>JARHVA010002255.1:2632500-2698276 GCA_037957365.1 Torreya grandis | reverse complement strand
GGATACTCCAGAGGAGACGTAACATCCAGAGGGAAACAACCTTCAATGCCCAGAATGCCACCTACATTGCAAAGACCTCAGCATCCTCCTTTGCAATTTTTAGAGCTCTTTCAAGCCCAGTGATTCTTGGATCAAAAACAAGTTCACAAACAAAGACAGTCCAAGAGAAATCCAAGCACCGAAGATTGTGCCACAGTGGATATTTTATTGCCCACAGAAGAGAACCAAGAGGATGATGAAGTAGAAAGCTCTTTCTACTCCAATCAAGATTACTACCTAGGTCAATGCAGTAACCTTCAAGAAGAAGGAGAAGCAGAGAACTAGAGAATGAAGACATCTACACTGAACAATCCATTGTTCAGGATCCAGGGAGACAAAAACTGGTATGTACTAGTATTCCTCCTTTGGAAATTCTACAGCCAGCTTATCTTACTCAGTTGATTAATGGAAAGTTTGCCCAGTTCATTACTCTAGAAATTAATGGAAGACTAGTAGATGCTCAGATAGACACAAGAGCTTCTCTTTCCTTTGCAAAATCTCAACTCATCCATGACTGGAAGACATTGGATGATACTTTAGCTTATAAGAGCTTAAATGTCCAAGGGGAACAATTTTATCTGTAATAAATATAAACATTAGAAAACCCTTCAGATCCAAGAGAAAATCTTCTATGCTGACTTTTTTGCCTTTGATAGAATGCCTGTAGATATTCTTCTAGGCGGTGCCTTTATTGATGATACTCACCCTATGGTTCTACCACTAAGAGTATCATGTTTACAATAGAAAATGAAAGGCTAAGGATCCCTCGTCTTATCTATGCCACTGAACAATTTCCAAGTTCAATGACTCAGATACCAGAAATAGTAATCCCAGCTGAAATACAAGAAATAGGAGATAAGATTAAAACCACTATCTATTCTGACAACCTTCAGTAGTTTTGGTCTAAATCTATGCCCGAAATGGATATCAAAATCCTTGATGGCAAACATATGAAAATTGGGAAGAAGATCCCATTACTAGCTCAGGATTACAGTGATATGGAACTCCAGATCAAGGAACTTGAGGCAAATGGCTTTATTCAAAAGTTGACTTCTCCTTTCTATTGTTATGCTTTCATGGTTAACAAACATTCTGAACAGAAGAGAGGAAAGAAAAAAATGGTCATCAATTATCGACCATTGAATGCTATTACTCAACCATTCCCATATCCAATACCAGATAAAAGCTATCTATTGGAGAAAGTTGCAACATGTAAATACTTCTCCCAATTTGATTGTAAATCAGGATTTTATCAGATTAGAGTGAAAGAAGCTGATAGGGAAAAGACAACTTTTAGCTGCCCTTTTGGCCATTACCAGTGGACAGTAATGCCTTTCGGCTTGATGAATGCCCCAACATATTATCAAGCTCATAAGGATAAGATCTTCCAAGGCACTTCTAACTTTTTATGTTTATATATTGATGATATACTAATTTTTAGTAATTCTCTTATTGACCATTTTACTCATCTCTCCAAGTTTTACCAATTGGCTCAAGATGTAGGAATTGTACTCTCAGAAATAAAGATTCAGCTATGCAAAACTGAATGTAACTTCCTCAGAATGGTGATCCAAGATTCTAGACTGCAAATACGGCCTCATATCAAGGAGAAAGTCATCAATTTTTTAGAGAAGTTAGATAAAGCTAAGCTTCAAGCCTTTTTGGGATTGCTCAATTATTTAAAAAGCTTTTATCCTAGTTCTGGTGAAGACAGTTTCATTCTTCAGGAACTTCTCCAAAAGAAGAAAGCTTTTTGTTGGGAAGAACAACACATAGTAGCAGTTTAAAAAAATCAAAGCAACAGGTTGCTCTACTACCAAAACTGCATATCTTGAAAACCAATCAAATGAAGGTTTATACTGATACCTCTAATATTGCATGGGGAGGAGTACTTGTTTGTATATTAGATAATAAGGAATTTGTCTATGAATTCACTAGTGGAGTATTTAATACTAATGTTCTTAAATGGATTTCCTCTGATAAGGAAATTTATGCTGTAAAGAAATGCTTAGAGAAGTTCACATTAAAACTTCTCCATCTACCTCATTTTGTTGTAATTATCGATTGCACTTGATTTCTGACCTTTAAAGAAAAGGATCATGGTTGGAAGGATGGTCGCGGTAAATATGTTTAATGGCAAGCATTTTTTAATTAGTTTAATTTTTCAGTAGAACACATCAAAGGTACTGATAATATTATTGTAGATTGGCTTAGCAAAAATCTTTCGACAACACTTATGCACCAACCTATTCTTGGTTTTAATTTGACCAGAATTTTTAATCAAGGATTTCCTTCTCTGAATATCCTTGTTCAAGAACAGATTCTGCATGAAGGATTGCACCCCAGGTATACAAGGATTTCATATGTAGCAAGACAAGACTTACAAATGTCTTCAATAGCTACTATCCAAGATAACCACAATCAAAATTTTGGAGTCATCTACATCGAAAGACTAAATAGTGAATTCCTGTATCACCAATTCACTGAATTGCTAAAGCATCCTTTGTGGACATGGCTGATAAGAATTAGATCTCCTTTCAATGAACATCTGTATCGATGGATTGCTAGGTTTGGCCCACACTGCATACACGAAGAGGAGAATCATGATCAAGACACTGTTGTGCATACCATCATTTAAAGACAATTGGAGTGGGAATCTTATTTCTACATCACTCCACGATATCATGCATGCGAAGCTGGACCCCAACACTGGCATCTTTTTAGTACATTCTAGCTCAGATGTCTTTTCAATCCAATTAGTGAAGATGACCTTTTGTCTGAAGCGAAAGCAATGTTGGACCCATGCCACCAAACATCATCATCATCCAGCGCATCCAACAACATCTCTCTATAGCTCACCTTTAATGCTGTAAAGTATGATGGGACTTGACACCGCCTTGATAGGGAATCAGGTAGGACCTCCCAAAATACTATAAATAGGCCTCTTCTCCATAGCATTTTCATCAAAAAATTTCTAAGCTTTAGAAATCTAGTAGCCTTGTGAAAAGATTATGCTCTTCTCTTGCCCTTTTTGAAGGATCCTGAGAATCAGAAATTGACACAAGTGATTGTAATATTATAGTTTGAAGTAATAGTGTGAAGTCGTAGCCATTCAGACCCTGCCTACTATCATAGGTTTTCTCTAAACAAGCTGTAAAAGAAGGAGACATCTACTGACACTAAAAGATTGGTATCATATCAGAGTCATTGTTAGCTATTGTGAAGGATTGGTTTGATTTGTAAGAATTCTTTTCTTTGACTTTTTGAGTTCTTTGCTTTGAAAAATTCTTTGGGAACATTTATTGGATCGAGTCTCAGGCCATTTTAAATTGTCATAGGCTGCTTTATCTCTGTATCCTCTATTTCCCTTACCAAAATTTTCTCGCTTCTCAGATCTCAAATCTCTCTGCTATGGAATTTGGAAAAGCCCAAACTACCTCTATAGTAGAAATCATGAATGAATCTAAATTAGAAGGAACCTATGAACTCCCTTCTTTCATTCTTGAACAAATATTTGACTGTCTAGATATAGAAATTACTGAGGAAAACCTTGAAAAAGAAAATAACCTGTATAAACCTCCTGCTATTAAGGCTTCACATGTCTATAGAATATATGAATTGTAAAAATCAAAGTTTGTGTACAATTCTACCTATATGTCTTTTGTAAAACCCTGAATCAAATTTGTTGAGTTAAACCTGAGTTATAAGCCAAAGAAAACTTTCCAAACAAATTTACTCTCCCTCTTGCCTGATTCAGAAATCACTTATATCAGGTCACATGAAGATGTAAAATTCGTTTACTTTGGTCTTATCAGAATACATATAACTCCTTTGATTCTCGATAATATTAAGCCTATATTATATCTTACTTTGTGTGATTGTCATCAGGTTAGTTTCAAGCATTCCTGTCAAATATCTAGCCTTAGTCACTTGAATGATGAAGTCATTTGTTTTGAATTTTGTCCTAATCTCTCTATCGCAATCTGCAATAAGGGATGTAAAGAAGTTAAAAATGGATCTTTAGAGTGTTGGGGATTATTCACCTCCCTTTTTTGTCTTGACATGTTTGGTGAATTTAAATATGCTTCTATAAATATTTATGTTGTTTATAGTATGACCAATACTAATCATCCAAAGATCTTAGAAAATCTACCATATGCCAGAAGACTTAATGGTACTATCCAACTTTAGAAAGGTCATATAGAGTCTGTTGAAATCCCTTATGATTGGAAACTTGACTGGTTGAAAAATGTTCCTCCTAGGATGAAAGGTCAAGCCACCGTACATCATAGTGATGGTAGATGTGTCAATATACTTCCCAGATCTTTGTCTGTAAATTCTTCTATTTCTGTTCCATCCACACCCTCAACTTCCTCTTCTCATAGAACTATCAAAACATGTCATATCCTAATTGAAGATGAAGATATTAATCAAGGGAATGATCCAAAGTATCAGCTACCCTTTACAATGATGAATCTTCCTAGACAAGATAGTCTGGAATTCTTTACAGAGAATAGAGTTACTCTGTATAAAGGAGGAAGATGGCCTCCTCATAAAGGAATTTATATGCAGCCTGCTGGAACTGTACAGTATTTTTTAGCTGCCTATCAAGGAGAAGTTAAACCCTCAAATGAGTTCAAACAGAGAAATTATACAGCAAGGTTCAACGCCCATTTAATAGAGAATTTTGATGATCTCTGTCGAGATATTTTGTATATAAGAGATAATATTGAGAAGATACAACAAGTGTCTTCTATTGACTCTAAACTAGATAGTTTAGAAGATAGTTTAGATTGGCTTTCTAAACAAGATCATCAAGCAGAATCTTCTGCTAAAAAGTCTTATTTTTCTATTGCTTTTGGCCCTAATTTCAAGACTAGCAAAAAGTAGTCCAATACTACCCTGATGCAAAGGACACATGTCCAATTACAGCCTTGGTATCTTAATATTGATGATCTCCTCAATCCATTAAATGAGATCACTGCCTGGTGTAATTTTATGTGAGTTATCACCATCAATTCACATCTTGACCAAGCTGGAACCACTTGTTTTGCCTCAAAGTTTTTTTTGGGGTATTATCAATCAATACCCCAAACAATATGAGCATGTACATAATTAGCCTAATTCTTTAGCCATATTATTTAATTTGTTGATTAATGAGTTTGCACCTCTAGTTGCTAATAGAGAATTGGAATCCAAAAAATGGCTTCTCAAAATGGAGCTTTGTGATCTCAAATAGTTTGATGCATTTGCCAAGCAATTCAGAGAATTGGCATATAAAAGTAGGAGTTTCTCATCCACTGAGATTAAGATCAAGTTTCTGCATGCTCTACCATATAATCTTATTGATAGAGTCATTTCTTATATTGATCTTAAGGGACTAACAATTGAAGATCTCTCTCTCTCAGATGTAATTGATTTTTCTAAAAAATGAGCTATGTGCTTAGTCTCTGAGACTAAGTCTATCCAGAAACTCACCAAGCATCAAGCCTCCCAAATTGCTCGCATCTTTCAAGAAACAGCCCTATTTGGTTGTCGGCCATTTGTTCAGCCTCACAAATAATAGAAGCAGTGCCACAAATGTCTTTCTTTTCAGCACCACTCTTTTCCCCACAAGCATTCCTATGCACCTCCTCATCATTTCCTCAAGAAACGATGCACATCTTGTCCTCCATCTAAATAGCCTATTTGCTACATTTGTCGCAAACCTAGCCATATTGCTCCCTAGTGTCATTGCAAGAACCCTGCAGTTAAAGTTGTCTTTACCTCCAATGCAGTAGTGTGGTGGGATATTATAGATTTTGATGAAGATCTTTATGTACATGATGACATCTATGAACCCATTCTAGATGATCTCCCCAAAGAAGGTTCAATAGACTATGATGATGCAGATGCTCTTGAGTCATTAGCCGATGACTTGGAACAACTGCTAACCAACATGCAACGCTCGTATAGGCCAAGACATCATGATTGGTCACAGTTACCAAATGAAGCACATGGAGCCTGGTCTCGTCATCACCGTGAAGTTCCAGAAAGACCAGAGAAACCTAGAGGAAGAGGATACTCCAGAGGAGACATAACATCTAGAGGGAGACAACCCTCAATGCCCAAAATGCCACCTACATTACAAAGACCTCAACATCCTCCTTTGTAATTTCAGAGCTCTTTCAAGCCCAGTGATTCTTGGATAAAAACAAGTTCACCAGTAAAGATAGTCCAAGAGAAATATAAGCACCAAAGATTGAGCCATAGTGGGATATATTATTGCCCATAAAAGAGAACCAAGAGGATGACGAAGTAGAAAGATCTTTCTACTCCGATCAAGATTACTGCCTAGGTGAATGTAGTAACCTTCAAGAAGAAGAAGAAGCAGAACTAGAGAATGAAGACATCTACACTGAACAATCCATTGTTTAGGATCCAGGGAGACAAAAACTGGTATGTAATAGTATTCCTCTAGAAATTCCATAGCCAACTTATCTTACTCAGCTGATTAATGGAAAGTTTGCCCAATTCATTACTCTAGAAATTAATGGCAGACTAGTAGATGCTCAAATAGACACAGGAGCTTCTCTTTCCTTTGCAAAATCTCAACTCATCCATGACTGAAAGACATTGGATGATACTTTAGCTTATAAGAGCTTAGATGTCCAAGGGAATAGTTTTATCTGTAATAAATATAAACATAAACAAACCCTTCAGTTCCAAGATAAAATCTTCCATGCTAACTTTTTTGCCTTAGATAGAATGCCTATAGATATTCTACTAGGTGGTGCCTTTATTAACAGATACTCACCCTATGGTTCTACCACTAAGAGTATCATGTTTACAATAGAAAATGAAAGGCTAAGGATCCCTCACCTTATCTATGCCACTGAACAATTTCCAAGTTCAATGACTCAGACGCCAGAAATGGTAATCCCAGCTAAAATACAAGAAATAGGAGATAAGATTAAAACCACTATCTGTTCTGACAACCCTCAGCATTTTTGGTCTAAATCTATGCCCGAAATGGATATCAAAATCCTTGATGGCAAACATATGAAAATTGGGAAGAAGATCCCAATACCAGCTCAGGATTACAATGATATAGAACTCCAGATCAAGGAACTGGAGGCAAATGGATTTATTCAAAAGTCTACTTCTCCTTTCTGTTGTTATGCTTTCATGGTTAACAAACATTCTAAACAGAAGAGAGGAAAGAAAAGAATGGTCATCAATTATCGACCATTGAATGCTATTACTTAGCCATTCCCATATCCAATACCAGATAAAAGCTATCTATTGGAGAAAGTTGCAACATGTAAATACTTCTCCCAATTTGATTGCAAGTTAGGCTTTTATCAGATTAGAGTCAAAGAAGCTGACAGGGAAAAGATAGCTTTTAGCTGCCCTTTTGGCCATTACCAGTGGATAGTAATGCCTTTCAGCTTGATGAATGCCCCAACATATTATCAAGCTCATATGGATAAGATCTTCCAAGGTACTTCTAACTTTTTATGTGTATATATTGAAGATATACTAATTTTTAGTAATTCTCTTACTAACCATTTTACTCATCTCTCCAAGTTTTACCAATTGGCTCAAGATGTAGGAATTGTACTCTCAGAAACAAAGATTTAGTTATGCAAAATTGAATGTAACTTCCTCAGAATGGTGATCTGAGATTCTAGACTACAGATACGGCCTCATATCAAGGAGAAAGTCATCAGTTTTCTAGAGAAGCTAGATAAAGCTAAGCTTCAAGCCTTTTTGGGATTGCTCAATTATTTAAATAGCTTTTATCCTAATTCTGGTGAAGACAGGTTCATTCTTCAAGAACTTCTCCAGAAGAAGAAAGCTTTCTGTTGGGAAGAAAAACACACAGCAACAGTTCAGAAAATCAAAGCAATAGTTGCTCTACTACCAGAACTGCATATCCCAAAAACCGATCAAATGAAGGTTTATACTGATGCCTCTGATATTGCATGGGGAGGAGTACTTGTTTGTATATTAGATAATAAGGAATTCATCTGTGAATTTGCTAGTGGAGTATTTAGTACTGATGTTCTTAAATGGATTTATTCTGATAAGGAAATTTATGCTGTAAAGAAATGCTTAGAGGAGTTCATGTTAAAACTTCTCCATCTGCCTCATTTTGTTATAATTACCGATTGCATTATATTTCTGACCTTTAAAGAAAAGGATCATGGTCGGAAGGATTGTCGCGGTAAATATGTTCGATGGCAAGAATTTTTCAATCAGTTTAATTTTTAAGTAGAACATATCAAAGGTACTGATAATATTATTGCAGATTGGCTTAGCAGAAATCCTCTGACAACACTTATGCACCAACCTATTCCTGGTTTTAATTTGACCAGAATTTTTAATCAAAGATTTCCTTCTCTGAATATCATTGTTCAAGAACAGATTCTGCATGAAGGATTGCACCCCAAGTATACAAGGATTTATTATGCTGTAGGACAAGACTTACAAATGTCTTTAGTAGCTACTATCCAAGCTAACCGCAATCAAAATTCTGGAGTCATCTACATCAAAAGACTAAATAGTGAATTCCTGTATCACCAATTCACTGAATTGCTAAAGCATCCTTTATGGACATGGCTGATAAGAATCAAATCTCCTTTCAATGAACATCTGTATCGGTGGATTACTAGGTTTGGCCCACACCGCATACACGAAGAGGAGAATCATGATCGAGACACTATTGTGCATACCATCATTCAAAGACAAATGGAGTGGGAATCTTATTTCTAAATCACTCCATGATATCATGCATGTGAAGCTGGACCCCAACACTGGAATCTTTCTAGTACATTCTAGCTCAGATGTCTTTTCAATCCAATCAATGAAGATGACCTTTTGTTTGAAGTGGAAGCAATGTTGGACCCACACCACCAAACATCATCATTATCCAGTGCATCCAATAGCATCTCTCTTTAGCTCACCTTTAACGCTGTAAAGTATGATGGGACTTGACACCACCTTGATAGGGAATCAGGTAGGACCTCCCAAAATACTATAAATAGGCCTCTTCTTCATAGCATTTTCATCAAAAAAATTCTAAGCTTTAGAAATCTAGTAGCCTTGTGAAAAGAGTATGCTCTTCTCTTGCCCTTTTCGAAGGATCCTGAGAATCAGAAATTGACACAAGTGATTGTAATATTATAGTTTGAAGTAATAGTGTGAAGCCGTATCCATTCGGCCCCTGCCTACTATCACGGGTTTTCTCTAAACAAGCTGTAAAAGAAGGAGACATCTACTAATGCTAAAATATTGGTATCAGAGCCAGTTACGAGCCATATCAGAGTCACTGTTAGCTATTGTGAAGGATTGGTTTGATTTGTAAGAATTCTTTGCTCTGACTTTTTGAGTTCTTTGCTTTGAAAAATTCTTTGGGAATGTTTATTACATCGAGTCTCAGGCCGTTTTAAATTGTCATAGGCTACTTTATCTCTACATCCTCTATTTCCCTTACCAAAATTTTCTCACTTCTCAGATCTCAAATCTCTCCACTATGGAATTCGGAAAAACCCAAACTACCTCTATAATAGAAATCATGAATGAATCTGAATTAGAAGGAACCTATGAACTCTCTTCTGGCATATGGTAGATTTTCTAAGATCTTTGGATGATTAGTATTGGTCATACTATAAACAACAGAAATATTTATAGAAGAATATTTAAATTCACCAAACATGTCAAGACCAAAAAGGGAGGTGAATAATCCCCAACAATCTAAAGATCCATTTTTAACTTCTTTACATCCCTTATTGCGGACTGTGATAGAGAGATTAGGACAAAATTCAAAACAAATGACTTCATCGTTCAAGCGACCAAGTCTAGATATTTGACAGGTATACTTGAAACTAACTTGACGATGATCACACAAAGCAAGATATAATACATGCTTAATATTACCGTGAATCAAAGGAGTTATATGTATTCTGATAAGACCAAAGTGAATGATTTTTACATCTTTATGTGACCTGATATAAGTGATTTCTGATTCAAGTAATAGGGAGAGTAAATTTGTTTGGAAAGTTTTCTTTGGCTTATATGACATACACATTCATACATATTGGTATCACTTCTTAGCTTCACTTCATAGGGCAATGATGGAACTAAAGGGCCAACCTTTGTATTCTTGAACCACCTATTTATAGGTATTGGACACATAGTCCATACATCGATTAGCACATGCATGATCATATAGCTTCACTTAGTGGGAAATGATGGAGCTAAAGGGCCAACCTTTGTATTCTTGAGCCACCTATTCAAAGGGATTATAAACACAGTCTAGACATCAATTAGCACACACATGATCATCTATCTTTGCTTAGTAGGCAACAATAGAGTTGAATGGCTAGCCTTTGCATTCTTGAGCCACTTTTTGGTGAGTTGAGCACTCAGATCCATTCACAATATACATTTTGATACACCATCATCTAGTACATCCAACATTACTCAACCTTACTCAGTATCACAATAGGTTTTGTATTAGTTTGTATACTTGGTGAGGTATATGCATTCCTTTATCTTCCTTTCTCCTACCTATCTTTGTACATTCTTGTTTTATATTGTATATAATAATAATTGATCTGATCTTTATTTTCCTTTCATAGATTCACACTTACATAATGTGATCTCTATGTACTATCTAACATTACTCAGCATCACAAGCTTCATGGGATTCACCTTTGTAGGTAAGTTCAGGTACACTTTATATTTTCCTTTTTCCTAGTTTTTTTCTTTGCTACATCACTAGAATAAAGGGAGGGAAAATGTAGTCATATAAAATAAAAAATTTGTAACTTACGCATGGATAAGACACCTAACCCTTAGGTTCCTCTTACTTGATCTCATGACCCTCTTAGGCTTATTTTCACTAATTCCTAGTAATTCATGGCCTTCACCTCAAGTCTCATCTATTTAGGACAATAGTTACAAAGTTGAACTATAGTGCTAGACCGTAGGGTGTCCCCTTTTTAGTTCTCCTATCTAATCGCAATTTGAGCCCAAATTACCATTCTTCCTTGATTTCTCTTGTTCATTATGTTGACCTAGTCCATTTTCATCTAACCCATGATCAATAGATCCATATATAATCCCATTCAAATATCATTTGGAAAGGGTTGGCAAATATCATTCAAACAAGTAGGAATACAAGTAAGACCACTCAAAAAATCTTCCCTATTCTCTACATACAATCAATCTATACACTTTAAATCTAATTCAAGACCTTACAGCAATCCCTCATCATCTCAAGCTTACCTATTTTCAGCATTCATTGCATTTCAATTCACTATTGCACAAAGCATTCTTAAAGGTATAACTACATATGGCTTGATCCCTCTTCAGAGTATTGGTATGTAGGTAGCATGCCCATACATGGGGTGTGAAACACATCTAGTATATCTTACACACTAACCCCTTTTCCTCATTTGCCAAAGTTTATTCAATTGCATAGAAGATACAAGTACATCAAGAATCAACTCTATAAAGAGTCCTATTGATAACAATGACCTAAAAATTGATACATAAGCTCACACTGAGTAGGTGAACAAAACCTAGAAAGCTTAAATCTTAAAGATAATAACACTAGAGGACTATAGTAGTGGATCCTAGGGTGACCAGTTACAATGCTCCTATCCAATTAAAAAATGAAGTCTAGGATCTTGTTTATGATAGTATCCATGTCCTGCACATAAATTTCTAGACCTTATCTCAGTTGAAATAGTCTAGAATAAGCTAAGTTTAATTTTTTCTCTCACTGCTATTTTCACAAAATTTCTAATTATAATTTAATTTCATAAATTGGTAGCTTTAATTAGGAATATTATTTACTAATTTATCCTACTAAGAATTATTTATTTAATAGGAATAAAACTTTATTATTCCCAAAGATAACAAATCATTGATATAACTTTGCCCCAATATTCCTTTGAAATTCTATTATCTTTTAAAATGCTTGAAACCATCTCTTGGATGGTCTTGTTCTTTATTTATACCACTTTTTCTTTTTTGGAGTGTATCTATATGTGAAATTATTTTAAATGCCTTCACTTATTCAAAAATTTAAAAATTCTCTGGAGATATACTCTCTCCCTCTATTTGATCTAAGGGCCTTGATGAAATGTCCACTCTGTTTCTCAACTAATGCCTTAAACCACTATAATTTATTAAAAGTATAATATTTAATATTTAAGAAATTAATCCAAGTATTCATGTTTTAATTATATATGAAGGTCAAGTAATATTCATTCTTGGATTAGGTGAGATTTTTCATTGGGCCATAAAAATTTGAATGCACCAACTTGAATGGTGCCTTTTCCATCTTAGATATCCTTGATTGAACAGGGTGCTTATGTTATTTTCTTAAGAAACATGACTCACATTTTATTTTAGGTTACTATCCTTGGTAGACTTATACACATATTATTCTTAAATATAATGTATAATCTATAATAACTTAAATACCCATACCTTAAATTCCAAATACTGTATTTGTTTTTGATGATGGTATTGAAGGTTATATTTTTTGTACTATTATACTCTTTAGAGGATCAATTTGAATATTAAGAGGTAACATGTGGTTCCTTATAATTTCAATTTTATCTATTTTTTTCACTTGTATTTTAACCCTTCGATGAGATGACAAGTCTCTTTTCATCCAAGTGACACAATGGAATCACCTTTAGGCTTTTGGGTAGCCTAAGGAATGATGTGACTATATAGATAGGGCTAGCCCCCTTGATGTACCACTTTGGATTACAACTAATAATAACTTGGGATTGAAAATGTATAAGTATAATAGAGATAAAAATAATATAGGGTAGGTGATACAACAAATTTACTAATGACATTTAACCATATGCATTTTACACTTTAAATCAAAGGATAAACTAAGCATACACTTCTATAATCTTCATCTTCTCACATCAATACTAAAGTATGAAGTTATGAATGAATGTGAAAAGTTAGAAGGACTAGATAAGAGGCATATTATGGAAATAATTAATATACTAACTCACTAAACATGAGCATATCCTAAAACACTTCACATGCCCTGCAAGAAGAAGCTTTCCAACTACCAATAAGGTGAAAGAATAAGACCACATGTTAAGAATCTATAGTATTCACTAAACAAGATTCATCATCCAAGTAGAAAAAATTAGGAAAGTCATAGAGGAGATAAAAATAATTTTTATTATTTATCAAAAAGGTATACATTTGATCATGACTTTGCCATACTCAGGTAGAGTATCCAATATAATGCCAAAATGCCTAGTTCTTATAGAGCTTGAGAGAGAGAGAATAAGAGAGAATTCCAAGGGTCACAAGGACCCTTTTAAAGATAAGATAAGTAATTAATTTTTAATTTTATAAGTATATGGGATGAACCATACAAGGTATGGAAGCACAAGTGTCAATTCAAGGCATAAAATTCATGAAAAGTGACAAGAAACTCCTCATTCTAGCTCAAAACATTGCCTTCATGATTTAGACATATTATAATACCTTTTAAATAATTATGAGTACGTAAAATTATTGTAATATAATTGGAATCTCTCATTAATTCATCTCTATGTATTTATTTCATTATCGGTCATCTGTAAACTCTTGGAAGGAAGCAATCATCCTTTGTTGTCTAGAAAACTACTCTTTTATGCACCTTGCATACTTGGCTCTAAATTTGACTTAAGTTTATCATGAAAATAAATGGGAGGAATTTAATGACACATTTATATACCCTACATGGCCTTATAATCATTAGACACACCTTAAAAGGACATCCACTTAAGGTTTTTACACTCTTCATTAGCTTGTGCAATATGCTAGTTTTGACTAGCTAAAATGAAACACATGGTTTGCACACTTATAAAAATTTTAAAATAATAATATTTAAATATTAAGTTATTATAATTCCTAAAATTTTCCTCTATTTTTTTCATCTCTTGACTTCTTATAGAACCTATAAAACACATAAAATAGTGAGACAAACCTCATTTTGTACCATGTCCATATAGTTCCATACAACTATTTGGCATGTGAGATATATTGAGAGAGTAATTTTGAAGTTATAATATGTCTAATGGTATAAATTTTTCATCTAGATAGCTATCCAACTCCATTTTCACAAACTAGTCTTGGATGAGGGTTTAGTAGGGTTTTAGGATTATTTTGAGTCTTAAGCTTTATTCATAAAGCTATGACATCCAAAATGAAAAAAAAATCTATAAGGATGATGTTAAGGGACCTTAATAACCTCCCCTAACTCATTTTCCATCCATTAAATTCCTCATGAAAGATGTGAATGCTTGAAGTTGCCTATTCGAGCTTGCTTTCCTTTTTTGCATAAGCCTAACAATGGTCTCAAGATAAAATTGATTCTAATAAAACCTTATCTACAATATTTAATTTTTAAAATACCTAATTCCACCCTAGGAACATGATCCAATGGGTTTCAATTCATATCTAAGGATAAAAGTGTGAGTGACCTCTTTAGGCATAAGGCTTGATCTTTGCTTAGTAGGCTCACCTACACTTTTGAGCTTAGAATGACTTATGATGGATTTGTTTTCCTATTAATAGATAAAAAATTATATAATCATCCCATAAACATGATCAAACAATGTGGAAATCACTCCTAGGGCTAGAAGTGTCCTTGTTCTCTTATTTGGTCCTTTAGGCCTAGAAATGCCTATCATGCATGACTGCAACCTTTTTGGTTTGGGATAGCCTAATAAGTTTCACCCTTCCCTAATTTTTTATTAATGTTTTATCATATTTCATATATCTTATTAATCCTCCCTAAAATTTCTAACCAACTCCTTATCTATCCATTAACCATCTTTCTCCAAAACTATTTGGGTTTACAATGAGGAGAATGCCCTATGTCTGAGACAAAATAGAGGGCACTCCCCTATTTACCTAAGAAAAATTGAATATTTTATTATCTTATAAATTTTTTAATGGTTTTATATATAAAAAATATTCCCTTTAATTGGTGTTTTGACCTTTTTCATGCTCAAAATTCCTAGATAGACCCCCTGTGGAAAGAATTGTGTAGGATTCCCAAATGGACTGTATGTTATTCGTTTAGATCCCTTCCCCTAATATATCCCAATGTAAATAAGGTTATAAAAGTTTATCACTCTTATTTGTTATTTTTTCAATAGGATCAAAGCATTTATCAGTCACATTTTCATCTTGGACTACACCTTTACTTAATTAGGCCTGAGTGTTAGATTTACATTGCTTACTCAAGAAAGTAAGTCTATGTGTAGTGTTTCATGCTTAAAAACTTTGAAATCAAGTCTATTTTATTCTCCCTAAACATTAATTACTATTTAAAAATACTATTTAACCATAATTTCACCTTTATTGACCCTAGCTCATCACTTAGGCACACTTCTTACCTCATTGCCTATCATGGTCAATACAATCAAAATTGTTGAGGGATGAGAGTACCTATAGGTGAATATCTATATATTAAAATGTTACACATAATAATTTAAATTAATTAACCTTATAAAACTAATTTAAATATTCTTATGATTTACTAAGCACCTTCTTGTTCTCACCTTGACATGAATGTGAACGAGTTGTAGGTGTGCATTTATGGGAGGAGCAACCACCTGTAAGTTACCCTAAGACCTTAAATAGTATATATTAGTATATCATAATGGTTTCCATAAAAAATTGACATAAATTTAATTAAATATAAATGGTATCTCAATTCTTCAATACTTAAACTCTTCCTTTGAAATATATGGAAAATATGTCTTGGTTGAAGGTGTGTGGCCTGTGTATGGACTAAGTGCATAAGAGTTGACAATAAAAGTATACCATCCCTATCCTCATGATATTAATGTTGATTAGTGTGAATTTAAATTAATAATACCATTCAAACAATGGAATATTCCCTATTTTCTCTTTAGTAAATCAATGGCCACTTAAGGATTTGAAACTGTAGATATCATTGCAGGGTTCCAATATTTTTATGGGCACTTTTAGGCCTTTCCATGCCTATCATCTCTAGGTAATATTCTCCTAAATTTTTTTGGAATTAATTTAATTTATATGGGATACAAAACACAACCATATATATTCTTCAAAACTTATCTCAACCTTGGAATATGATAACCCCAAAACCTAGTTGGGCCTCTATTTTGGCCTTTTGGGAACTTAAGGCCTAAAGATAGTCAGTGAGTGATAGAAGGATTCCTTGTCCTTTATCTACCCACTTAACATAAAAAACATACATTTTAAGGTATCCCTAACATGTTAGGGATTATAAGAGAGTTTCAAAAATGATTCAACACTCCCATACATGTAGTCTCAATCCTTTGTTATGTGTTTTTAGGGAACTTGGTCCCTATACACAATCACTTGCCTTTGGGACATGTTTTACCACATATACTTGTAAATTTAAACCTAAAATTAATCTTGCCTTATCATAAATAATTATATAATTCCAAATAATTTTTTATCATGCTTCAATTTTTCTACATGACACCTTATCTTGTTGTTAAGAACCACCTGTAGGTGCTTATCTCTGTGTATACAAGCAGTAAGGTGTAGATATGGATAATGTGTACTATAATATGAATTTAATGAGTTATAGTATTATATTAATATCTTTAAATTGAATCACTACACTTTAAATGAATTTAAACAAGTGTAAGCACATCCTACTCAACATGAAAATCTCCTTCAAGAACTTGTAGATGCTCACTAATGGAAAACTATGTATACATATTGCTCATGACTACACCTTCATTGAGAATTTGTCCTATATAATGGAATTATAAGGAGATGATACCAAAAATATGTTTAATACATCGAAAAAAACTTATAAAAACCTTGGAATCGTGATTAGAACATGAAGATTTTATAAATGGAGGAGAAGTTACATGCAACACAAAATGATGTTTCCTTTACAACTTGGATGTAATTGACTCATAAAAACAAATCCAAATGCGAAAAAAATCATGGAAAATTTTATAGGGGAGATTTAAAATACTCAATCATAAAAATCAGCAATTGGTTCATACAAAATTGCTCAAACAAGAGAAAAACCTAAAGGGTTCATATATTGGTAGGCAAATTTGTACAGTCAACTTAAAATGGATGATTCATGAAGCATAGTTGATAATAATTAAAAATATTGATATCAAAATTAATCACTCTAAGTATACTATCATCTCCCAAAATCATTTGTCTTAAAACCTCTTGAGCTATCTGTGCTAAGCAAAAAACTGAAGGTCATTGTAGCTTACTAAAAAGGGTGAAAAATGAAGTAGAACAATTTTGGATTATAAATGGAACTTTTAGATCATTAAAAATGTATATTTTAGATTATGAATATGAAATGACATCTCCTAACCCTATCGCACATGGCACACTTCCCAAGGAATTTGTACAAGTGACATTTTCTCTCTTTTACTTAAGAAAACTGCCCTTTTTTTGCATAACCTACCATATTTATATTTTTTTAGTTATTTAAATCTTAAATTGGCACATGGGTTATGAAATAAACCCATACAAAGCATTAAATGCACCTTTTTCACCCCTAAAATGACCCAAAATGACATGTTAGCTAATGAAATTTATGATCAAGGCTAATATATCATTGAATAACATTAAATGGAATATGAAACACCTTATGAAAATATATTGCACCCCATATATATCTATAAAATCAATTATTTACCTATAGGTTCCCTAATTTGAGTAAAAAGTCAAATTTGGTCAACAAATTGGTGACTCATAGGGGTAGTATGCCTGCTATACTAACTAGACCAATAGATTTATTAGTCCATTGGGATTAGGAGTAGCCTAAAGTTTTATACAAATAAGGAAACTTTGAAAATTTACCATTGAGCAAGACAAGACAACTAAAGACTACCTCAACCACAAAAATCAAAGGACACACATAACAAAGAAAGCAAACACACAACATGTGCTCAAAGCACTTAGGAGAATAAAAGAACAAACTACTATGTATAACTAAAAATGAGCATACCTCCCTCCTAGATCAAAGGGAAATTTTGATACTCTTCTTGCTTTATGGCATGAAATATTTGGTGAGACATATAACCTTTGGTCCTTTAGCATTGATGCCTCCAGCTTTTTCACAATGCTTGCCAATTTCATTGGTATGATATTCAATAAGAACCAAATATCTCAAAATAAATTAGCTATGGGAATGAATAATAATTATGTCCAAATAATCTCAAATTTCTCATATGATCCTTCAACTATGACCTCTAATGGTGATTCAATAATGCATACCTTTTTGTCTTCTATAGTGCTCTCAACAATATTTGGCTTCTTCTTAGCTAAAATTTCTTTTAGATCATCAAGGATCTTTTTAAATTCTTCCCAATCTTGGTCATTATCTTTTAAGGAAGATTCTTTCCTTACCTTGTCATGTGCTTAGATTTCAAATTGACAAATCTCTTCAAGCTCTTGAAAGAGCTCCATTTATAGCTAATAGTCATCTTTATCCTCTTTGTCATCTAATACCACTACCTCTTCATGCTTGGAATGGTCATCTACAACCTCATGATCAGATATGAAGTCTTCTTCATGCAACTCTTTCTTCAAGTCTTGGCCACCTTCCTAATGGATACACATCCCCTCAAATATGGAGGCAAAATTTTGAGAATTGTCTTTTTGTTCACCAAGGGGAGTCCCTATGGTAATCTCTTCCTCATAATCACTCATCATACCTTCTTGATCAGCCATAAATTGAGCTTGTCTTCACTTGATATTATCAAGATAGGTTCTTCTTCCAAAATTTCCTCTTTTCCACAAAGAAATCATTCTTCATTATCAACCAAACAAGGATATTTAACATAAGAACTTACCTCTTCTTTATCACTTAAGACCTCTTAAGGGTTTTCAAATTGAACCTCAGCTATCATAATCTAGCCTTGTTTGTCAAGGTTGAAAGGTCTTCAACTTCCTTCATAATGATGTCAAGACTAGGCATATTGAAATTTGATGATTTAGCCCAATGAGGCTGATAAGGAGCTACATTCTCTTCAAGTAAGAGTTCCAAATTTTTCTCCACCAGATGCTCTTATTTAGGTTTCCACACCATAGGTCCATCAAGACAAAGGTTGCTAAGATGAGGACAAAATGAACTAGTTGGTGGAGGAATAACATAGGTCTCAAAATTAAATTGAGAATACAAAGTAAGAGGTTCTTTGGGAAGCTCTTGATGAAGGGGAGATGGGGTGTGTTTATGCATAGGATTTTATTTTTGGTCTAAACCTTCCATCACACCTTGACTTAGAAATTTCATCTTTGCTTCTAACTCCTCTATTTACATGTCTAGGTTCTCTTAGAATATATTTTCTTGAAGGTCATAGAAATAATCATCAACATGTGGGATATATGAGGGTTTACATAGAACACAAAAATCTTATTGAGGAAGGATGGGAAGAACTTTTAAAGGACCAACTCCATTCTCAACTTCACACTTTTTGATAGTGCTTCTATCTTCTTTCTTTCCCATGATTCCACTATCTTACTCTAGCTTAGGATTAGAAATTTTTTCTTAAGGAATGTTAGGAGTAGTTTATATAGGACCAAGATTTTTCTCATCTTTCTTCCCCCATGAATCTACTATCTTGTTCCAACTTAGGACATTAGGATTACGATTCTTTTTTTGAGGTGGTAGAGATGTAATATTAGAGATAGATGAGGGCGTGAACTACACTTATTTGGTTTCTAACATGGACTATTAAAAATGCACATTTTCTAACTCAATTTACATATCAATATTAGCTTGAAACACAAGGTTTCTCTTTTAAACTCTCTCCCCCAAATGATTGGGAAAAGGATAAATTTGATCGGTTTGATTTGGCTCATGATTAGGTGTCATATATGGCATATAGAAAACTCGAGGAAGTGGAGATGAAGGCTGATATACTTGGTAAGGCTTCCTCTCATGAATTATTTATCTTATCTTCCAAGGATGCAATCAAACATTCACATCTAACATCTCATTTGTAAGCCTTTGCCAATTGGATCTTTCAATAGGTTCCCACTCTCTCTTGAATAAATCTAATTCATTTCTCACTTGATGAATGGAGTGAAAAGGAAAATTTTGACCACATCCCCTTTGAGTATCAAGATATATCATATACTTCTCATACCCCAAAAGAGTTTGTTTGAAGGTAGAAATGGGTTGAGTTAAAATGTGACTAGGTTGACTAGGAGGAACAAGACATTGAGAATGTTAGCTATATGACTGGTAATAATCATGTATATGCTAGATATGATCATATTTAGGATAATAATAAACATATTGGGGCTGATACACTTCATAATAGGGTTGGTTAAGAACTTGATCATATTGATAGGGAATGCCATAATCTTGGAAGGTCTCAGCAACTTGTGTGAAATTGTACTCAACATTAAGGCCAGCCATGAAAATTCATTAGAAAATAATAACACAAAATAAAATGTTACCAAAAATATTCAAATGATCATCTGGGCTTCTTGACCAACTGATATAGCTTTGGAGTCACTATTAATGTTTTAATAGATGCATTTAAAGGTTGATGTGTTGAAGGGCAACACCAAAAATCCTCTAACTCTTGGAACAAGAGTTCCATTAGGTGTGCCAAAAACTATTTTCACTTATATTTTCACCCTTTGATGAGATTAAAAGGCTCTCCTCATCCAAGTGGAATAATGGAATCACCTATAGGCTTTTATGCAGCCTAAGAAATGAGGTGAATCTCTATATAGGGCTAGCTCCCTTTATGTACCACTTTGGACTGCAACTACTAATAACTTGGGGGTGAAAATGGAGAAGGATAACTAAAATAAAAATAATCTAAGGGAGGTGATACATAAAATGTACTGATGACATTCGACTATATGCATATTACACTTGAAATCAAAGGACAAATTAAACATACACTTCTCCAATCTTCATCTTCTCACATCAATACTACATTATGAGGTTATGGATGAATGTGTAAAGACAAGAGGACTAGACAAGATGCATATTAGGGAAATAATTAATAGAATAACTCACTTACCATGAACATCTCATAAAACACTTCACATGCCCTGCAAGAAGAAGCTTTTCAACTCCCAATAACGTGAAAGAATAAGACCACATGTTAGGAATCCATAGTCTTCACTAAACAAGATTCATAATCCAAGTAGAAAAAACTTAGGAAAGTCATATATAAGGTAATAAAAAGTTTTATTATTTATAAATTTTTTATAAATTTGATTAGGGCTTTTCCATACTCAGGTGGAGTATCCAATACAATGCCAAAACAGCTAGTTCTTATAGAACTTGAGAGAGATAATTCCAAGGGTCACAAGGACACTTTTCAAGATGAGATAAAAATTTAATTGTTCATGTGATAATTATATGGGATGAAACATGGAAGTTATAGAGGCACAAGTGTCAACTCAAGGCATAAATTTCATCAAAAGTGGTAAAAAAACTCTTCATTATGGCTTGAAAAATACCTTCATGATTTGGACCTATTTTAACACCTTGTAAATGATTAAGAGTAGGTACAATTATTGTAATGGAAGGGGGGGATATTATAAATACATGTCCATGCATTGGTTTCATGCTTGGCCATTTGGAAACTCCTAGAAGAAAGTAATCATCCTCTATTATCTATGCTCTTCTATACACCTTACACACTTGGATCCCAATTTAGATTTATTTCCTCATAAAAAGCCATGGGAGGAAGTGAATTACACACACACATGTACACACACACACATGCACATGCACATGCACGCACGCGTGCACACACACACACACACACACACACACACACACACACACACACACACACACACACACACACACACACACACACACACACACACACACACACACACACACACACACACACACACACACACACCCCTCTATATCCTTATAAGAATAAATCACACATTAAAAGGACATCCACTTGAGGTTTTCACACTCTTCACTAGCTTATGCAATATGCCAATTTTGATTGTCTAAAATGAAGCAGATGGTTTGCACACTTAGAAAAAAATTGAAATAATAATATGTCTATAATAAGTTATTAAAATTCTTGATATTATCGACAAATTTTTTTCATCTCTTGACTCCTTATAGGACCTACAAAACACATAAACCCATGAGAAAAACCTTATTTTTACCATGTCTATATAGTTTCATACAACTAGTTGGAATTTAAAGTATCTTGAGGGAGTAATTTTCAAGGTAAAATATGTCTCATGGTCTAAATTTTTCATATGGATAGCTATCCAACTCCATTTTCACAAAGTGGTCATAGCTGAAGGTTTAGTAGGGTTTTAGGCTTGTTTTGAGTCTTGATATTTATTCATAAAGATATGACATCCAACCTACAAAAAAATTATCTAAATATGATCATAAATTACCCTAATAACCTCCACTAACTCCTTTTCCATCCATGCAATGCCTCATGAAAGATGTGAGCACTTGAAGTTGCCTATTTGAGCTTGCTTTCCTTTTTTGCATAAGCCTAATAATGGTCTCAAGCCAAAATTGATTCTCCTAAAACATTATCTACAAGATTAAAGTTTTAAAATACATAATTCAAACCTAGGAACATGATCCAATAGGTTTTAATGCATATCTGAGGATAAAAGTGTGAGTAACCTTCTCTTTGGGAAATAGGCTTGATCTTTGCTTAGTAGGCTCACATGCAATTTTGAGCTTAGAATGAATTATAATAGATTTATTTTCATCTAAATATATCAGCATGCCTATACTCATCCCATACACATGGTCCAAAAAAGTGTAAATCACTGCTAGGACTAGAAGTGTCCTTTTTCTCTTATATGGTCCTTTAGGCCCAGAAATGCCTATCATTCATGACTATAACCTTTGTGGTTTAGGCTAACATGTTAAGTTTCACCCCTCTCTACTTGGTTATTAATGTAATACTATATGGCATATAACTTAACAATCCTCCTTGAAAGGACCAACTAATTCCTTATCTATCCATCAACCATCTTTCTCCAAAACTATATGGGTTGCAATGAGGGGAATACCCTCTATCTGAGACAAAACATAAGGCACTCCCCTATTTTCCTAGGTAAAAGTGAATTATTTATTATCTTATACAATTTTTAATGGTTATTTATACCAAATATGGGCCCTTGAGTTTGTGTTTTGTCTTTTCTAACGGAAAGGACTATGTGCAAGATTCCCAATTGGATCGTATGTCATTTATTTAGAGCCCTCTCCCTACTCTGTCCCCATGTCTGCAGGTGATAAAAGGTGATCATTTTTATTTTTAGGTTTTCACTAGACTCAAAATCTTTATTAGTCACATTTTCATCTTGGACTACACCTTTACTTAGTTAGGATTGAGTGTTATATTTACCCTGCTTACTCAAGAAAGTGATTCTATGAGTAGTGTTTCATGCTAAAAAACTTGGACCTCAAGTCTATTGGATTCTCCATAAACATTATTGACCATTTAAAACTACTCTTCAATCTTAATTTCACCTTTATTGATTGGCTCATCACTTAGGCACACTTCTTACCTCACTACCTATCATGGTCAACACAGTCAATAGTGTTGAGGGGTGTAAGTACCCATAGGTGAATATCTCTCTATTGAAAGGTTACAAATAATAATTTAAATTAATGAAACATCTAAAAAAAATTGAAAATTTATTATTATTTACTAAGCACCTTCTTTTTCTCACCTTGACATGACTGTGAACCAGTGTAGGTGTGCATTCATGAGAGGAAGAGCCACCTGTAGGATACCCTTAGACCTTAGATAGTCTATATCAGCCTCTCCTAATGGTTTCCATAACCATTTGATATCCCTTTCATTAAATATCAATTTTATCTCAATTCTTCAATACTTAAACTCTTCCTTTGAAAGATATGGAAAATAGGTCTTGGCTATAGGTGTGTGGCCTGTGTATGCACTGAGTGCAATGAGTTGAAAAGAAAAGTATACCATCCCTCTCCTCATTATATTCATGTTACTTAGTGTGAATTTCACTTACTATTACCATTAAAACCATGTAAAATTACCTATTTTTTCTTTATTAAATCAATGGCCACTTAAGGATTCAAAACTGTACATATCACTGCGGGGTTCTAGTGTTTTTATGGGCACTTTTAGGCCTTTCCATGCCTATCCTCTCTAGGTCATCTTCCCCTCAAACTTGGTGGAATTCATTTCCTTACTATGGGATACAACACATATCCATCTATATTCTTCAAAACTTATCTCAACCTTGGAATATGATAACCCTAAAACCTAGTTGGGCCTTTATTTTGGCCTTTTGGGAACTTAAGGCCTGAAGACAATCAGTGAGTGCTAGAAGGATTCATCACCCTTTATTTTCCCACTTAAAATAACAAAATACATTTTAAGGTATCTCTAAAATTTCATGGATTATGAGATAGTTAAAAATTGATTCAACACTCTGATACATGCACTCTTAGTCCTCTGTTATGTATTTTTTGAGAAGTTGGTCCCTGTATACAATCACTTGCCTTTAGGACATGTTTTCCCACATCTACTTGTCAAATTAAACCTCAAATTAATATATCCTTATCCAAATTAAATTATATAACTCAAAATAATGGTTTATCATTCTTCAATTTCTCTACATAACACCTTAGCTTGATATCAATAAGTACCTATAAGTGGTTATCTCTGTGTATATAGGCAGTAAGGTGTAGATATGGACAATGTGCATTGGCATTTAAATTTAATGAGTTATAGTCTTAGATTAATATCTTAAAATTTAATCCCCACACTTAAAATTAGTTTAAATAGGTGTAATCACATCCTACTCAACATGAACAATTACTTCAAGCACCTGTAGATGCTCACTAATGGCAAATTATGTATACATATTGCTCATGACTACACCTTCATGGAGAATTTGTCTTAGATAATGTAATTATAATGAGAGGATACCCAAAATATATTAAATACATTTAAAATAACTTATCAAAACTTTGGAATCATGATCAAAGCATGAAGATTCTACAAATGGAGGTAAAGTTGCTTGCAACACAAAATGATGTTTCCTTTGTAACTTGGATGTACTTGACTCATCAAAAAAATAAAAATTTAAATCCAATAATGTAAAAATTTATAGTGGAGATTCAAAATCCTCAATTATAAATCTCAAAAATTGGTTTGCACAAAATTTCTCAAACAAGAGCAAAACCTAAAGGGTGCACAGATTGGTAGGCAGATTTCCATAGTCAACTTCAAATGGATGATTCATGAGGAAAATTTGATAATTATTTAAAATATTGATATAAAAATTAAATTCTCTAAGTATAATGTCATCTCCCAAAACCATTTTTCCTGAAACCTCATGAGCTGTCTGTATTGACAAAAATCTAAAGGTCACTTTAGCTTGCCAACAAGGGTGAAAAATGAAGTAGAACGGTTTTGGATTAGAAATGGAAATTTAAAAAAAATTAAAAACATTTTTTGATCTTATGAAGATTAAATGACATATCTTGATCTTATCCCACATGGCACACTTCCCAAAGAAGCCATACAAGTGCCATTTTCTTTCTTTTTCTCAAGAAAATTGCCCTTTCTTATTCATAACCTGCCATTTTTCAGTTTTTTCAGTTAATAAATACTATATTGGACACATGGGGCATGAAATAATATATTTTTACTTTCACATTTCCCAATAAACTTGTATAAATCATTAAATACACCTTTTTGACCCCTAAAATGACCCAAAATGACATGTTAGGTGATGAAATTTATGACCAAGGCTAATATATCAATGAATAACATTAAATAGCCTATTAAAAACATTATTAAAATATATTACACCCCATATAAAACAATAAAATCAATTTTTTACCTATAGGTGCCCTAATTTGACTAAAAAGTCAAATTTGGTCAACTATCTTATTATTGCTTCCTTCATTATCAAAGATTGTGCAGTCTCCATTCTCCATCTAGACTTTATATCCTTTTTGAGACAATTTTATAATACTCAATATATTATTTTAAAGATTTGGATAATATTAGATTTCATGGATTACTCTTCTTTTACCTTACTTGGTATAGATGATGATAGACCCTATGCCATCAATATGAACTTTTTCATTGTTCCCCATATTAATCTCAAACTAAATATTCTTTTAAATGGAGGAAAATAATTTCTCATTACCACTCATGTTGTAACTACAATAATTATCCAAATACCAAACATCAGTGTTACTCTATTTGTCAACATTGTATACAATGAACATGTTTGGCAAATTTTTAGTTTCACTTATATTCTCAATGGCTATATTTTCACTTTGCCTTGATTGGTCAAAATATCTATTTATAAATTAAATATAAAAATGACCATACCTATGAAAATAATATCACTAAACATTAATTTTATCATACTTTTGGTTTGAAGTATTACTCCTCTTCTTGTCTTGGAAATCTAATTGATAACTATTTGTTCACTCTTGGATGTTTGAGTTTGTTCTTCCATAGGAATTTATTCCTCTTCATCTACCTCTAAAACTTCTACCTCTATTTTTTCTTCCTCTACCCTACCTCTGAAATTGGGTTGAGCTTTAAAGGCTTTCTCTAGGGAAGAAGGTCCACATCTATTCAACCGTTTCTCATGGATTTGTAGAGAACCCATCAATTCATCCATTTTCATCCTTGAAAGGTCTTTAACCTTATCAATTTAAATGACAATTGAATCAAATCTCAAAGGCAAACTCCTAAGGATATTTTGAACAATCCTTTGGTCTTCTATAGTTTCACCATTAATTATTAATTGATTGGTTAAATTAGAAACTCTTCTATGAAAATCATAAATGGACTCGCGATTATTCATGTACAATTTTTTCAAATTCTCTCCTAAGAAATTTGAGTTTGACTAATCATACCTTGTTAGTGCCTATATAGGAGTTTTCAATGATCTCCCATGCTTCCTTTGAGTAGTTAGCTACTACAATTCTTAGATATATGGATTATACCATTATTGTCTCAATCAAATTCAATGTTCTTACATCCTTCTTCCTACTCTCCTTTAGTTGGGTCTCCTAGGAATTTATCAGTGCATTTTATTTTGCTTGATCGGTCAAATCTATAAAACTAGTGATAAAAAAATCCCACAAATCATTTTCCACCATTATAATCTTCTTCTTTGTCCAAATATAATATTTTTTTCATCAAATGTTAGTCGATGTTGCCAATCTTTACCCTCTATTATATCCATGCTATGGATATGGATCACTTATCTAATTTAGCTCACTTCTCTCTACACCCATTATGTCATTTAACTTTGACAGTCACAAACACCGCTATTGTATGCACCTAAAATCACTCGCTTCATTATTTTTGATTAATATTCCTATTAGTTGACACTAATTCTGCTTAACCTATTTTATTCTACTAATATATCCCCCTTCCTAGCCATTAATATAACATCCACTTATATTATCCTACATTCACTAACTTTATTCATCCCACCTCCTTCATTAATTCTTCTTAATCCCTATTATCCTAATATAATCCTAGTTATCCATTTATATGGGAACTTTTAATTTGTATAACCCAACCTACCCACCTAATAACCTACACCCTAGCCTTTCCTACATACCTAGTCCCTATTCACCTACCTAATCCCTATCTAACTCTCACTCTAATCCTCCATTATCCCTAAGCTAATCAGTATGTCTCTAGAATTGGAGAAGATCTTCCATGTCTCTAGAAATCTCTAAACTAGAGACCTATAAAGAATTTAATATTCCTTTAATAATATATAGCCATTACATCTCCTTATCCAAATTTTAATATCAACCATTGATCTTCCCTCCCAAATCTATATAAGCAAGGCTCTTACTCCATGGAAGATAACTACAATTCCCATAACAACATCATGCCAATATAATCCTTCAACAAACATTTTCAGCCCAATATATGTTAAATCAGCTATTAAATCAAGCATCCAACATCCAACAATCATTCCATCACATTTCCAAAAATCTAAGTCTAATATGCAATCACAAATCCAATAGAACATCTTGGAAGGAGGTGATATGAAGCAAAGAATTTGGTAAGATCTATATCATTTTGATTTGTTTCATGAATCTTTCCTAATAGGTAGTTTGTGTTTTGAGTTAAATTATCTTGTTGAAATCATAGTGTGCTCAAAATCCTACTAAAGCTACTACAATGATTCATTTTGTATAGATTTATTGGTGTGAAAATTTGTCAAGAGAAAAATTATTGCATTCAGATCAATAGTGTAAGAATGAAGTCCATTTATTATTGGAAGGTATAGAAACCTTTATTAAAATCCAAAAAATCTACTAAAAAGGAAATATTTACAAGTGAAATTTATAAATCATGGGGTAGTACTCTTAACCTGAAAGTATGAAAAGGAATTTTTAGAAAGGAATATGTAGAGATAGAGAAAGAGAGAGAGGGAATGTTTTAGATGATAAATTTGTCAATTCAAACACTAAGACTTGACAAAAGTATCAAAAAGAAAAATTAACATCAAAGGGGAAATATCTCTCATTCAATGGGTTGAAAAGACACATTCATATTCTTAATAATATGAAACACACACCACAAAGTTACATACCATTGATAACATAGATGAGTAACCCTATGTATTTCTAACAAAAATAATAAAAATATTGTTTTTATTCCCACTGAGATTTTACTTATATTAAAAAATATCAATTATAATTCAAAAAAAAGATTATAACCTAATTTTTTAGCCTTAATAGTTTAAAGATGATATAAATATAAATTTATAAATGAGGATCAAATACAATTAATTAAGTAGATATACATAATATAAAAGGAATCACCAACACAAATTTATAAGAATCTCTTTGTATTTATCTTCATGGAGTAGAAAATCCAGTCTCTCTTTACAAAATCTTTGCTCAAAATCTCTCTATTTAGAACCTGTATTATGAGGACCTAACTTATATTTATAGGTCAAATTAGGTGGTTATGTTGCAAAACCACCTTTTTGTATTTTTATAGAGTTGCAAAAACATTAGTAGAAAATTACAACTTGAAAGGGTGTAAAAGTAAATTGGGCACTTTCCACTACCTAAAAATGTGTTTTGGTGTTTTTAGACTACTTGTAAAAGTATACCATAAATTTTCAAAACTTGAAGAAGTAGGTTGGAAATGAAGTAACAATATACATTTACAATGGTAAATACAAAATGACAATACAAGCTAGTCGTAAAAATAAGTATGAGAAGAATTATTTGGAATGCTAAGAAAAACTTCACTCTTTTTGCTACTTCATTGATAACTCATTTTATTTTAAAAAGTTTCCAAATCTATGTAAAAACACCCTTATCAAGTCTTCATTAAGACCATATGTATACTTGTATGCAATATCCACTAAGCAGTTCAACTTTTTCATCTCTTGAAACTTATTTTAAAATATGTTTATCATCAATTAAATATTATCTACGTCAACTTGGTATTTGGCCAATTGATGAAGTTTTTCATGATCAAATGAAGACATGAGATTTACAACTTCATGAATGTGTTTTTTAAATTCTTTGGCCAGGGTTTCAACGGAAACAAGATTTCCATTTTGATCCTTGTCATTGATAAAAGGACATTTTAACTTGTTAACTTCGACATCAATTTCTATCATTATGTCATTCTCAAGTGACCTTGCACTGCTAAACTTCTTGACACATTCTTGAAGTGATTAGATTATGAATTTCATGGCCCAAAGAATTCAATCAACTTTAAGATGAAATTATATTTTGATGACTCCTTCCCTAATAATATCATGAGAGGGGAATTTTAAGAATTCAATCAATTTAAGGATGAACTTTTCCCAATTTTCTATAATTCATCTATATAATTATCTTCCTTCTTCATTACCCATTCATATTTTGACTAGAATTTAGAAACCATTATCATTGTAAATAGATTTATTTAAGTTATTTGGTCAGCCATCTTATCGATCTAATATTTCACTGCATTACCCATTTGTTCTATTTCTTTTAATTTATCTAATGTTTCAACATGAAGACTTGACAAAAATATTATTGGCTGAATTGGTCTAATCAACCTTTATATTAATGAATTCAACTACTCCACTTTTTCTTTTAATTTAATTTTAGTCACTTTATCTTTGTCCATTTTCTCAAAAATGGTACCAATTGCTAGTTACATATCTTCCTTCATCCCTTCTCTAGTAGATTTACCCAGATGAAATCTTTATACCTAATAGTATTCAAATTTGATCTTTGACTTATATTTATCAAAGGAATTTCTACCTATACAAATTTTCCTCATATTTGATCTATTACCATTTTTGAAATGGTTCTTGCTTTCCTTGATCACTTTGAAAAAGGAATTGTAATTGTTAGATTTTCAAAATTAATCTCCTTGGGTTCCATATTTTTTATTCTTTTCTTTACCATTGTAGACAACCAATATGACATTTTTGTTCTTGAATAAAGAGGTGGGGCAAAAGTTGAGACTTGTCGGGCTAACATTATTAGGGCAGAAGAAGACATTCTTTTAATTGTGATAGTTTGATAATATACTTCTCCTTTTTTTGTTTTCTAAATACATTAGTTGGAGTTCTTGGAGAGGAAATAACAAGGATTTTAGGATTTGAGGGAGAATAAGAAGAAATATGAGTGATTTATTGAAGTGGAGAAGCAAATGAAATAGGGAAAAACATGTCGTTGGAAGTAAGAAATTGATGAGTTATATTTTCTACAAGCTCTTGGGACTGTGAGAAGTTATCTATAGGAACTTATTGGGAAATTGAAGGATTATAAAAAGACTTTTTTACCTAACCTATTTATCTTGAGATTTAAAACCCTTCATAGTGGAATATCATTTTGAATAGCTTCTAGTTCTTGTAATTCCTCTATCACCAAGAGTTTTCCACTTCAAATTGATTCATTTACTTTCTCTTTTTCAACATGTTGTTTGTAGAAACTACCATATTCATCTTCCCTAGGTGTGGGGAAATCGATATTCCCAACATCAACTCCTTTACTCCTTAACCATTTGGGAGTAATTTCAAGCACTAACTATTTTCTAATTCTGAGGGAAGTAGATTCTCTCTTATCCTAATGAACTATGGGTAGTGGTTTTGATACAATGCCCTCCTTTTCAAAAATGGGATCAAATATGACTTCAACATCTACCAATTGCATTGGTATTTTTTATATGCCAAATTTGACTATTTATTTCATAGGTAACTATGAATAGTCTCCAATTCTAACCATTTTATCATTATCATATTCCATCCAATAATCTTCAAAATATGAGAAATGTTGAGATGGATGACCAAGATTATGTTCAATTAATACCCTTATATCAAATGCAAACCTTCATTAAAAAGTCTTAAGATTGAAATGGGACACATATTGCTCCACAATTTTAGCTTTCATCAATGATGGAAAAGTATACCTACTAATAGAAATTGAAAATTTGACACTTGTTCTATGTATTCATGTAAAAACCTTATGTGTTTCAAAAATTTGTCTCACTAGCTCCACTAATAACCACTTATCTCTGGCTTAGCATGGGAGCATGTATATAGCAATTTCACAACCACTTATCCTTGAATAGAATAAAGTTATGAATTTTATGAACCAAGTTACCCATCTAGTTATTTTCATGGTAGCCTCCATTGATATCCTCATGTTGAAAATTTATTTAAAAAAAAATTGAATGACAAAATGAAGGAAATAATAATTCAACCTCTTGAAGTATCAGGTGTTTTATTTTAATACAAGTTGGGGATAAAATCATATACTTTCATATTTTTGATGCCACCCACTCTACATAATCCATAAAAATATCTTTGACTAGCCACAATGTAGATAAGATAAGAAGTCATATAAAATTTTGAAGTGACTTTTCTTCCATTAGCTATTTATGGATTGCATCACTGATTAGTTGTCCATAATTGAAATATTGATTATTCCTATAAATGATCCAAATGATCTTGTACATCCTTTTCTAATTTTTTTTCACTATTAGGCTCCATCCTTTTTATTCTATGTAATAGTGTTGTTATGTCATTTATCTTGTTATTGAAGTCATATCTCATAATATTCTTTGGGAGTCATTTAGAAGAGTGTCTTGGTTTGGTAAACCATCCATTATTGAATTGTTTAGCATGTGAGATGTTATTATTTTCTTAAAAACTTTGATAAGACTTAGGAGTTAAATGCACAAAATATTCTTGATATGGAAGATGTAACATACTATCTATATGTTCTGGAGCCAAGCTTGCCACCAACTCACCCTATGGATCTCTCACTTCCTTTGTCTCTAAATTAGTTTTCTACCATAACCAAAACCAATTTAGGATATTTCATTGAAATTGGAAATTTCATAGTTTGTGCCAGTCCACTATCAAAAATAATCTTACCAAAGTCAGTTTAGGTACTACATTCATTCTCTTCCAAAAATTGTCTAAGTCAATATGACCTAGATCAGTATCTATACTATTCTCCACATTGGATTCTAATGGTGAGAGAGGTATCATTCCTTGAAATAGGTATTTCATACTTTCTTTGTCTTTGCTCAGAATTGGTTTTTATAGAGTAAAGGATGAAGACATTAATGTTTATGAAAAAATTGATAATCGGGGAGGTATTTACATAATGGTAGTTTATTTAAAAATTTGATAAAATGAAATACCTTAAGTCAAAATAAGTTATTAAATTATACCTTTTTTGTACTCATAATTTCACTATGAAAATCCACTCTAGTACCTCTTCAAAATCACCTAACAAATTTCACTGTCATGCTTAATCACTTTTCTTGATTGGAACCTCCTTTTTTCAATCACCTCGTAACGTTATTATATGACCTTTTTAAGAAAATGGAAATAAGATAAAAAATAAATTTTACAAATTGTTTTTTGTTCAATTTTAAAACCTAACCCCTCTCCCTAGGCATACGACCTCTTTTTATGATCCAAAACAATAAAAATAATCTAAATTTTGCTTTTTCAAAATTTTAAACCATCTAAGCTTATATAGGTCATACAACTATATGACCTCTTGGCCTAAAAATGAAAACAAAATAAAAATAATTATACTCTTTGATTTTTTAAATTCTATTTCCTCCACTTCTACTATGTGGTTGTATAGCCTCCTTGCTACATATGATTTTTTTTTAAAATTACTTCTTTACTTGGGTCATATGATGTCATACGATCTATTTGTAGATGAAAAATGTACTAAAAATATATTATTTTTATTTTATTTTCTCCTTATCTCTCTTGGGCACCATCATACATCTGTATGAATGCCTATGCAGCATGGAAAAATAATAAACATAACTCTAATATTAAAATTGTCTTTAGCTATTTGCTTCCTAATTTGAATCATATAACCTCCTCATTAGCAAGATAAAACAAATAAATGTGATCTAGTTTCATTTTTAGACCTCCTCTTGGGCCATACGACCGTACGGTTCTATTTTAGTGATGAGGAAAAAAAATAAAATAATTTTAAAACCCTTTCTTCCTCCTGTGTGGATCATACGACTCACTATCTCTAACAGCCAAAAGAAATACAATTTCCTTATTTCTTTCCAATTCACTTTGATTTGTATTTTTTCAATTGCAATGAATGTTTTAACTCTTATAAACAACATAGATAATTATTTTTTGGTGTTGAATGAACATTTTAAATTTATTTGGAGTTTTTGCATAATTGAGTGGTGCATAACGACTTCAAAAAAATTAGAAAAGAAGAAGTTTTACTTTCACATGACTTGGGGAAGTAATAATGGCAATGGCAATGTGCACGACAGTGAAATATTTTATTTGCATAACTCAGAGAAATGCCAAAATAAATTTTTACTAGTCAAAGAAGCGACAAAACAAATTTTCATGACTCGAAAAAGTATACGAGGAAATTACATGACAACAAAATTTTAAAAACCAAATTGTAAATTAAAATAACTAAAAAGTATATCGATTGATTTATTATTATTTTTAATTTTCAATTAAAATTTATGAAAAATCAAAAATACAAATTTCATGACTTGAAAAAATGTCAAGGCATTTTAGCACAACTTGAGGTAAAATAAAAAAGTGCTTGCGCATATTGAAAATGTTTAATGAAATTTTGCACAATTGTGGGAAAGTCAACAAATTTTTACATGGGGAAACTTGAAAGGGCATTTTCATGGTTCAATTTTTTTATCTTTGTGATTCGATTCTCAATTAAATTAATCAATAAATTTTCAATTTTTTTCAAATTTAAAAATTTTAAGCTCAAACCAAAAATTAGCTAAAAAAATTTAAGTTTTTACTAATTTGTAAATTTCTAAAAATTGTGACAATAACTAGCCTTGACTAGGACTTTGAACTATAAGGGATGGAAGGAATTTAGACTCTGGTTTTGTAGGTAAAAATTTTATCCATAGGGAAATGGAGTCTTAAATTGACTATAACTTGATCAACTCAAAAGTAACCTATCTTTGATAAAAAAAATTGATCCTCAAACCATCATAATGTTATCACATGTTAGTGGACAATGTATGTGAGGGCATCAAGTACTCAGCTTGATATATGTTATCATATATCTTAGAGGATAGTGTATGCGAGGTCATTTTTCATTATGCATTTTCACACAAACTAAAATTCAAAAAAGAGAAACCTTTCTTAAATTTTTATGATTGACTTTGGATACAAAATTGATAGAGGATCACCTTAGTCATCATAACACTTTTATTTATGAAAGACTCATAGTATAGAATGATTTAACCATAATGAACCATGATTAGAAAGGAGAATAACTCAAAGGTGAATAGGGAAATATATGTGGTAAAAACTTCTTGGGATATAGAATCATTGACTAGATCAAATAGAGAAATTAATAGAGGGACTCAAAAATAGATGGACCAATGAAGAGGGAAAAAAGGAAAAGGAAGGAATGAACATGACAAGTAAAAAACAATGACTTTAAAGGAAACATGACAAAAAATGTATTTACATATATACAAATAAAGGACTACCCACTTCTCACTAGAAATAGTGCTTACGATATAGCATGTTGAATGGAAATGATAGATGAATTTCATTATGATATGTTAGAGAGTTTTATTTCCATAAAAGTGCCTAATTTCAAATGGACCCATCTAGAGTGAATCAAATATCCCATGACTTCCCTTCAGTTCTTTACGACTATCCCAGAGTAAAACCAGGTCTCTTACTTGGAATTCTCTTTTCTTTGCCTTCTTATTAAAGATAACCTTAAAAAGGGCCTGATGTTCTATAATTATGTCAACCACCTATGCTATTTCATTTTCTAATTTTTTTAGGTAGAAATTATTGTATCCAATGGGTTTTCAATATTCTAATTCTCAATAGCTTTAAATAATTGTAGGGCATGTAACTCAAGAGTTATATAAATTATGGCATCTATTCCATATAGAAACTAAAATGGGGACATCCTAATATCCTTTTTAGGTGTTATAAAATCTTCTCAAAGAGCATCATATATGTTTTTATGCCAATTAATTTTATTCTCATCAACTACTTTGTGCATGATTATGAATGAGTTCTTGTTTCCTAACTCAACCTGGCCATTTCCTTGTGGGTGATATTTTGATGAATGGGACAATGAAATTCCATAACCATAATAGAATGAAATAATTTATGATAAATAAAATTTAGGAGCATTATCTGTGACTATATTTTGTGGAATCCCATATAACACCAAGATGTTTTTTAATAAAATTACATATGATCTCTGAAGTTGTCTACTTAACAAGAATTTATTCCACCCACTTAGTGAAGTAATATGATGTTGTCATAATGTGAGTGTGACCTAAGATTTAATGAGATTTCAATGTCCCAACAAAATTAATTCCTCACTACTAAAAATGTTCTTCAACTATCACTAGTTGAATAGGAAGTGTTGCCAATCTAGGTTTGCCCATAATTTACTGACATGCCTCACACTATATCACCTATTCATATAAATATTTTAAAATAGTTGGCCATTTGTAATGATCCCTCAATATATTATGGGCCATAACTCTAGAAAAAAAGTGCCCTTCATAGGGTTGATCATGAAAACTTGAAATAGTTTTTTGTATTTTTATTTATTGACACACATGAGGAAGAAACCATCAATGCTTTTCTTAAAAAGAGTGACATTTCATTTGACATATTTGTTGGCCTTTAGCTTGACCATATTGTGTTTATTATAATTCAAGTTTGAATGACATTACCCATATGTTAGGAAGAATTAAATGTGGTAAAATTATTCATTAATAGAATCAACAAATAGTACTAGAGGAAAATCATTGTTGTCTTGATCATCAGAATTTGTTGAAAATTTTGATTGAAGGTTTCCCTACTTTACCATGAGTCTAAAAAGTCCTTTTCCTCATAGATAATACTCTTGAATTTTAGTCATCTAATTTTTATTTTTATAAAAAGGTTCATATTGTGTCAAGATTGATTTTACTACTCTACTTGGCACCATTACTATAGAATGTGAATGCAGGATATAATACAAAAATTATTTGACTTATTTCATCACTGCATAGGTATAATTTTCCTCAAGAGAATATTTTAAATTATAATATTTGAGATTACAAATCATGAATGCAATCAAATATTCAATACCTTCATTAGTTTTTTATATAAATATTATTGAAAGTGTATGATCCAAAGCATAACAATAAATAACGAATTCATTTTTAAAATTAGTAAAAACTAATGTCAGTGCACAAGTAATAACAACCTTTATTTTTTTGAATTCTACCTTCATTCTTCCATTTGAAATAGGGTTTCATTTCATCATATCCATTATGTTTTTGGTGAGCTTAGCAAAGTTAGGGATAAATCTTCTTAAAAAGTTCATTTTTCCAAAGAAAGAATGTACTCCTAGTTTACTTGTAGGTAGGGAAAGTTTTTGAATTTACTCAACTCTTTCTGGATCAATATTTTTTCCTTATTTTGAAACAATATGGATTAGTATCTTAACTTTATTCATTCCAAATATGGAATTCTTGGGGTTAAGATAAATTTCATACAATTGACACTTTTCAAAAAAATTCACAAAATGTGAATAGTTATCTTCTCTCTTCTTTGAAAATATTATCAAGTCATCAAGATATACCAAAATTATTTCATTATTCAATTCCTTGAAATCTAGATCCATTTCCCTCTAAAATGTGACTCTTGTATTGATTAATCCAAATGGCATCTACTTGTATGCAAAATTACCCCAAGGTATTGTGAAATTTGTTTTATGTTGGTATTATTTATTAACCTCAATTTGTTGTACCCTAAAAAGCTATCAAGCATTGAAAGCATCTCAGCACTAGTTACTACTTGGATAACCTGATCTATGATTGAAAATAATTAATTATATTATAGGGATACCTAGTTGAGATTCCTAAAATAAATACAAACTCTAATCTCACCATTATGTAGACACCTAAATCTGGCCACCAATAACCTCCAACCAAGATTTTGACCAATTTCCACCTAAAGTGCAAAATTTAGCATAAAAATACTAAAACACATTAAATGAGTTAAAATTGATATATTCAAGTGTTGATTTTGGCTAGGATATCACTGAATGGGATAATGTAATTTATAGGCTAGCTAACTTTTATCAGATCATTTTTAGTCAAAATGCCAATTTTGCACCTAGGTGCTCTAGATTGCTCTTTCCTATCAAATATCCTACACGAGACATATGCCTTTGTTATTTGGTGTTGGTAACATCCTAATTTGGATAATATATCCAACACATCTAACATTGACTTCTAATTCTAATCTAGTCAAATTTTGAGCGAATAACAATGCATTCTGATCAATTTGAGTAATTTATGCACAAAGTGCTTATTCATACTTAAGAGATAATTAAACCAATTAGAACCTAATAAATAATTCCATGGAAACTTTTTGAATACTTATTTTTAGAAATAAATGTTGATTATCTGCATCATCAAGTGACCTCATTTTTTAGAAAGACATCCCTAGGCCATCAATGCCACAAATATCAAGATTATAGCTCTCCCATGCCTCATAATGACCCTCCATGCCTCTTCAATGCCACTTTTTCCATTTTCATGACGAGGATAATTATAGATTTAACTCCAAAAAATTGAATTAATCCTCAATCACACATCTTCATCTCAAGATTGATGGTTCAGGTTGATTCTGAGCAATCTCAAAAATATATAAATAGGAGGCCTTGCCTATTGAATTTTAAACTTAATTTGTGTAAAGTTACCATGTCAAATTGATTCCAAGAGATCTCACATGCCAAATTTATGATGCCAAAATATTGAGCCAAGCCAAGCCAAAGCCACAAGGTGCCAAGGAGAAGAGGAGATAGCCTAGCCTCCTTTGATGAAGACTTCAAGAGCACAAGCTGAGCAAGCCACTACAACAAGTATTTGGAGCATCCAATAAAGGTGAAGGATTATTTTTTATTTATGTTTTAGTTGTGTTTGTCATTTGTTTTTGTTATTAAGCTCACCCTAGTAACTAGGCCTAGATATGTATACTATTTAGTTTGTTTTTATCAATTTGTTTTCATTTTGGGACTAACACAATACTAATCACCTATCTTGAGTCAAATTCCTAGTTCACATAATGGCACACCCGATGGGATGTCATGTGTATGCTCTTCTATTTATCACCTTTAGTGAACCCTTGAAATCAAAAATGCCATCCTTATTACAAAAATCCTAATCCAAGCCTTATAAATAATGTCATCTAAAGTAATCCCCAAAAGCTCATCAAAGTTTGGGTGACCTTGAAAACAACTCTAAATTCTTTCTATTAGTCTTTTATTTTATGCAAACTTAGCTTGTGAGGGGGACGCCATTACCTCCCACAAGTTATTTAGAGAATATTTGACTTGGGGTTTCATCTCTCGGCATTGAATTCATTTGGCTCCATATTAGAGTTGCACATGGGATGTATCTACATTTGGACATTGTACTACAGAACAACAAGATCTGGTGGTTGTAAAAAGGACTAGACCTTTTTACATCTAGCCAATGTCATGGTCATCCAATTTTTATGCTTGTATTTTACATCATTTGACATGAAAGTCATTGTGAATTGATTCCCATAGAAATGTTCAAAATGTTGCTAATTTAGTCAACCCCACATTGCCATACCCTTGCTAGGATTTGGATGATTATGCTTAGTGTATTTTTGTCATTTTTACTTGGTATGTTTTGAGACTAAAACTTTTTTTATTATTCATAAGCTATGTCAAAACAATGTATTTGAGTTGAGGAGGGTAGTGTTATGCTACCTAAATCATGTCAAAACATTTTGAGCCTTTTGAGTCTTTGAGACACAACATAGATCACATCATTCAAGCATGCTTACGCCATTAGGTTGCTCAAATTTTTTTAAGACTAGTTTACCTTGTATCAAAAATCATTATTTCAAACTATTTTATGTATATTATTTAGACCTTTGTCTTGTGTTATCATGTTGTCCAATCTTGTCTAGCTTGTTTGGTCAAATCCTAGTTTTCAACATTGAGTTTTCAATTAGCATTGTCAAGTTTGGATTCAAACATTGATTGATTTCTATTTAAACCTTAATTCATGGGGCTAATAATATATCTTTCTCTTTTGGGTTGCATAACTTTAGTTAATCAATTACCCAAATTTGAAAACTATTGATAATTTATTTGTTCAGTACCTATCCTTATCATTATTTGTGCCTTTATTTGGGAAAACATAGTCTTTCTTCAAAGAGCCGTTTATCTTATGCCTTATGCCAACTGATCATGTTTATTTTTTATTCCATGTGTTAGGTTTATGTCAAATTTGTTTCCAAACTTTTTAGATTAAATCAAATCACATGATACCTTTGTTTCAATTCTAGCTTTTGATTTCATTTGGCCAAAAGTCTTAGAATATGCCTATTTGTTTGAGCCTATATTTTGACTTTGTGTTTGGATAAAAGACTTAGTAACTCAACTTTTTCTTTTCCTAGTTTAGACCTTGTTTGGAACACTTTGACCTATACCTTTGACATGTTTGATTTTATTCAGACACTTGACCTTTTATGCATATGACATTTGACATTAGACATTTAATGTTAGACTATTTTATGCCAAGTCTTAACACAAATTATTTTGGAGATATAGTTCCACTTTCAGACCATATTGGAGATACAGCTCCACCCATTTAACCAAGTTAGAACCATTTGTCCTTTGGATATTTTTTTAGAGTTTGTAGAAATTGAAGCCTTCTTGTTTTGGAGCTTTCATCATTTACGTAGATATGTCTAGATACACTTATGATGTAGTCACATACAATCTAACTTATGATAGAATGGTTGCACAAAATCCCACTAAGAACCCATATAGAGAAAGATTTTATAAGGAGTTTTATTATTCTCTCTATAATACTCTATATGGGGAACATAGCCAAAATCTATAAAATCCAAATCGAGACCTTGATTGGTATGAAGAGTCTTGTGAGGAGGAATTTGAAGACCCAACTACTGATAATGTTGTTTGGGATATGGATCCATACCCTCTTTATAATAACTAGTATGTGGAACAGAGTTAAAAACCAACTTATGAGTTACCTCATGATTGGGATGTTATGGTTTATGAGGAAGACTTAGATTCTTTGGCTTATGTGAGTAATCAATCTCCACCACATCATACCATTTATATTGTAGGATCACAATGTTGTACCATTCCCATACCAAGACCTCATCCTTTGGTTTGTGTGAGTAATTAGGTTCCACAATGCCAAACCATTTCTATACTAGGACCTCATCCTTTGGCTTGTGTGAGTAATCAAGCTCTACAACACCCCTTCATCATTCTAGGACCTAGTCCTTTAGCTTGTGTGAGAAATAAATCCCCACAATTCCCTATTTTTACCATTTTAAGACTTCATCCTTTGGCTCATGTGAGAAATCATTTTCCCCAATGCCCTACCATTATCCAACCACAAGCCATTCCTCATCCAGAATCAATCCCATCCAAACCTCAATCGATCCAATCTTTTGAAGACCAAGTTATGTTCAAAAATAATATTTTCCACCTCATTAGAAACCAAGCCCAAGAAAACCAACTAATACAAGATGTTTTTGTTGAATCAACCATTTGTGATAAGTCAATCCATGATGAATCACCTATTGATCCTATATCAGTTGTTGATGAGTCTCACTCTAATGAGCTAGTATTTATCAAGTCACTTTTTAATGATTATAACCACCTTTGGGTAAATCATTACCTTGACCATGTGCCTATTTTTCAACAGCCTCCTATTGATAAGCCAGTCTTTAAGGAGTTGTCTCTTGATCTTTTTCCCATCTTAGAGGAGTCCCACTCTGACAAACTAATTTTTTTGGAGTCCATTATGCCATCATAGGCCATTACTTATCCAAAACCAAATATTAAATAAGACATCATTATAATAGAGTACCCATCAGATGAAGAATTAGAGTTAGAGTTAGGTTCCATTATTAAACTGATGTCAGATTTGCCATCAAAATCAAAATCAACATCAATCTCAACATCAAATTCAGAGTCCCTTGAATTAGAATTAGATTTAGAAGAAGAATATGTTTGTGACTACTACAACATTGGTTATGCATGCCTTCTAGATCAATTTGAATACATTTATAATCCTTCTATGGTTTTTGACGATGAGTACTTTAGCTTCAACACAAGTTATCCTAGTATCTTCTATGAGGATTATGTATCCTCTCCCCATTCCATTACCATTCCACAAGCCATTACCATAAACCAAAATAGCCATATCATTAACATTTCATCTCTCACAAGTTTTGATTATGACTGATATAATCACACTTTATTGAACTGCATCCATGGTGACATAGTATTTGAAGAATAAAAAGGAGGATAAGACCACATTCATGTAGTAGAAGAACACTCTCCTAGTGAAACCTTTTTAGAGGCACTAGGATACAATTAAATTTCCAACTCAACATCTTTTAGTGACACTTTTGCAGAAGTGCTAGAAGAAAATCAAAGTTAAAAGCTAATGTTCATTAGTGAAACCTTTTTAGAGGTGCTATGGGACAATCAAGACAACTTCATTAGTGAAAACCTCATTGAGGTGCCAATACATGAGGAAAAATGTTTTCACTATTTAATGAAGACAAAATCAAAGATCAAATCAAAATACCTTTCTATCTACAACCTAATTAGATGGTAGCTACTCTCAGGCCTAAAAAATAGAAAAAATTGATGGTCTTATCGAGAGAACAAGTATTTGGCCCTACCACAACCAAAGTTATGTTTAATTTATCATCAATAATATTATGTGTGACTAAACATCCTGATCTTCATTTATTTACCAACCATTATACATTCCATTATCATCTACCCTTCCATTTGCAATCAAACCTACCATCCATTATTTGTCTTTGTTTACATCTATGGATACATTTTATTTTGTAAAGGCTACAAAGATACCTTGTCTTGATGCTTGAAGGAATTAGAATCAATGACCAACAAAGTTCACAAATGCATTCTTGACATCCAAATCTATAACCAGTTCTTGATAGATCAACTATTCAAATGAGGTGTGGGCTAGAAATTAACATGATCAAGTATTCTATTTGTATAATTTATTTATTAGGATGTACATCTCCCCATCAATAGGAAAAATAGAATAAAAAACTACACCTAAGCCAAAAACATGTACCATACCATTTCATTGCCATGCCATTACCATTATTACATATCCTATTTGCCATTATCATCGACCTAGCCATTCACTCTGTCACTTGGGGGAAACCCTCTTACCATTTTTTCTAATCTATCAAAACCTATAATTATCTTTAGCAAGACCATACCATCCTATCATTCTATTTCTATCTAGACCAAAGCCTATTTTTAGTTATCCTATCCAATCCTATTTTGATCTTGGTTACTTTAGTTCCTCTTGAACTTTTTGTGAGGGGATTCTAATCAAGTTTCAATAAATGATAAAATCCATGTTTACAATGATATCTATGAAAGTAGTGTAATAGTTGATCTAGCAAGATATCTTTTATTTTCCATCTGGTATCAAGTTTATTTATGTGAGCCTAATTATAACTACCTATGGGACAAATTAGCGTTTCACTAGTCTTGCTACTAATTATAACCACCTATGGGAAAATTAGTATCATTGACCTATGCCATTGTATCCTAGCTATAATCACCTATGGGCCAATTAAGGGAAACACTTATTTAGCATGCATGATCACATCACCTTGCCATTACTATTTTCATTTGACTGGTCATTTATCAAAATTGAGAACTTGTTGGGACCTAGTTGGTTTTTCCCTACTTTTTATGTGGATGGAATTACTATGACTTGAAATAATTTTAAGACTATGTGGGTCATGCTCAATTCATGTTGAGTTCACCTTAGTCCCCCTTTTCATACGCTCTCACTATTTTGTGATAAACCTAAGCCAAACACTCTCACCATTTTTTGAGCAGGTATCTTATCATTCTCTAAACAGATAAGATATCTTAAAATTCTAAAAACATTCATAATATTTCAAAATACAAAAACATTTGTCCTATCTAAGCCTAGTTAGCTATCCTTGATCTACCTTATTGAGGCATGGTCATTATTAGGATGCTTTCTTTTGCTTTTTTAGGCTTTTTGTTTGTTTATTTATTTCAAGTTGTTTTTTTGTTTGTTTGTTTATTTATTTATTTGTTTGTTTGTTTTTTATTTGCCTATTTGTTTACTTTCATCACTGTTGCCTTGACTCAATCTATATACATTTGTGGGTGATTCCTCAAGCACATTATTCTTGAGTCTATCCATATCCATACATCAATATTATCATCATGGTTTTTATCATTGGTGTATTATTTTTGAGTGTTTATTAGATTGGGAGTCAGTCTTTATGCATATATTGGGATAGTCTTCATGGTGTTCTATCAATAAGCCTACCATCACATGCTATAGCCAAAATAAACTTTAATAAGGTCTATAATCAATGGAGCTATAGAAGTTTCTCCTTGTCACCTTGGCAAATCCTTCCATCCCATGCTAGATCAAATTAACTCATTGGCCATTCTAGTTGTATCATTACTAATAAGGATGATCATCTCTTCATTGTACAACTAAATCATTTCTAATGATCAATCTTATTCCTCTATCCATCTCTTTCATCACTTTGCACCCACTCATCTTTAATCTATATTCCAGGTTATATCCTTGATTTATGCTTGCTAATCATCCTTAACTGGGGCACCATCAATTTTAGCCAATCCAGGTGTACTTAATGATTATAAATACATATAGGCAAATCATTATTTTGACTTTTATTCTTGATTATAACTACCTTTGGGAAAATCAACATATTTTTTACATCAATGCATGCAAGCATTTTCTTATTTGAATTAATCTCAAGCACAGGTTAATTCCACCTTTCTTCTTATTTCTTTTCAAGGGACCTCCCATCAACAAATGTGATGACCACTCCCTCAAGGGGGAATCATCATAGGCTTTGTTCTTCAACCATCATCTTTATTTTTGCATACACGGATTTTCTCATTATTTGAGAAGATATTGCTTTGCCTATGGTTTGCAACATCTTCCAAATAAGGGCAAACTGTAGACACCTAAATCTGGCCACCAATAACCTCTAACCAAGATTTTTACTAATTTCCACCTAAAGTGCACAATTTAGCTTAAAAATACTAAAACACATTAACTGAGTTGAAATTGATATATTCAAGTGTTTATTTTGGCTAGGATATCACTAAATGGGATAATGTAATTTATGGGCTAGCTAACTTTGATCAGATCATTTTGAGTCAAAATGCCAATTTTTCACCTGGGTGCTCTAGATTGCTCTTCCCTATAAAATATCTTACATGAGACACATGCCTATTTAATTTTTTATTGGGAACATTGTAAATGGGATAATGGATCCAATGCATTTGAAATCAACTTCTAATTCTAATCTAGTCAAATTTTGAGCCAATAAAAAGGCATTCTAATCAATTTGAGTAATTTGTGCACAAAGTGTTTAATCATACTTAAGAGCTAATTAAACCAGATTATAGCCTAATTAAGAATTCCATGGAAACTTATTGAATACTTATTTTTGGAAATTAATATTGAATATTTGCATCATCAGGTGACTTCATTTCTTGGGAAGATATTTATAGGCCATAAATGCCACAAATATCAAGATTATGGGCCTCCCATGCCTCATAATGACCCTCCATGCCTCTTCGATTCACTTTTTTCCAATGTCATGATGAGGATCATTATAGATTTAATTCTAAAAAATTGAATTAATCCTCAGCCACACATCTTCATCTCAATATGGATGGTTCCGGTTGATTCTAAGCAATCTCAAAAATCTATAAATAGGAGGCATTGTCTATTGAATTTTTAGCTTAATTTATGCAAAATTACCATGTCAATTTGATTTTAAGATCTCTCGCATGCCAAAGCTATGTTTCCAAAATATTGAGCCAAGCCAAGCCAAAACCACAAGGTGCCAAGGAGAAGAGGAGATAGCCAAGCCTCCTTTTGATGAAGACTTCATGAGCACAAGTTGAGCAAGCCACTACAACAAGCATTTGGAGCATCCAAGAAAGGTGAAGTATTCTTATTTTTCTTGTGTTTGTCACGTATTTTTATTATTAAGCTCACCCTAGTAACTAGGCCTCAAGATGTATGTTTGTTAGTGTGTTTTTATCAATTTGTTTTCATTTTAAGACTAACACAATGCTAATCACCTCTCTTGAGTCAAATTCCTAGTTCACACATTGTTCTTACATACAGGTAGTATGTTAGCTACCCAAGTTGAATGGTGGATATAAAATATAATGCCAACATCAAACATCTTTGGTACTTTAGAAATAATTATTCTTGTAATTTAGGGATTGTATTGCCTCTATTTTTGTCTAAAAGGCTTTGCATCAGGATTTAGAGGAATTATATGTTGCATTTCTTCAGGACAAAATTATTTAAGGTCTCCATATGAATATAGGATTACATCAATATATTTGTAAATAAATCTAACAAATTTTCATTTTTCTTTGGGCAAACAACACTTCCCAATGTTGGTAAATATAGGATGTTCATTAGAGCCAATGTTCACTTTTTTTAATTAGTAGAAATGGGATTCCTTTTTTGCATATCACTTTTTACAAATATTTCATGTTTTTCAAACAATTATTACAAGGATAACAATTTTTTCCTTTCAATGTGATAACAACTTCTTCATCCTATTCATTGGTGATTCTTTATTTTGACATGTGAGCTAAATATTCTCTGCATGAAGAATTGTTATCTTTAAAATACAAATATTTAAAAATATATGCATTCTCAAAGAATGAAATAATATACTAATCATCATTGAAAAATTTCCAATTCTTTGCATTGTTTGGGACACTTGACCTATATATTAATTTGATTGTATATTTTTTTGTAATAATATATGCATGAGGAATCATCAAAGAAGTTGATACTACCAAAGTTTCAGATTTAGAGTTGTGTTCATGAGGAATTTTATTGATATAAAAAGCATCAAAAAATATTATATTATCCCAAAATTTATTCATATAATATCTTAATGTGTCATTCTTTACCTGGTATTTACCTTTGACCTATTTTACAACAAGTTTAACATCACCCAAGACTTTTAAATTTAGAATTCTCATTTTTACTATAGCTTGTAATACCTAGAAAAGTGCTTCATATTACACTTTGTTGCTAGTATATTCAAATTGTAATTTTAAGATAAGGAAAATATTTCTTTAGATGGAGATATCAAGATTACACTTACACCTGAACCTATTGATGAACAACTACCATCAAACTCCATCATCTAAATATCATTTAGGTTTGATTGCATGATTTTTGGTAATTCTATATCTTTATCTATCATCTAGAGGTATTTACCAATTTTGGCATCCTAATATAAAATGTCTTCTCTAGGATCATATACTTTCTACACTATATATTTTGTTTTTAATTTACATTCCATGTGTTGTTTGACCCCTTTGACTAGAATCATGGCATGTGACAAATCCAATTGGATTTCACCACCAAATTCTTTTCAAAAAGAATTATTTAAAAGAATACCATATGTTGCTAGAATGTCTACAACTAAAATATTAATTTTAATCTTCTTCTAGGGAAAATACACCAAAACCACTTGTGTGTCCTTTATCTGTCCAATGAGAAGAACTTGGTTTGCCTTCATAGAATAACAATGTCTAAATATTTGATTATAGGTTAGGCCAAGAGCATGAGCAAATTTTATAGGCATGACATTATCTAAGGTTCCCATGTCAATGATGAAGTCATTGAATTTACATTCTTTAAGTAATAATGAAATATATAATGGGTCAAATTTAGTATATTTAGAAGTGGTTGTGTTTATTGAGTTGACTTGATTTGAAGAAATAAGGTTAGTCATGATTCTTTTGGCATTATATTTTATAGCACTGGTATTTTTACATTTAATAACCTATTTAATTGATTTGGGTATGCTCTTAGGTACTTAGTTTGTGACATTTGGATTTTGTTTTTATTAATATGATCGATTATATCAAAAGTAAGTAAATAACTAGAAGGACTTTAAATAGGTTGGAAAAAATTAACATTACTTACTTAGGAAGAACTACCTATTTGTGGTTGTTTTCCTTTTGTTTATACTAGTGAAGTAGTTCCTCATGGGAGGATAACTTTTGGATCTTCTTCATGTGCATCATTAGAATACTTTTTTTGATTCTGGGCTCTAGTGAAAACTACAAAAGATTAATTGTTCGTATCCCCAACATTTTATTCATAATCATATTCATCAAAATTGTATTATAAGAATGTGTTTCTAGATATGCCACCAAGTTATTCAATCTCACATTCGTGAAGTTCAGGACTTTTAGATTAATTTTCTTCTTCAATTTCTTCATATCTAAATATCTCTTCTATTTCTAAGACTGTAGTCACAAGTGGATTGGTGTTTTGTTGAGGAGGGAACTCAAGTACAAGTTTTGGTTAAGGAGCTTGCAATCTAGGCAGTTATCTTTGAAAAAGAACATAGTTTATCCTTGGAATGTTTTGGTAAGGAGAAATAATGGTGTTCTGAGGTATTTTCTTTTTAAAAAATATTATATCTTTGGCCATATTTTACAAGATTTATTTTATTGAAGACTATCTTAAATTTTGAGCTTTACATTTTGAAGGTTCATTTTTTAGTTGTTAAAATATTATCATGTCATCTTCGACACAAATAGCCAATTATTGGGATGCTTATAAATCTACTACTCTAGCTCCCCTCAATTGATAACTTACATTAGCTAACTGAGAGTTGATAAAGAAGCATTTCTTATTTTCATCTATTGGTCTTGTGGTAGTTGGTATTTTGTTTAATAGTTTGTTGAATTTGGTAACAAAATCCCTCATAAGCTCATAAATCTCCTTTTTCATCTGTGTAAGTTGAGCAAGCAATGCATGAGCATTTTTTACCAGTGTAAATCTATTTTCAAACTTAGTCTTCATAGTATTCTAATTAATAACAGATCTTGAAGCTAGGTGGTAAAACCATTTTGTAGAAGCATTCTAAAGTGTCTCAACAAAGAGCATAAAAACCACATCTTTATGTTCTACACCAATGATATAGTAAGATACATTGAATGCAGTGAGGTGTTTATCTGGTGTTGTTTTATATCTTCATAGAGCTTTATAAAGTTATATATTGACCCTTTTAGGAGGTCATGTAACTACCATAAAGATAAAAGACCAATAGTGTTTCCCCATGATTCTTCCATGGTTGTGAAAACTACCCATAGGGGAATGACAATTCCTAATAGAACAAGAACATAGCTTGTCAAAGTCTCTCCTTGCAGTTGTCTATTTTTATTAGGAATCAAAGGAAGACTAAATATTCTTTTAACTTTTCTTTGATATTCAAGACTCAATTTTAAAATTGAAATGTTCTTGTAACTAATAAAAGAAGTTAACTTCACTTTTGACTTATTAGCTCTAGTGAATCTCTTTTCTACTATTTTGAGAAAAAAATTACTAGCATTGAGGTGCAGGTTGAAGTTGAAGAAATATTTGAAATGATCTTATTTATTTTTCTCTTCACATAGTTATTGCTTATGTTCTCTATGCTAGAATAATATGATCTTCTTATTCTTCTAGAATATTTAAATCTATATGAAATGTGTTGAACTAGTCCTATTATCCCAATAAAACATTTAAATTTGATGAAATATATTCCTGAGTTTGAGTTACCTAGTTGAGACAAGCTTGAAGAACTAGGGCCTTCACTTCATGAATTATCATGAGATGGGTTTTATCCTATGAGTTTATTTCTAGAAACTATGTGGGAAATCTTACTCACCTTTTTTATAGATTAAATGTGAAATTGAGTGTTACTTATTTTATTCCCTTATCCAGATTTCCCACATATTTTTTCTATATTCAATTCTACTCTAACAGTATGAAATTGTGTGTTAGTTATTTTATTGTCAAAAGTAAAAAATCAAAGGCTATAGGTTAGATATTCTTCCAAAGCCTCATCCCAATTCAAACCAAGTTGATGATCATGATTATGAGAATCTGAAATGGTCATGTGACACTTTATTGGTTATGATTACTTTAATGGGTTCTATGAGCTCTCCTACATTCTTTAATCCTTTTGATTCTTTTTGTGTGATCAATTTATTGATTCAAAATAGCTAAGACAATTTATAACTATAGTACAAAAACTCTATTTGATTCCCAAAAAAAATGTCTAATGTTTGATATAATATCACTCTGAGTTGATTATTTATAGTTTAGGTTAGGCTGGAAAAGTTATCCATGAGATGCTAATAGAGTCTAATGGATAAAAAGAATAATATGGGTAGAATAAAATTTATAGACACGTGCCCCACGATGGGTATCAAAAACTATTGATGTGACAATTTATCAAGAGAAAAATGATTGCATTCACGTCAATACTGTGAGGAACAAAGTCCCTCTCCTATTGGAAGGAAAAGATACCTTTATTGAAAGTTTAAAAAACTACTGAAAAGGAAAGATTTACAAGAGAATTTTGTAAATTGTGGGGTAATAATTTTAACCTGAAAGTATGAAAAGGAATATTTATAAAGGAATATGTAAAGAGAGAAAAAGATAAATGGACTATTTTGGATGATAATGTTTTCAAATTAAACACTAAGACTTGACAAAAGTATCAAAGGAAAAATTGGCATCAAAGTGGAAATCTCTCTTATTTAATGGGTTTAAAATACATATTTATATTCTTAAGAATATGAAACATACACCAGAAAGATTACCTAGTGTAGATAACAAAGATGATTAACCCTCTATATTTTCTACAAAAACATTATTTCTATTCTCACCAAGATTTCACTTATATTCAAAATATTAACTACAATTCTAAAAAAAAATGTGTAACCTAATTTCTTGGCCTTAACAGTTTAAATATGATAGCAATAGTGTTTCAAAAATGAAGATCAAATACAATGGATTAAGTAGATATATGTAATAAAAAAATAATCACTAACACAAACTTTAAAATAACCTATTTGTATTGATATTCATGGAGTAAAAAATTCAATCTTTCTTTATAAAATCTTTGTTCAAAATCTCTCTATTTAGAAGACTTATTATGAGGACCTAACTTGTATTTATATGCCAAATTAGGTGGTTATGGTGTATAACCACTTTTTTTTGCCTTTTTACAAATTTATAAAAATATCAATAGAAAATTACAACTTGAAAGGGTGTAAAAGTATGTTGGGAACTTGACACCACTTGAAAAAGTGTTTTGGTGTTATTACACTACTTTCAAAAGTATACCATCAATATAAAAAACTTGAATAAGTAAATTGGCAAAATTATAAAAGACACAATTTATAAAAGTAGCAATATGATTTGTAAGGGGAAATACAATACGACAATACAAGCTAGGTGCAAAAAAAGTGTGAGAAGAAAGCTTTGGAATGTTGAGAACAACTTCACTCTTTTTGCTGCTTTGTTGATAACTCCTTTGCTTTCAAAAAGTCATCAAATTTTTGGAGAAACACCCTTATGAAATATTCATCAGGACCATCTGTATACCTATATGTAATATTGTCTTAGTATTTCAACTCTTTCCTCTCCTAAAATTTGTTTTGAAGTTTGTTTATCAACAAGTCAAGATTATCTACACTGACTTGGTATTTGTCCAATTGGTGAAGTTTTTCATGATCAAATGAAAACATGGGATTTAAAACTTCCTAAATGTGTTTTTTAAATTCTTTAGCCATGAATTCAACTAAAACACTATTTATATTTTGATCCCTCTCATTGATAAAATGGACATTTCAACTTTTTAACTTTCACATCAATTTCTATCATTATGTCATTCCCAATTAATCTTTCATTATTAAACTTTTTGACGCATTATTTAAGTGATTGGATTATGAATTTTATGTCCCAAATAAATTTAATCTAATAAATAACTTCTTTTTTGATAACTTCTTCCCCAATAAGATCATGAGAGAATTTTTTAATAATTTGATTAATTTAAGGATGAAAGTTTTCCAATTATATATTTCCTCTATATACCCATTTTCCTTATTTATTACCTTTTCACATTCTAACTATAATTCATAAACTATTGTCACTATAGTGAGAATTATTGAATCTCCTTGATCAGTGATCTTCTTAATCCAATCTTTTACTACATTACTTATTTGGCCTATTTTTTTACTTTATCTAATGTTTCAACATGAATACTTGACAAAAAAAATTGTTGGTTGAATTGGTCTAATAAACCTTTATACTAATGAATTTGACTGCTCCACTTTTTATTTCAATTCATGTTTCATTGCTTTATCTTCATCTATTTTCTCAAAAATAATGCCAATTTCTAGTTGCATATCATCCTTCATCCCTTCTTTGGTAGATTTCCCCATATAAACTCTTGATACCTAATAGTATTTAACTTTGATATCTAGATTATCTTTATCAACTATAGGAATACCACCTCTACATATTTTTATCCTCTTTAATTTTTTACCATTCATGAGACAATTATTACTTTCCTTGATCTCTTTGAAAAAGGAATTGTAATTGTTAGAATCCCAAAATCAATCTTCTTAGATTCCACAATTTTTACTCTTTTCTTTATCATTGTGGACAACCAATTTGATGTTGTTGTTCTTGAAGGAGGTAGGGTCAAAGTTGAGACTTGTGGGGGGAAACATTGTTATTGTAGAATAAGGCATTCTTTTAATTATGACGGCTAGAAAAGATGCTTCTCTTTATTTATTTTTTTCCAACTACATCAATTGGAGATCTTGGAGAGGAAATAATAGGCATTTTATTATTTGAGGGAGGAGAAGAATAAATAGTAGTGATTTATTACAATGGTGAAGTATATGATATAGGGAGTAACATGTCATTGGAAGCAAGGAATTACTAAGTTGTATTTTTTATGATCTCTTGGGACTATGTAAAGTTATCAATGAGAACTTCTTGGGAAATTGAAGGATTAAGAGAAGAGATATTTTCACCTAACCTCTTTATCTTGAGCTTTAGGACCATTTTTAGTGGAATATATTTTTGAATAACTTCTAGTTGTTGTGCTTCCTCTATCAATAGGATATTTTCACTTAGACCTTCTTCCTTTGATTTTTCAGTTTCAAAATGTTGTTATTTTATTACAATGGGGAAGTATATGATATAGGGAGTAACATGTCATTAGAAGCAAGGAATTACTAAGTTGTATTTTTTATGATCTCTTGAGACTATGTAAAGTTATCAATGGGAAGTTATTTGGAAATTTAAGGATTAAGAAAAGAGATATTTTCACCTAACCTCTTTATCTTGAGCTTTAGGACCCTTTGTAGTGGAATATATTTTTGAATAACTTCTAGTTCTTGTGCTTCCTCTATCAATAGGATATTTTCACTTGAACCTTCTTCATTTGATTTTTTAGTTTCAACTTGTTTTTATAAACTACAAAATTCATCTTCCCCGAGAGGTGTAGATAAATCAATATTCTCAACATCAACTCCTTTACTCTTTAACCACTTGAGAATCCTTTGAAGCACTGCCTTTATTCTACTTTCTAAGGGAAGTAATTTTTTTAATCCTAATGAACTACAGGTAATGGTTTTATTGAAATGCCCTCCTTTTCAAAAATGTGATCCAATATTACTTCATCATTTACCAATTACTTTGTTACTTTTATTATGCCAAATTTGACTATCTATTTCATAGTAAACCATGAATAGCCCTTGATTATGACCATTTCCCCATCATCGTAGTCTATCTAGTAATCTTAAAAATGTGAGATATGTTGAAATTGAGATACAAAATTATGTTTAATTAAGCCCCTTATATCAAATGAAAACCTACTTTCAAAAGTATTGATATTACAATGAGACATATTAATCCATTATTTTAGCTTTTATTAATGATGGACAAGTGTACCTACTAATAGAAATTAAAAATTAACCCCTTGTTCTGTGTCTACCTATCACAAACTTGTGAGTTTTAACATGTTATCTCATTAAATCCATCATTTCCCACTTATCATTGACATACCTTGGAAAAATGTACAAAGATATTTCATAGCTACTAATCCTCAAATAGCTAAAATTTTTGTGGTAGCCACCACTGATATCCTTATGTTAAAAAATATATTTCACAAATAACTAAATGACAAAATGAATGAAATAATCATTCACCCTCCTAAAGTGTCAGGTGATTTCTTTAAATGCAAGTTGGGATAAAAATGATATACTTTTGTCTTCATGAAGTCACCCACTATCTATAATCCATTAGAATATATTCAACTAGCCAAAATGTAGACAAGATAGGAAGCCATATAAAATTATGAAGTGACTTTTACTTGCATTAGTTATTTATGGATTGTATCACTAATTAGTTGTCTCCAATTGAGATATTTCCTATTCTTGTGAATGATCCCAATGAATCTATACATCAATATTTTCACTGTTGGGCTCCTTACTATTTTGTGTAATAGTGTTATTATATCATTAATCTCATTTTTGAAGTTAGATCTCATAAAATTATTTGGAAACCTTATTGAAGAGTGTCTTAGTTTGGGCAACAATCTATTTTTGACTTTTTTAACACATGAGATGTTATTATCATAAAAGAAACTTTGAGATGACTCAGAATTTAAATGCACAAAATATTCCTAATTTGGAAGATGCAACATACCATCTATGTGTCCAAGAGTAAACCTTGCCACCAACTTACCTTATGGATCTCTCACTTCTCTTATCTCTGAATTATAGTTTTTTGACATACCCAAAACTAATTCAGAAGATTACACTAAAATTGAAAATGTTTCATCTTGTGCAAATCCACTGTCAAAAATACTCTGACCAAAATTAGTTTTAGGTAATGCATTCATTATTTCCCAAAATTTGTCTAAGTCAATATGACATAGATTAGTATCTGTAATATTATCCACATTAGATTCTAATGGTGAGAGAGATGTCATTCCTTAAAAATGGTATTTCATACTTTCTTTGTCTTTGTTCAAAATTGGTTTTTCTAGAGTAGATGACAAAGACACTAAATTTTATGAAAAATCAACAATCAGAGAGGTATTTGTATAATGATAGTTTATTTAAAATTTTGAGAAAATGAAATAAATTAATGCAAAATAAGCTATTTAATTTCACCTTTTTTTACTCACAATTTCACTTGTGCAAATCCACTCTAATGCCTCTTCAAAATCACCCAATGAATTTCATCATCTTGCTTAATCAATTTTTTTCGATTTTAACTTCCTTGTTCAATCACCTCATAACATTATTGTATGGCTTCATTTGACAAATGTAAACAAGACAAAAAAATATGTAAATTATTTTTTGTTAGATTTTAAAACCTTACCCCTCTCCCTAGGCATATAACTTCTTGTTATGAGCCAAAATAATAAAAATAAATTTTATTTTTAATATTTCAAAATTTTGAACCCTCCAAACTTAAATGGGCCATATGATTATACGACCTCTTTGCCTAAAAATTAAATCAAAATAAAAAAAGTTCTACAGTTTAATTTTTTTAATTCTCTCTCCCTTTTTACTATGTGTTCATATAACTTCCTTGATGCAGATGATTTTAAAAAAAAAAAATTAACCTCATTTCCTTGGGTTGTACGATGTCGTACAATATATTTGAAGATGAAAAATAAATTGAAAGTTTGTTAGTTTTAATTTTATTTTCTCCTTATCTATCTTAGGCATTATTATACAATTGTACAACCACCTCTACAACATGCAAAAAAAATAAAAATAACTTTGATTTGAAATTGTCTTCAACTATTTGCTTCCTAATTTGAACCGTACAACCTCCTCATCAACAAGTTAAAAAACAAATTGTGATATAGTTTTTTTTTCTTATTTTTCATACCTCCTCTTGGGTCATATAACTGCACATTTATCTTGTGGTGAGTATAAAACAAATAAGATAATTTAAAAACCATTTCTTCCTCATTTGTAGATCATACAGCTTGCTATCTCTAGCAGCCAAAATAAATACAATTTGCTTCTTTCTTTCAAATTCACTTCATTTGTATTTTTTCAATTGTAATGAAAATTTAACTTCTTGAAAATAATATGGAGAATGATTTTGGTTTGGTTTTGAATGAAGATTACAAAATCATTTAGAGATTTTACACACTTGAACGGTGCATAAAAGCTTCAAATTTTTAGAAAAGAACAAGTTTTACTTTGACATGATTCAGGGAAGTAATAATGGAAATTATAACATTCTCTATGGTGAAGGATATCATTTGCATGACTCTGGGAAGTGATAAAATGAAATTACATGACTTGGGGAAGTATCCAAAGAAATTGCATAATAGCAAGATTTTAAAAAGTAAATTATAATCTAAAATAATAATAAAATATTTCAATTGATTTAATATTTTTTAAATTTGCAATCATAACACATGCAATCAAATAACTTTAGTACAATTTAGGGAAAAACAAAAAACACTTGCATGACTTCAAAATGTTTATTGAATTTTTGCATAATTGTGGGAAAGTCAATGGTGTTTTACATGAGGGAACTTGAAAAGACATTTGTACTATTTAGAAAAATATTTTGCTCATGATTCGATTCTCAATTAAATTAATTAATTAGTTTTTAATTTTTTAAAATCCAAAAATTTTAAGCTCAAACTAAAAATTAACCCAAAAAATTAAATTTTCACTAATTTTTAAATTTTCAAAAATCGTGACAATAAGATTGTTCATCTTTTATGATATATGATGGACTATTTAAGGATGGAGATTGACTTCTTCTTTTATTACTTTAACATTAGACATCATATATTTAGGTTTTTTTAAATCACAATCTGGTGGTGATTCTAAGCTTCTAACAGTAATCCACTATCTTATGGTATGCATGCTTTAGTGTCCTTGATTGATCTACTAACATTGGCAACAACTCACAAAACTTTTTTTTGCATGCTTGAATGATGCATAAAAGCTTCAAAATTTTAGAAAAGAACAAGTTTTAATTTGACATGATTTGGGGAAGTAATAATGGCAATTTCAACATACACAATGGTGAAATATTTCATTTGCATGACTCTTAGAAGTGATAAAATGAAATTACATGACTCAGGGAAGTATCCAAAGAAATTGCACAATAGTGGGATTTTAAAAAGAAAATTGTAAATTAAAATAATAAAAAATTATTTAAATTGATTTAATATTTTTAAAAATTTTAATTACAACACATGAAATCAAATCACTTTAGTACAATTTAGTGAAAAATAAAAACACACTTTCATAGCTTGTAAAGGTTTAATGAATTTTTGCACAATTACAAGAAATTCAATGGTGTTTTACATAGGGGAACCTAAAAGGACATTTATATTGTTTGGAAAAATATTTTAATCATGATTCAATTCTCAATTAAATTAATTAATTATTTTTCAATTTTTTAAAATCCAAAAATTTTAAGCTCAAACCAAAAATTAACCCAAAAAATTTAAATTTTCACTAATTTTTAAACTTCCAAAAATCATGACAATAAGATTGTTCATATTTTATGATATAGGATGGATTATTTGAGGGTGGAGGTTGACTTATTATTTTATTACTTTAACATCATACATCATATATTTAGTTTTTGTTTATCACAATCTAGTAATGATTCCAAGCTTCTAATGGTAATCCACTATCCTATGGTATGTGCGCTTCAGTGTCCTTGATCAGTTTGCCAACATTGGCAATGACTCATAAGACTTTTTTTTTACTTTTTTCAAAAAATATGATCAATGGTTATTTTTCCCAGATGTGCTTCTCCAACCTAGCACTTCTTAACAAAAACACTGATCTAACATATCTACAATATTTTTTGTCTTTATCTGGCTACACAATTTCTCTTTAACCAATGACGATCTCCTTTCCTAGTTATGACCAGTGGTCAAATTTGAAGGGTTGGCCTTCATTTCAAGATGAAGGGTATTTATGCATCCAACCCTTTGATGATGATTTTTTTTTAAAAATAGTTACCCTTTGATTGGCAAGTGTAAATTTAGTTACTCTTCAATTGACAAGAGTAGATTTAGTTTCCCTTTGATTGACAAGACTAAATTTAGTACACGTGTCATTAAAATTATGAACTAAAGAATATTTGATTTCAATTTATAGGGGAATGATTCAAAAACAAATAAAATACTTAATAAAATTTTATAAATGTAACCTATAAAATTTATTCAATGAGATTATAACATTCACCCAAAAGGGTACAATGATCATAATTCATAACATCTTACTTTATACAAATCAAATGTACTTCTATTTTACAATGATGAGCTAAAAGAAAACATTTAAATCATAGAAATGGGTCAAATAAGATATAATTTTTTAATGTTACACTTATAATATCAACTCAAATATTCATAACTTTCATATCCAACTGGTTCATTCTATGGTAATTCTTATGTATGCCAAGACCCAGTGCATGCACCTACTGAGCCCATCCATAAGTGGGTATCCCTACCCACCCCAACCATTGGTTGGATATGGAAGTATGAATATATTAGCCAACTTGGAGCATACAACTAAAACCAAAAATGTGATGCTGAATAACATCATGCTTTTATTTTTTTACCTATATACATCACCTTTTCCAATGCACATCAAACTTCCAAGAAAAACCTAGCTCATTACTACTACATCTGCACCTAATCCAACAAGGGAATTAACAATTCCTATTTATAGTCCAATAATAAAACACATATAAATATAAATGTTGTATTAATGATTATAAATAGTTTTAAATAACATTTAAATATTCAGTGTGAAAAGAAAAGGAATATAAATTAAATATTTCCTGAAAGTCATAGTCTTATAAATATATATAAAAATAAAACTATATATATATATATATATATATATATATATATATATATATATATATATATATATATATATATATATATATATATATATATAAAGTGAGATTGGTCTTATAAAATTATATATACTTAAATATATATGTATAAATAAGTTAAAACTAAAAGTTTTAGGTGAATGCATTAGCCAATTTTTTTAAAACAACTTGAAGTTTTGGCAGAAATGTGGGACTAGGAGTGGGAATTTCATGTCACATAATTACAATTAATGGATTTCATGAAATTGGGAGATTGGGAGTGGATTGTGGGTAGTTTTTAACTTGTTTTTCCACAATCCGTTCACCTTCTTGTGTAATTTACCAAATTACCAATCTCAATTCACTATAAATTAGTATTATAAATATATACAACCAATCTCACAATTCACTATTATTACCAATCTCATAGTTCACTATAATTACCAAATCACCAAATTAAAATTGTTTATAATCATTAATATAAAATTTACATTTATATGTTTTATTACTAGACTATGAATATGTAGTACTAATGCCCTTATTTTTGAATTAGTATTATAAATATATAAAACCAATCTCACTATAATTACCAACTTTAAACTCACTATAATTACCAATGTCATAATAAATTACTATTATATGTATGCGCGCGCGCGCGTGTGTGTTATTACTAGATTATGAATAGGTACTACTAATGCCCTTCTTATTGATTTAATATTATAAATATATACAACCAATTGCACTATAAATACCAACTTTAATCTCTCTATAATTACCAATCTCATAGTAAATTAGTGTGTGTGTGTGTGTGTAGTTTTATGAGACCAAAAGGAAAAAAGTCATAATAATTATAATTTATAACATCTTACTTTATACAAATTAAATGTACTATTATTTTCCAAGGATGAGCTAAAAGAAAACATTTAAATCATAGAACTAGGTTGAATAAAATATAACTATGCAATGTTACACTTATAACATCAACTCAAATATTCATAACTTTCATATCCATTTGGTTCATTTCATGGTAATTCATCTGTATGCCAAGATCTAGTCCATGTACCCACTGAGCCCATCCACTAGTGGGTATCCCTACCCACCCCAACCATTGGTTGGAGATGGAAGTAGGAATGCAATAGCCAAATTGGTGCATACAACTAAAACCAAAAATGTGTTGCAAAATAACATCATGATTTTATATTTACCTATATACACCACCTTTACCAATGCATAACAAACTTTCAAGACCAACCTAGCTCATTACTATTTTATTTTCACCCAATCCAACAAGAAGGGCTTTAGCAGTACCTATTCATAGTCCAATAATAAAACATATATAAATGTAAATGTTGTATTAATGATTATAAATATTCTTGATTAATATTAAAATCAATTCCAACCAACTTTCACTTCACTTACAGATGTTGATCACTAAAAGTATGAACTATAGAAATTTAATTTCATTTTTTTGGAGAACGATTCAATCTCTCTCTCACTCACACACACACAATATATATATATATATATATATATATATATATATATATATATATATATATATATATATATATATATATGGGACCAAAAGGATACAAGTCACAATACTCATAATTCATAACATTTTACTTTATACAAATTAAATATACAATTATTTTTCTAAGGATGAGCTAAAATAAAACATTTAAATCATAAAACTGGGTTGAATCTAACTATGCAATGTTACACTTACAATATCAACTTGAATATTCATAACTTCCATATCTAGCTAGATCATTTCATGGTAATTTCTTCATATGCCAAGACCTAGTCCATATACCCACTAAGCCCATCCACAAGTGGGTATCCCTACCCACCCCAACCATTGGTTGGAGATGGAAGTAGGAATGTCGTAGCCAATTTGGTACATACAACTAAAACCAAAAATGTGGTGCAAAATAACATCATGCTTTTATTTTTACTTATACACACCACCTTTACCAATGCAAAACAAACTTCCAAGACCAACCTAGCTTATTATTGTTGCATCTACACCTAATCTAATAAGAAAAACATTAGTAGTACCTATTCATAGTTTAATAATATAACATATATAAATGTAAATGTTGTGTTAATGATTATAAATAGTCTTAATTCATATTAAAATCAATTCCAATCAACTTTCACTTCACTTACAAAATGTTGATCACTAAAATTATGAACTATATTAACTTGAATTTCAATTTTTTGGAGAATGATTCAATCACACACAATATATTGTGTGTGTGATTGAATCATTCTCTAAAAAATTGGATTACACACACACACACACACACAGATATATATATATATATATATATATATATATATATATATATATATATATATATAGGTTTTAACTTCTATTCAAAAATTTCTTTCTGATACTACAACTATTGTGAAGCTTGTGTTTTCTTCTATTATTTTATTCTAAATAGTTGTAGTAATGGATCAATTGGTTTAGAGGAAGAGGCTTTCATGATTTTATATGATTATATTCATAATAACTATCATTGCAATCTACCTTATTTAGAATATGAGGTGCACAAAGGGAAATAAACATTAACATATCCAATGTTTTTAAATGAAGTGTCATGTCCCCTTTTTCGTGGACATTGACAGACTTGATGATTAGCCTATTATGCGACCTTCGTAGGCTGATAGGATGGATAGAGGGTCATGATGGAGATTGGCTTGGCTCTGATTAGCAGAATTCCTATAGTTGGCTTTCATTCAGGCTCTTTCAAACACATTTGGCCTGAGCTCCTATTATTTAGGGATATTTGACATGCAGCGGAGCACCTTTATTTTGGTATGGTCATGTGCAGAATCACTCCCTGATTCACCAGCTTCAGTCGGTTCGAGGATCCAACATATATTAAGGGAGATATTAATATTTGATTGATTTAATCAAATATTAATTATTTAGTCTAATTTTAATTTAGAAACCCTAATTCTAATTTAAGAAAAACCCTAATTAGGGCAAGCATATCTTTTTGAGGGTATAAGGGTTTCTCATGGAGGCCATTATGGATTAGGCATTGATTATTGATTTTGATATTGAAAGAATTCTTCTATGAAGACTGAGCCAAGGGTTCCAAGATTCCATCTACATTGGAGAACGTCAACTCTTCAGTGTGTGCAATTTAGAGGCTATGAAATATCAGCTGATCTATTGCCAAATTGAGAGATAGCTTCATATAGAAGTTATCACAGAGGTTTACAGATTTGAGAGATAACTTCACATAGAAGTTATCATAGTATTTTAGGTATTTCTTTATTTAGTTTTTGATTCAATAAATTATACAGATAGAGAATTTCTATATTAGAGCCATATATTTTCAGATCAGGGGTTGAAAATAGATAGGTTGTGCTTAGTTGGCAGCCATACGAAGTCCGTATAGGTCCATACAGATCCACGCAGATACCGACCTTGGCAGGCAGAGATCCACAGAAATCGACATCGGCATCCCAGTAACCGACATCGGCCGACTGAAGACCGAAGTTGGTAGATAAGCCGACTGACAGAGACCGATGTCGACAGCATATCGATCGATGACGACGACTGTGTGTCGACACAGAAACTCGAGCTGTCCAGATTCTGGATTTGTTTCTAGATTTGCAAAAGATCACAGTGTTAAGATAGTATTTGTAATATTCTTTGATATACATGATAGAGGAGATCTATTGTAATAGTCTGAGTGAATAAATAAGAGATTTACTATGGCTTATTGTTTATTTGAATTTATTCGGCAAAATTGTACCTTTGATCAGAGCTTATAGAGTTTTATATATTCCCTATTTGAAGGGGATATCACAGTGGTATCAGAGCTTTTGCTTAGAAAAAGGAGCCCTTAAGTAAGGGACATTATAGTGGTATTAGAGCCAATGTCTTGCCATCTTGTTGGGTAGTTTGGGTAGATTGAATCAGCGAAGTATCCATGATGTCTTCAAGTACTCAGAGTCGGTGGGACTATGATATGAAGAAGTTGAAACTAAGTTTAAAGAGGTTAAATGAATCTCTTTCATACCCTACATTCAAAGACAAATCCAAACGGTATATGATAGTGAATGAGGAGTGGGAGTTAGTACCACCTTGAGTTCGGGAGATGTTGTCTTTTGATCACTTTGTTAAGCTGAGGAGAGAGCACTACAGATCACTTAGACAAGAGCGCAGCATGTCCCATGACTATTATGATTTTTATGAGATCGAAGATAGTGAAGATGAGGATGAGTCTGATGCTTGCATTCAGAGTGGGGAGGTGTGCTCAGATGTTAGTGCACTAAGGGTTAATGATCCCTTATCTATGGCAGAGATTGTAGATGAGTCCCAAGATTTGTTTATTACAGATGACACCCAGGAGAATGTAGTGGACAGTTTTGAGGACTTAGTTTCACCAGTAGTTTCCTTGGATACGGAGGAGGTAGATAGTGATGCTATAGTTTTTGATACTCTTGACATTGATATGAGATATGGAGTTGATTCACAGAGTATGGATGGTAGTATTACAGAGGTCAGTGATTTTGAGTCTACTCTTTTGGACCATGCATCAGTGGAGGATTTTAGGAGACAATCTAGCCAGCACCATCATGTGTCTAGTTAGCTGAGAGTTAGTGAGCGAGACATTGCTACCGCTTGCAAGCATTTCGATGATGCTCGTCAGTTGTTAGCAATTTATGGATGGGGTTCTCCTACTAGCATTGAGCAGGGAGGTAGTTATCTATCCTTGACAGAGATCCACTCTTTATGGGAGGCTATCTAGATTCTGAGACAGGATTATATGCAGTTGGTAGCTGACAGAGATTATCTTATGGAGTGGGGCAGCATAGCGTATGATGCATTATTGGTCAAGGAAGATAAGGTGAGTGAGCTTACTCAACAGCTCGAGGCGACTTCTGAGATTCTTGAGAGTACATAGTTGGCTTATGAGGAGTCACAATTTCCTTTGACTGAGATGACCATAGAGTTAGAGCATTTGCGATCTTCACCAGGCCCAGACCTAGTTCATTTGTATATTGAGGTGGTTGGTGGTGAGTACATTCTTGTAGTGGTTTTTGAGGAACATGTTGGAGTTGACACGCATGTTTAGGATTTGGGAGTACCTGGTCCTGATGAGTTTGAGATACCAGTGGAGTTGAGTCTCCAGATTGATTCTTCTCACACATATGACAGTGTGGTACAGTTAGTTGTGCTACCTTTATAGAGGGATCAGTTATGGGATGGATTGGCACCATCTTTTGCAGATGGAATTGACAGTTTGAGTTGTCCATTTTACTTAGGTTATGATGCTTTGAGAGTTTGTTTCTCATATGTTCTTGACCATGGCAGTTGTGCTTTTAGAGTTTGGTTGAGTTGCATTCTCCAGTTTGATTATGGGTTCCTCTTTGATCTACTTTTGATGATATTGTAAGAACTTGCATTGATTTACAACAGTGCAGAGCATAACTACATTTGGGATTCAGGGGGATCGAGTGGTTCATTGTTTCGAGATTGCTTGGGGACAAGCAATTTCTGGAGGGGCGGATTGTCATGTCCCTTTTTTCGTGGACATTGACAGACTTGATGATTAGCCTATTATGCGACCTTCGTAGGCTGATAGGATGTATAGAGGGTCATGATGGAGATTGGCTTGGCTCTGATTAGCAGAATTCCTATAGTTGGCTTTCATTCAGGCTCTTTCAGACACATTTGGCCTGAGCTCCTATTATTTAGGGATATTTGACATGCAGCAGAGCACCTTTATTTTGGTATGGTCATGTGCAGAATCACTCCCTGATTCACCAGCTTCAGTCGGTTCGAGGATCCAACATATATTAAGGGAGATATTAATATTTGATTGATTTAATCAAATATTAATTATTTAGTCTAATTTTAATTTAGAAACCCTAATTCTAATTTAAGAAAAACCCTAATTAGGGCAAGCATATCTTTTTGAGGGTATAAGGGTTTCTCATGGAGGCCATTATGGATTAGGAATTGATTATTGATTTTGATATTGAAAGAATTCTTCTGTGAAGACTGAGCCAAGGGTTCCAGGATTCCATCTACATTGGAGAATGTCAACTCTTCAGTGTGTGCAATTCAGAGGCTGTGAAATATCAGTTGATCTATTACCAAATTGAGAGATAGCTTCATATAGAAGTTATCATAGAAGTTTACAGATTTGAGAGATAACTTCACACAGAAGTTATCACAGTATTTCAGGTATTTCTTTATTTAGTTTTTGATTCAATAAATTATACAGATAGAGAACTTCTGTATTAGAGCCATATATTTTCAGATCAGGGGTTGAAAACAGACAGGTTGTGCTTAGTTGGCAGCCATACGAAGTTCGTACAGGTTCGTACAGATCCATGCAGATACTGACCTCAATAGGTAGAGATCCATAGAAACGGACATCGGCATCCCAGTAACTGACATCAGCCGATTGAAGACCGACGTCGATAGATAAGCCAACCGATAGAGACCGATGTCGGTAGTATATCGACTGACCACGGTGACTGTGTGTCGACACAAAAACCAGAGCTGTCCAAATCTGGGTTTGTTTCCAGATTTGCAAAAGATCACAGTGTTAAGATAGTATTTGTAATATTCTTTGATATGCATGATAGAGAAGATCTATTATAATAGTCTGAGTGAATAAATAAGATATTTACTGTGGCTTATTGTTTATTTGAATTTATTCAGCAAAATTGTACCTTTGATCAGAGCTTATAGAGTTTTATATATTCCCTATTTGAAGGGGATATCACAATGATATCAGAGCTTTTGCTTAGAAAAAGGAGCCCCTAAGTAAGGGACATTACATGAAGTCTAGATCGATCATCATTCTTTATCCTGTTTAACTTTGAGAAACCTATTTCACATGATACCATGGTCACTAGAATAACAATAATAGCTTGTCATAGTTACATTAAACATGAAAACCCTTTAAAACATTTAGGTTCACCTCCACAAAGATCTCATGCTCCAAACATATGTTTTTTTAGTATAATTTATAAATATTATAAATAAAGTCATCCATATCACCTAAACATTTGATAGTATCTAAAATAGGCAAGTTCTTAATTTTAAATTTTTCACATAAACACACTAACCATATTTTTATTTGACAGTCTCTATCATCCACCTCATCACAAAAATTATGAGGATTAAAAAACTTAACAACATTAAATATAGGTAAATCTCTGAACCTTGCATCTAGAGAGTCAATAACCTTCACTATAAAACTTTTCCCAATTCAATGCAATCATCTAGTGTTCCTAATCTTTTTGAGTTAGGCAAGCTCTCAAATCTTAATTGATGTATATGT
>JARHVA010002255.1:2365000-2627500 GCA_037957365.1 Torreya grandis | reverse complement strand
TGGGTATTGGCCAACTACAGAGGCTTTGTTTCAATGGGTTCATATGACCTAGTCAAAATAAGTAGAAATCTCCCTCTACTCCAAGGGATTTTTCATTGTACATTTTTCTAGTGAGGTTGATTACCAAAGAGTTTTTTAGATAGACCTTGGTTTTGGGGGTCAGTTGGTCTATTCCTTACTTTATGGATCCCATTTTTTAAATCTAAACTACCACTTAGTCACCATTATGCCAATTTGGGTACAACTTCCTAACCTCCCTATATATCTAATGAGTGCTTTCAAATGTATAGGGGATAGCTTGGGAAATTTTCTCAAATCTGATATTTGTTGGGTGAATATTTTGTCACTAGTTGACTAATGGAAAAATGGTTATATCAACCACAACATAAGGAGATTTATAGGGAAAAGTGCGTAGGTTTACTACATCAAAATGGGATAAATCTCTCCTCTCATCAAGGGGATGTTCCCTATAATCTATAGTATATATATGAGCTAAAAATACACACAGGGGTAGGATAATACCATCCATCTCTCTTTTTTTAGAGATGATGCTCACAAGGACAAGGAGAAATCCTAGGTAATTACTGAAGGCATTTCTCTTCTTTTAGAAATGATATTCAACCAACAGCAGGATTCTTCTTGGTAGTAACTAGTAACCAAAAGAAACCCATAAAAGCATAGTCTTTCGTTGCTTCTTCTATAGATTAAGACAAAGGAACATAGTAGGATTAAGCGCAACCCAAATTCTCCACCTTAAACTACAATAGATTAAAGATTTTGAAGGATAAGGGGAACTCAAAGTCTCTTCAGTATCCTTTGTTGTCCCCCAAAAATATCACTCATTTTTGGGACAACATATGAACTATTTTGGGCCCTGCAAGACCAAAATTGTCTCTTCCCTTTTCAAAATTTGTTCTGAGCATTCAAATTCCTCATTTTTCAAGCTTCTCAAAAATCTACAGACTCTATAGGATTGAATCTACAGAATCTACAGGCTTGAATCTACAGACTCTGCAGGAAGAAAATCTACAGACTCTATAGGCCAAGTTCTACGGGCTTCATAGGTTGATTTCTATAGACTCTGTAGGAAAGAAGCAAGCTCTCAACACATAGGTGATTTCAAAGTTGGTTCAACAACAAGGTTCAATGAAAAGAGTTCATTGGCAAGCTTATAAGAAAGGATTGAACCATTAAACTGTTGAACCTTGAACCATTTTGGTTCAATGGGTTCAATGGGTTCAAAGGTTCAACATCATCAGCAAGAGTTAAGCGCATTTGTCAAGTTTCAAAGTTCAACCACTTCAAGGTTCAATGGCTTCAAAACACTTATCAAAGAGAAGATGGCTTGAATCATTAAACTATTGAACCATTAAACATCTTTGGTTCAAAGGTTCAATGGGTTTAATGGTTCAATAGGTTCAATGGCCATGTGGTTCAATGCATTTAGTTCAAGGGATCAAAAAGACTTAGCCAAATAAAAATAATGAACCAATTGAACCATTGAACCTTGAACCAAAAGGTTCAACGAGTTCATAGGTTCAAAGGTTTAACCAGTGTGATGAAGATCAAATAGCTTAGAAAGAACAAATGATGGACAAAGGATGAACCAATGAACCAATGTACTTTCAGTGGGTTCAAAGGTTTAAGGTTCAACATGGTTCAAGCAGATAACAACCATCGATGGCCCTGCAGACATCAAATTTAAAGTAAGGGAATATTCATTGAAATTCAAATAAAGCATAGAACTTGAAGGAAGAACCAAGCGACTGGCTGAAAAGATAGCCTTGGAGCTGAAATTCCAGGAAGAGACAATGTTGGAAAAGACAAAGCTAGAAAGAACAAAAGTGGAAAGAGGGAAAAGCCTAAAATATCTATACAAAAGTTATTCTAGTAGGTGGAACAGTCTATAAAGTAGATATTTGAGCTTGCAAACATTGAAGGCATAGCCTATTGGTCTCCTTTGGAGTAAAGACAAAATGGACAGTTGTACAAATGTCAGAGGGGACATACCAGATGATCCAGACTCAGGAAAAGACATATGGGATGAAATAACATGCCATAGTTAAGATAGCTGCCCTATTTTCAATGCAGTCTTTTGACAAACTTGGAAATGCATTCAAGGCATTAAATGCATAGCATGGGCCATTCTATGGAACAAAGAGCCAAGTCTTTATTTGCTGCTATATATTGTATTCTATTGTATCATTGTAAGGGAGATCTTCTCGTTACCAGAAGCAAAACTCTACCTGAATTAAAAGGTGAATACTCAAACTTTGAGCTTAGATTGTATTTCATTTTATTTTATCTGAATGAGAAAGCAAATTACTTGCAGAATTTGTGCTATTATATCTTGTGCCATTTTAGGAGATTGTTCTTATGTCTATCTTCTAGACGCATTCTTGTTTATTTAATCTAACAAGTAGAGCTAGCGGAAGTGATAAGGAAGGTGTCCTGAAGCCAACCACTCTCAGACTTTGTGCTACCATAGTTGTCTTCAGTGTGTGTCTATTTTCTATTTCTATGTAAAGGACCTTGGGATGACTTTGTGCCCCCATTGTTCTTCGTACCTCACTCTTGCATAGTCAAGGTGGAGACTTTGTGCTGCATCTTAGATTGCTGGTCACTCTGTACTCTGTTACCAGTCACTTGTTACCTAAAAGATTCATGTGGTTTGCAAGAACAAGCACTTATGAAAGAAGAGAAGTGCATTCTATCATTTCACTAGGATTTCTACTATCTAAGAAGGGATCTGGCTCTTGGTTGAATGTTACTTTTAAAAGAAGAGAAGCACCTTCACCAATCACCTAGGATTTCTCCTTTGTCTGTGAGTATCATCTCTAAAAAAAGAGAGATGGATGGTTTATTCTACCCTTGAGTGTTATTTTTGCTTATTTATATAGTATATATCCACCTTTATATTTATAGGGAACCTCCCCTTGATGAGAGGATAGATTTATCCACCTCTGATGTAGTAAAACTACACACTAGGCCAACCAATCTCCTTTGTTGTGGATGATAAGACCTATTTTGCTTAATCAGACAGCTGACTGACAAAATATTCACCCAACATCCTTTACACAAAACACAAACTGAAGACAATTATGGTAGCACAAAGTCTCCCACAGTCGACTTCAGGACATCTTCCAAATTATTTCCACTTGTTCTACTTATTTGGTTAATTAGACAAGATGGTATTCAAGAAATAGATATAAGAACAATCTCCTAAATAACATAAGTTATTTCAACACAAAGTCTAAAAGGTCACTTGCTTTCTCATTCAAATAACAAAATATGATTAACAATCTGAGTTCAAAGTCTCAGGAATGCCTTTCAATTTGGGCAAAGTTTTGCTTTTGATAACTGAGAGATCTCCCTTATACAAAATGGGAGATTACAATATATATCACTTCTAAAAAAGACTTGGCACTTCTTTTCATAAAAAGGCCCATGCTGAATTAAATGCATTGAAGGCATTTGGAAATTCTATGAAGGGGCCATGCTGGAATAGAATATCAGCCTGGATTCTGGCATTCTATTCATCTTAAATGTCTCCTCCAAAGCATTGGCTACCTAGTCCTTTTTTTATACTTATGTAGATGTCCTCTTCACCTTTACTCGATGAATAAAAATAGGCCATGCCTTTGAATGTTCATGCTCTCTGATGTCAATCTAGTGGACTGTTCCACCTACTGGAAATAACTCACCTGTAGATATTTCTAAATTTCCTTTAGCATTTTGTCTCTTTTCTTGTTAGATTTTGTTCTACCTTGGTGATCTAAGATCTCAAGGCTATCTTCTCACTTTCAACTGGCTATTTTGGCTTTTTCCTCAGCTGTCACTGAGTTTGTTCTCATGTTCATGCCATATTTGAAAATTAACAGATATTTCATTACATTGAATTTGACATCCGTGGGGATGTCATTGGTCACTTGGTCGCTTGAAATACTTTGGACCTTGAGCCTTTGACCCTTTGAAGTGTATCAGCTCAATAGTTCAATGGTTCAAAATGGTTCAATGGTCAGTGGTTCAATGTTTTGCAAAGGGCCGCATTTGCTTTCCTTTTTCTTCTATTAAACCATTTGGTTGGACTTCTTTCTGGAATCTTTTGCTTCTTTGATTCTGCTTGAAGCTTCCTTTCAAACTTTGAACTTCTTTGAACCTTTATACTCTTTTTGGTTCAAAGTTCAATAGTTTAATAGTTAAATCTTCATTCTTTGAAGCCTTCTTTTCTTTAAGTCCACCAAAGTTGTTGAACCTTTGAACTCGTTGAAGTCTTTGAATTTGTTGAACTCTTTGAAGTGCTTAAATATTTTTTGAACCTTTGAACCTTTGAACTCTTTTTGGTTCATGGTTTAATGGTTCAACATTTCAATCTTCATTCTTCAAATCCTTCTTTTCTTTAAGTCCACCGAAGTCATTAAAACTTTGAACTCGTTGAACCTTTGAACCTATGGGGCGGGGTTCAGTGGCTCATTGGTTCAAAGTGGTTCATTCCAGTTATTTGAAGCCCACTGTTAAGTCTTTTGATTGAACCTCAGTGTTGAACCATCCTCAAAACACTAAAAAAATCCTCAAGTGTTTTGAACTTCCTTTGAAGAAAGCCCTCCTATTGAACTTGGGAGCTCCTTAGCTGAAAAGGCTTGAATATTTGAAAAACTTAATTGTTCAAAACATTTTTTAGAAAGAAAAGAGAGATTTTTGGTCTACAAGACCAAAATGGTCGATATGTTGTTCCCAAAATCAAGTGACAGCTTTTGGGAACAACAGCTGGCTCTAGTTGGGGAACTTCCATCGATTGAAATCTTGAAATAATCAAAGGGAGTAAAAACCAGAATCTCAATGCCTTCATGTATGCCATTGGGCACTGAGTCATGCTACCCAAAAGAAAGACACCAAAAACAAATGAACAACACAAAACAAAATTAAAGACTACATAAAAATTACACATATGTGCAACTAGACTTATTTGATACTTCAAGGATTAAAGAGCTTCAAATGCTGCCCACTGTAAGGCAGAGAAAACGGCATGTCATCTTGATACTTCAATAGAAAACTATTTTCACCATTGAGCCGATGAATATAAAATGGGCCTCTCCATAAGGAATCAAATTTCCCATACATTCCTTTTGGTTCTCTCCTCTTATCCCATAATAGAACTTGATATCCAATCTGGAAATCATGAATCCTTACTTTCTAGTCAAAAAGCTTCTTTACCAAAATTTGATGCACAACAATTCAGTCCTCCACCATAGGTCATTGCTCATTAAGTTCAATCAAGTACATGACCCTTTTGTCAATGGAAATTTCAAATGCTGAATCTTCTACTACTTTTGCCAACTTCAGTGCTAGTAATTCTAGGGTGATTAGTATCTTTGCATTGAGACCATACAAAAGTTGGAAATGTGACATACCTATCACCCTCTTAGGTGTAATTATGTTTGCCCATAAAGTGTCAAATAATTATTTATGCTAGGTTCTCTAATTGGCATCTACCAACTTCTTAATAATGGTCACCAAATTCTTATTGCTCGATTTTGCTTGACCATTTCCTTGCGGGTAATAGTTAGAGGAGTGGGAGAGGGTAATCCCATAATAATAGTAGAACTAGGTAATCTCATGAGAAGAGAAACATTCTGCATTATCTGTTATAATCTTGGTTGGGACCCCAAACTTGGAAATGATATTTTCTTTATGGAAATTACATACTACTTATAAAGTAACATGCTTGGCTGGAATGGCTTCCACACATTTGGTAAAGTAGTCTATGGCTGTGAGGATATAATCATGTCTAGAACTCGAGGATGGGTTTAAAGTGCCAATGAAATCAATTCCCCATTGCTAAAATGGCTCTTCTATTATTACTGGCTTGAGAGGTAATGCAACTAATTTGGGTCTTCCAACGAACTATTGACACAGTTCACATCTACATACCCATTTGTATGCATCTTGAAATAGAGTAGGCCAATAATACCTGGCTCATAGAATCTTATGGGTAGTCATAGGTGCAAAAAAATGTCCCCTACAAGCCAAATTTTAGGACTCCAAAAGTTTGTTATGCTACTCTTTATCCATGCAAGGAAGGAATATCCCATCAAGGTTCCTCTTATATAGACCATTGTCCCACACGACAAAGTTGGCAGCTTTCGACTTAACAATCCTCTTTTCTTTACGAGATAGGTGAGTAGGACACTCACCATAAGTAAGGAAATGATCAATATTTGAATATCACTCATTCGTAGTGGTGACAAAGAGAACTGTTGGCATGTCTTCAACTTCTATTTCTTCATGCCCTATTTCTTTTGGTATGTTATCAACAATTAATTGGCAGAGACCCCTTCCCCACACAAGTTTTGTTAGTTTGATAACCAGATCAAACTCTTGTATTTTAGCAATCTAATTACCCCTTTTTGTTTCAAACTCCTACTGAGTTAGTATGGACTTGACTATTGTATCAAGGACTAGAGCAACAATGTGTGAGTTCAAGATGTAAAAATGGAAGTGTTTTACTGCCTTTACCACATCATTAGCATGCTTCTCCATGCTCGAATACTTTACCTCATGAGCTTTGAGAGGACAACTCATGAATGATATGGGATATTCCACACCTTTGTTCTGTTGAACCAGAATTGGTGAAAGTGTGTGTTCAAAAGCATAATTGTACATTATGAAGTCTTTGGTGTAATCAGGACAAACCAGGACCGGGGCATGGGTGATATCTTTACTGATATCTTAAAATGCTGACTTGCCTTGATTAGTCTAGTGAAAATTAGCTTTTCCCTTCATCATGTCCACAATGTGGCGAGTCTTCTCTATGAACTCAGGAATGAAACTTCATAGAAAATTCACCTTTCTGAAGAAAGAGTGAATTGTAGTCTTACTGGTAGGTAGAGTAAGCTCTTGGATGGATTTGACTCTTTCTGAGTCAATATTTATACCTTCTCAAGATACATTATGATTGAGAAGTTTCCCTTATTTAACCCCAAAAACTAATTTCTTGGGATTAAGAGAAATACTATTCTACCTACATCGTTCCAACATTTATTGCAAATGATGCACATGATCAAGATGATGCTTGGAAAAGATAGTCAAGTCGTCAAGATATACCACAATGAACTTCCCTATTTTATCTCTAAAAGCAAGGTCCATTGCTCTCTAAAAGGTGGCACTAGAATTGATCAAACCAAAGGGCATTCTGTGATATGTAAAGGTGCCCCAAGGTGTAGTGAAGGAAGTCTTATGCTGGTCTGCTTCACCAACTTCTACTTGATTGTACCTTGAGAAACCATCTAACATTGATAACATTTTTGAACCAGTCACTATCTAAAGGACTTGATCCATGATGGGTAGAGGGTAGTTATCCTTTAGAGAGGATTGATTCAAGTTTATAAAATCCACATAGAGGTGAATTTCCCCATTCTTTTTCCTCACAGGGACTATGTTCACAATCCATGTGGAATGATGGATTGGAAAAATTATCTTGGCTTTTTACATTTTTTGAATCTCAGATAGAATAGTACCTGATATCTTGGGGTTGTACTACCTAGATTTATGCTTGTGAGGCAATGAACCACTCTTGAGAGGAATTTCATGATGAATTTCTTTAGGCATGAGTGACTTTAGATCATCATAGGAGTATGTCAAAACATCAATGTAATGGCGAAGCAGAGTAACAGATTTGAGTTTCTCATCAGGAGTGCAACACTTGCCAATGTTGACCATTTTGGAATTTTCCTCAGTACTCAAATTTATTTGATCAAAATCCTTAGAGGATTTTGAATCTATTTGTTACTACTTGATGAACATGTCGTGCTTATCAAATAGTTTCTCAAGGGAAACCAATCCTTTTGGGATTTTATTCCCGTTGAGCTACAATAATTCTTCACCTATGTTTGAGCTTGTTCCAAGGGTTGACTCCCATGGTAGAGACTTAATGCCTTCAAAATATAGCTCCTCAAAGCTATCCATTTGTTCCAAAAAGGTATTGATTTGATTATTGCCATTGAACACCTGCCAATGGTTGGCATTATCAGGCACACTTGGTCGAAAGACCAATTTAATAGTGTACATATTCCCTTTGAAGTCAGGTTGAGGAACCATGAGGGTCACAGAACTAGCCAATGAATCTTATCGATCATTGAACTCTTTGGGCACTATAGAAATACTGAAAGCATCAAAAATTTCAATTTGATCCCAAACCAGATTGTGATAATGGTGTTTCTCTAAGTTTTTCTACAATTACATTCAAAGGAGGAAGAAGCTAAGGTTAAAGGTTAGGGGTTTGATGTTACCTAGATTAAGTGTGCACCGTATCCAAGCTTTGTGGGAGCTCTTATTTGGCTATGGAGGAAGCACTTGTAACAAGAGTAAAACTCAAACAAAGAGAATGTTAGAGGAGGATATGGTGGACTGCCAAGCTAGGCGCTCGGTCCCAAAACCGTAAAGCTCCGTAAGGGATGATAGTCCACTATCTAACAAAAAGAGTGTTATATAAAAATAAATAATGAAAGACTAAGAAAGAGAAAAATAGATAATGCGAACCTGTTCTTTGCAGTCACTCTGTCACAATCGCCAACATTGGTAATCCTGCCGAGGTTGGTTGGGTCAATAATGTCGACATCAGTTTGGTTGCTAATGTTGGTAGGGGCAATGAGCCTTGGATAGGTTTCAGGGTATTTCTGTGGTTGATAGAGGAGTCTGGAAGTTTAAAGGTTTGTGCAAGGTTGTGGGAAGGTGAATAGGGTCTGAGGAAGGGCAAAGGTAGAGGATAGGTGTGAAAAGAGGGTAAGAATAAGAGGAAGGCTTTTCAGCCTCTCCATGAAAGAAGTCAGGCCTCTTGATAGTATTTTAGAAATAGTAAATGGAAACTAATTAACAATATATTCTAAAACAGTGAATTGAGAACCAAGAATACTTAGCTCTATTAGATGAAGAACCAGAGGTATTAAAATGCTTATTCTTATTGTGGCTGATGTCGAGGTCCTCATACAATGTTTCAATCCAGTGTTTGGAATGACTTGTGTAGAGCTTTGGTAGCCAGGAGAGCGATAGTCAAATTTTGATGTTTGGTCTCAAAGTGTGTGCATCGATGTCAAAGAGTTGAGGGGCAACTCAATGTTTGAGCTAGGCTTATGTAACTGACGTCGGTGGAGAGAGAATAGGTAAAAGGGCTATTTTTAGCTCTTCACCCATTTCTCCATCTGCCAAGTGCTTTTTCCATTAGAGAACAGTTAAAACATAGGTTTATGAAGCATGAGAGTTAATTAAGGAGTTAATAGGGAGTGAGAATTGGTCATGGGTAGTTAGGATTTGGAAGACCTAGTCTCAGGGTGACTCATAGGCTAATAAAAGGTCTTAGGGTGAGGTGTCCAAGGTGAGGTGTCCAAGGTGAGGTGTTATAATATCCCCAACCAATAGGGACTATAGAAAGACAAAAAGCTCTGATACCATTGTAATATCCCCAACCAATAGGGACTATAGAAAGACAAAAACTCTAAAAAATATCTTCAAATAGATAAATAAACCACAATATAATCTCTTATTTATTCACTCAGATAGTTACAATAGATGTCCTCTATCATGCATATTAAAGAATATTAAAATACGGTCTTAATAACCTGAGTATTCCACAAACTGGGAATAACATCTGGATCTAGAATGGCTCTTGGGTTGCTGTGTCAAAAACACAGTCGCCATCGTCGGTCAGTATACTGCCGACGTCAGTCACTGTCGGTCAGCTTCTCTACCGATGTTGGTCTTCAGTCAGCTGATGTCGGTCACTAGGATGCCAATGTCAGTTCCTGTGTCTCCTGCGGCTCTGTCTGGCCCATGGCAGAATGGTACAGAATTGTACAGATCGGTATGGATTCCGTATAGAAGCAAGATAATGTGTTGCAGCTTATTTTCTGGATACCTGATCTAAAGATCTCTATCTGTATAATTTATTGAATCAAAAACATAATAAAATAAATACCTGAAATCCCTATGATAACTTTTGTGTGAAGTTATCTCTCAACTTGTAAACCTCTATGATAACTTTTGTATGAAGCTATCTCTCAATTTGGCAATAGATCGGCTGATCTCTCACAACCTCTGAATTGCACACAATGAAGAGTGGACATTCTTCAATGCAAATGGAATACTGGAACCCTTGGCTCAGTCTTCATAGAAGAATTCTTAGTAAAAATCAATAATCAATAATCAATGAATAATTCAAATCTCTCCCCATGAGAAACCCTTATACCCTCAAAAGATGTGCTTGCCCTAATTAGGGTTTCCTAATTAAAAATAAGCTAAATAATTAATATTTGATTAAATCAATCAAATATTAATATCTCCCTCAATACATGTCAGATCCTTGAACCGTCTGAAGCTAGTGAACTAGGGAGTGATTTTGCACATGACCGTACCAAAATATGGGTGCTCCGTTGCATGTCAAATATCTCTAAATAATAAGAGCTCAAGCAAACATGTCTGAAAGAGCCCGAATGAAAGCCAACTATAGAAATTCTACTAATCGAAGCCAAGCCAAGCTCCATCAAAACCCTCTATCCATCCTATCAGCCTATGAGGGTCGCATGATAGGCTAATCATCAACTCTGATGATGTCCACTAAAAAAAAAGACATGACAGGTGTCTAGGTGAGGTCATTAATTTAAAATAAGTAATTTATTTTAAATTAATAAAGTGTGCAAGTGTTTAGAAGGGGACCAAGGGGGGATTGACACAATATTGGTGTCTACATTTTCCCCTTTTTGTCTTGTGGTTTGTTCTAAAGAACTGCAAGACAAAAATAGGTATAGGTTGCCCCAGGTATGGGATGAGGTATTCCCCCTCAAAGTGGGAATCGAGAGAAGGTAACCTAAAATCAGGTGCCAATTTGACAAGCAGTGGATGGGTAGCGTGAGGTTGGAGTGTGAACACTGCAATAGTTGAGATTACGTGTATACTACTTCACTTGATAGACAGGTCAAATTGTCATAGGCAAGGTTGAGGAGCACTAAAATTGAAGTAACCAGTCCCCAGCTTATTAGTGGTAGTTAATTGGGTTAAACAATCAAAACTATAGCTCCAATGGTCAAGGAGGACTAAAATCAAAGTAACTAGTCCCCAGCTTATTAGTGGTAGCTGATCAAGTTAAAGTGATCAAAACTATAGCTCCAATGGGTGTCATGTTCCAAGTATCCAAGTTAGGAAGTACTCTTGGAAAACATGAAAATGTCACAGATATTGGGGATCAACCTGGGTGTGATCTAACAATATTTGTGAGGGGTGTGTATAATTTGCTAACTATTCATGAGGTAGCATATGCAATCAAAATAACCAAGGCAAAGTTGTCTCAAAAGTGGTCATGGTCTAAGGAGATAGTCACGATCTCCAAGGTCATTTGTCAAGTCAGGCTGAGATATAAGTGATCTCGAGTGTTGTTTATTGTGGTTAGGGAGATGTATGTGATCTCCAATGTGCCTCATGAGAAGTCTAAGGTGACTTCTACAGTGTCAGGGCTGGTTCTTTGGTCATGATTTTGGGCATTTTTGATAGTTGGTCCATTAGGTAGATGAACAAATGAATGGCCGAGCTAACCTCAAAAGACCCCATGTCAACTGAGTGCTGCCTACATAGCCCCTATTTTAAGGGCCTCAGGCCAATGTAGTTCTCCCTAAAAGGGAAGAAGAGGGTAGGTTATGGATTGGGTTTGACTAGGTTAAGTCATGGTTAAAGGTTAAATGGTTGGTCCATCAGGTAGACGAATGAACGAATGGCTGAGCTAACCTCAGAAGACCCCATGTCAATTGAGTGTTGCCTACATAGCCCCTATTTTAAGGGCCTCAGGCCAATGTAATTCTCCCAAAAGGGGAAGAAGAGTCAAAGAGGTTGATAGTTGTTTTGGTTATGTTAGTGTTGTTAGCATTTCCCATATGTGTAATGGTACATGCTTGTATAATGATGTTATAGCCTTTTCCATATTGTGTGATGGTGTATGCTGTAACATAGGTTATGTGGTTTTTCATCCTTAGTAATTTTCCATATTAGTGATGGTGTATGCAAAAAATGAAATGAGTTTATTTATGCTTCAGCAGGTTTCCATATTGGTGATGGTATATGCTGGACATAAATTGTGTATGGTTGATAGTTTCCATGTGTATTGTTTTCCATAAAAACTAATGTGAATGGGCTATGATAATTTATTTAACACAAATTGGTATTTGCATTAAATAAATCATGATGTTATGTTTGTGGTTAGAAAATGTTTTGGTTGTCATGTTATTGACATGTGATGAAGGTGTATAAGAAGTGAAAGGCGAATTGCTCTTTCATTGACAAGGACCATAATGATAACATAGATAGGGTTTTTGCAAACAAAAGTCCCATTCATGCATTACATCATTGACCATTGGTTTTTGTTAGAGAAGTATCCTAATCACTTGACGTTAAGTGAGCTCAAAATCCCTTGGGTATTTTGGGGTAATAGGTGTGATTATGTGAGGATAGCGTAACCCTTTTTAGCAGGGATAACTTTGCCCTTTTTATAGGTGACCCTGAGAATGACTATAGGCAAGTCCATGACTTAATAGTTTGTCAGTCAGTTTTTTTTGGTAGACTGATCAATGTGGGAAGTCTACTTGGGGATGTTTTGTTTTTTTTTGTGGTCATATGAAGCTGATCGATGCGGGAAGCTTTTGAGAGGGTGCTATTTGTGTAGCAAAATTTGGGCATAGCCATCCTTTGAGGGAGTGGTCTATATTGTGCTTTGTATGTTTTTATGTCTTTGAATAGATGTCCTTCAAGGGAGCAGTCTATTAATTACAGTAATAATGCAGTTGTCCTTCGAGGGAGCAGTCTACATTTATAGTTTATGACCTTTTAATATTTTGTTAGGCATCTCAGTTTTATGTTTTATGTTTTTGACTGAACTTTTAGTCATGGACTAGACTATAGGGGTTTAGGGGTTTTCCTTTTATTAGGATAAGGCATTAATGCTTAAAAAAGGTTTAACTAATGTTTGTAGGAAAAAAAGGTTGAAAGGAATAGGAATGAGGATGATAGGGGTTGCTCAAGGGATGAGCTCAAGTTAAACATCAAGTGAATGATTACTTGCTTAACAGTAGAATGGTCGCAGATGCAAGGCATTAAGGGACTCAAGTTTTGGGTGGCCTTCGAGAGAAGATAGATGATAAGTGCCTGATCCATACTTGTGCATTATTATGTAAGGTCTGAGCCAATTAGGAGCAAACTTGCCTCATTTGCTTCTTTCCATATTGGTCACGTGTTGGTTTTCTTTAAGGACAAGATCTCCGATTTTGAAATATCGCTCTTTCAGATTTTTTTGTAGGCACTCTTGATGCGATCTTTGGTCGTGAAGTCAGTTAGCATGTTGCTGGCATTTGATACAATGCCGAACATAGTCATTGTAGTCTTGGTTAAGAGTGGGCCAATAATATCCCAGGTAGAGGATGCACTTTGCAACTGAGTTACCACTGAAATGTCCTCCACAAATCCCATGATGGACTTGTTTGATGGCATGAGATGTCTCAGTGGAGGTTAGGCATCAGAGAAGGAGGCCATCAAAACCTCATTTGTAGAGAAGTCCCCCTAACATAGTGTATCGAGCAGTACTCTTGATAAAAGCCCGCTGTCCATTGCTAGAGAGGTTAGGAGGAATGATAGAATAAGTCAAGTAGTCAACAAGTTGTTTATACCAAACATCATGTGGACTAGAGAGGTTAGGAGGAATTTCCCCCAAAGATGTTGGTTGAGATGTGCCCAAGATAGAAATCTTAGGTTTTAGTGGTGAAAAGGGCTTGGCGAATGGATATGTCAAAGGGGTAAAAACCTGCTCTTTTCCTTTATCCTTTAGGGTTTGGGACCTAGTGGTCACATTAATAGTGTTGATTTCGAATAAAGGGGGAGAAGGTGGTAGAGGAACCATAATCTCACGTTGGGATCCTGATTCAAGTGAGGAGGTTTGGAAGGCATGGGATGGTGTCGGTAGTTTGTCAAAAAGGTGGTCAAGGGAATCCTTAATGGGAAGGGTGTCTTTTTCTAGGTGTTGGTGAATGAAAACCTTAAGAGTGCAGCAATGCTCAATATCATGCCCAGGTGTGCGATGATACCTGCAAATTTGAGTGTCATCAAACCAAGATGGTTTTGATCTGAGAGGTCGGTATGGCTTAATGGGTGGGAAAACAATGCTAGAAGACTGCAACAATCAGCATAATAGTGAAGCATAAGAACCCACTAATGGCTCTGTGCTCATTGTTGTAGTAGGGGTTGACAACTTCTGTTTAGTTGTAGGAGGAGTTTTTCATACCACCTTTTTAGTTGGTGGTGTGGCCACATGCATAGATGACACTTTATTGATGAGAGGTGTTGGATTTCATGGAGAAAATATGTTTTTGATGGGTAGAGGGAGTAATGGAGGCAATTTGTTTTTGTGAGGTGTTTGGAATAGGGAGCAATCTTGTTAAAGTGGAAGGATGTGGACCCAAGATAGAGGGCAATGGTGAAGGTGGGGGAGTTTTTCATACCACCTTTTTGGTTGGGGGAGGAGTAGACTGACGTGGTTTAGCACCCTTCTTTAGTTTGGTGTGAGGACCACTATTGTGCAGGGCAAGGTTCAAATCTAACTTCACTTGTGGGTGAGTGAGGTTTAATAGAGGGCGAACACCGATAGATTTAATCTATTTTGGCATGGTGGATGCCTACAAGGGTTTAGATTTGGATGTAGAAGGTTGAGCTTCTGATATTTTAGAAGTAGAATCCTAATCCTTGTCAGAGACTTTGGGGTGAATAATCATGAAAGGGTTGGTAGTTTAAGTTGAAGAGGGATGTGTAGGATAATGAGCCTTAAGTCATTCCCATAGCACCTCATGTTTTAGGTTCCTAGAATGGAGAAATCCTAAGTTTTTTTCCAATCAAGAGAAGGGTTTAGATGATGTCACGCGAGGTTTTACATTTGGTCTTTTAGAGGATTTGGGTGATTGCGATAGTGGAAATGTGTTGGATGCAGCAATCACGGGCCAAAGGTGAGAGAGAACCATCACCGAATCTTCCTCAGCCAAAGTGGGTGAGGTGTTGAGTTCTTCTCTAAGTGGAAAAGGGATTGGAGAATTTGGCTCTTCAAGTGGATAAAGCACAGGGATGATCATGCCTTCCATGTGTGGTCTAGGAGTGTGAAAAGTATGATCCTCCATTGGTAATAAGAAAGATGAGGGTGGGGCCACTGGCATTGGTACCATTAAATCATCCTCCAATATGGGAGAGATCAAAGTCAACTCTCCTATGTGTGAAAGGGGGGTTGATGGAGGACTATCCTCCATCAGTGGAGGAAAAATAAGAGAGGAAGGCTCCTCTAAAGGGTGAAGTAGAGGGATGATGGCCCCTTCTACATGAGGGCGTGGGGTATGCTCTTCCAATGGTAGAAGAAGAAGGAAGGTGGGGGCAAGAGGAACTAGTAATACATGATCCTCATAAGGTAAAAGAATGGGTAGAGGAGGTGTTTGATGTTGTGGGGGTGATATAGGTGAAATGGGTTCATCCCCGCGAGGAAGAGGATGAGGCAAAGGGAGCTATTTGTTGCATAGGATTTATATGGGTAAAATAGGCTCTTCTAGCTGTGGTGGAGAAATGGGTTGACTAACCTCCTTAGATTGTGGGAGAAGTTGATTAGGAGTGAAAGGAGAGACCATGTCGACTGTGCGTATGTTATGTTCTTGAGGGTCATCGACCATGGTCTGAACATTGTTCTAACTTGGGGGATGGTTAGGAAATGGTTACCTAAAGACATCCATGTTTTGGTTGGCCAACACATTAGGGTTATCCAAAACAAGGTCCCATTTGTCTAACATGTCTTGAACAACATTTTTAAGGGTCTTGCAATTATTCATGTCATGACCTTTGACATGATGGTAGTTACAAAAGTCATTTTCCCTATACCATGCAGGGATGGCTCGTGAGGGGTCAAATTGGATAGGTCAAATTTGAGGGAAGTTGAGCACCCCCTGCTTCACTAATTTATCCAATATTGAAGCATATGATTCTCCTATTGGAGTGTATCATCATTATTCATACCATTGTTGGAATTGTCTAGTGATGTTTTGTGAAGTGGAGGGTTCAGATTGGTTGGTTGTGGTAGAAGACAGTGATCTAAGGACCACAGCATTCGCTGATCCCTTAGACTTGGGGTGAGAAGAAAAAGGTTTGGAAGAAGAAGGGTCATTGGATTTTGCGTTGGTATTTTTGCTATGCAATTTGACCCTGTCTTCTTCGATTGCGTGGAGTTCAAGCTTTTGGGCCATAGTGAAAGCTTCATCAAATGTGCAGAAAGTTTGAACCCGCAAAGTGGATGAGATGTGCTTGGCACATGCTCTCGAAAAGAGCTCAATGAGCTCAGGTTGAGGTAGTGATAAGGATAGTTGGTTGATCAAACCTCTCCAATGGGCGATGAAGTCAGCTATTGACTCATCCTCAAATTGTCTAATAGAATAAAGGTCTGTGATGGAGACCTTCTTAGTGATGTTAATTGATAAATGATCAAGGAATAGCTGAGTGAGTTGAGTGAAGGTGAAGAGAGAATGACTAGTAATGGAGATATACCAGTCAAGGGCGGCACCAGAAAGTGACATAGGGAATGTGCAAAGTAATAACACATCATCATGTGCTATGAGGTAGCAAGCGTGTCTAAACGCTCATAGATATTTTTATGGGTCCTCTTTACTCTAAAAGTGAGTAAATTTTGGGAGTTCACACTGGCTATGGTATGGTCTAATAGGAACTGAAGGGTGGATGGGTTTGTTACATATTTGTTCATATGAAAGAACACTCATCGAACTTGAAATAGATGTCTCAAGGTTGGACATCTTATCCATCAACATCTTAATTAGATAGGTAGATGGATTGGTATGAGGGGCACCCCCTAAGTTATAGGGTACTTGGAAGGCGTTGGGAGGGGTGTATGACATACTTGGTTGCATTTGTGTAGGTGCAACATATTGATAGTTCATCATAGGGGCCAATGTCGAGGCCAAGGGGACTTGTGCCATGAAGTCGGAGGGCACAACTTGACTAGATGACACCAAGGGTGGTTGGATGGTGGAGACACTAGTTAAAGGATAGGTGGTCACTCTCATGTTTGTAGGGACAAGAGTGGATGGGATAGAGACAATCAAGTTTTGGAAAGGTGTCAAACTTGGTTGAATTGTTTGTGGTTGAGGGGGTACAAAAACCCCGATGGAGGTAGGGCAAGAAAGGATAGAAGGGGAGGCCAAATCTTGAACATTGGCCATGGTTGGGTTACTAGTTGAGGCAGTGACCTGAGTGGTCATAGGTTGGGTAGCGAATGTTGTTGATATCATTACCGCTTCAACCAAGGAATTTGGCATCCCATAAATTGGGTTACCTGAAGGATCTCACATTTGGCTTCTAGCGAGATAGTGTTGAAGAGCCTTGACATTGTGGTCAAGGAATCTCTCAAAGTCTTGATCCCCTTCAAGAACAATAGGAGGTTGATTGGGGGTAGGTTGGATAGGAGTATGCTCAGTATTTGAAGTATGCTCCATTTGATGACTAGGTATGAAGGGTGAAGGTGGGAGTGGCTATTGACTTGCATGGTCAACAAGGGATTTGGCTTGAATGTGTGTCAAACCATCCAAGGCAAAAGGGGTTCATGTTCCAAAAACTATGTGTTTTAATTTTAGAGAACCTGAATTTGTGTTGAATAGCAAGAAATTTGGGTTTTAAGCTTGTTGTTTGGAAAATATTTTTTTATTGACAATGACTGATGTTAGTTGTTTAACTAATATTGATTATAAATGTTGCCGAGGTCAGTCAATTAACCGATGTCGGTGAGGTTATGTTGCCGACATTGGTGGAAAAACTGATGTCGATTTTTGTATAATTCCATAAACATAAAAAATTGATAGTTTTTTGGAAGAAGAAGAAATTTTGAGTTATTTTAGACTTCAGAATGGTATGACCTTACCATCTCAAACACTCAGATAAAAATAGTAGAATAGATGATTAGGCAAGCAACCACTAAAATGTTAAATTCCTAAAAATTAGTTTCAAAGTCATGGTGGCTTATGCCTTAATAGAATATGTTGGGAATTGGGCTTGTATAACAGGGCCTAGAGAGGAAGTCTATGGCTGGTTTCAGGTTGTGTTATGGTTCTCAAAATATCTGAGTTAGGTTCAGTATGTGGCTTGGTGCTGGGGCTTGCTCCCTTCACTTCATGAACCTAGAGTCAAGCTGGGCTGCTTAGCCAAAATATACTTTACTTATAGTTTATACTCTGCCAGAGTCCAGAGTGGGTCCTCCTCTTGGTAGTGAAGTCCAAGTAGGATCATTGGGTGGGGTAAGGTATCCACTAGGTGATGAAATCCTAGACGGGCCTTGTCTCAAGTAAGTTTATATGTTTAATTTGATTGTGATTTGGTTGTGTAACATTTGTGCACTACGATTTATTCATAATGCTTTAATTACTAAGTGGGCTAAGTATGCATCCAAGCAAGAATGAAATGTAGTAGTTTTTTAACCCAAATCGAAATATGTTTTTCAAATGCAAAAAATTAGAGAAGAGGTAAAGAGTATGAATTTTCACTACTCTATGATGCAAGCAAGAAGTGACAAGAAAAAAAAAAAGAGATGTTCTTTTTAACTTCTGCTAATGATTTCTTTTCAAAACAAAAAGATAGAAGAGAGGATGCAAGAAGAGAATATTTTCCTAATGCATCTATATGAAAGTTTGCTTTTTTAAAAGAAGAAAAATGAACTCAAGGAAAACTCCAAGGGTCCCACCGGGCATGCCAGAATGTTTCTCTAAGTTTTTCTATAATTACATTCAAAGGAGGAAGAAACTAAGGTTAAAGGTTAGGGGTTTGACGTTACCTGGATTAAGTGCGCACCGTATCCAAGCTTTGTGGGAGATCCTCTTTGGCTACAGAGGAAACACCTATAACAAGAATAAAACTCAAACAAAGAGAATGTTAGAGGAGGATATGGTGGACTACCAAGCTAGGCGCTTGGTCTCAGAAGTGTAAAGCTCTGTAAGGGATGACAGTCCACTATTTAACGAAAAGAGTGTTGTATAAAAAGAAATAATGAAAGACTAAGAAAGAGAAAAATAGATAATGCGTACATGTTCTCTATAGTCAGTTTGTCATAATCACCGATATTAGTAATCTTGCTGAGGTCGATTGGGTCAATAATGCTGATGTCATTTTGCTTGCCGATGTCGGTAGGGGTAGTGGGCCTTGGATGGGTTTCAGGGTATTTTTGTGGTTGACAGAGGAGTCTAGAAGTTTAAAGGTTTGTGCAGGGTTGCGGGAAGGTGAATAGGGTCTGAGGAAGGGCAAAGGTAGAGGATAGGTGTGAAAAGAGGGTAAGAATAAGAGGAAGGCTTTTTAGCCTCTCCACGGAAGAAGTTGGGCCTCTTGATAGTATTTTAGAAATAGTAAATGGAAAACTAATTAATAATGTATTCTAAAACACTAAATTGAGAACCAAGAATACTTAGCTCTATTAGATGAAGAACCAGAGGTATTAGAATGCTTATTCCTATTGTGGCTAATGTCGAGGTCCTCGTATAATGTTTCAATCTAGTATTTAGAATGACTTGTGTAGAGCTTTGGTAGCCAGGAGAGCGATAGTCAAATTTTGATGTTTGGTCTCAGAGTGTGCGTATCGATGTCAAAGAGTCAGGGGGTAGCTCAATGTTTGAGCTAGGCTTATGTAATCAACATCGGCTATCCCACCGGCATCGGTGTAGGGATGACGATGTCGGTCGAGGATTGACCGACGTCGATGGAGAGAGAATAGGTAAAAGGGATATTTTTAGCTTTTGCCCATTTTTCCATCTGCCAAGTGCTTTTTCCATTGGAGAACTATCAAAACATAGGTTTATGAGGCACGAGAGTTAGTTAGGGAGTTAATAGGGAGTGAGAATAGGTCATGGGTAGTTAAGATTTGGAGGACCTAGTCTCAGGGTGACTCATAGGCTAAGAAAAGGTCTTAGGGTGAGGTGTCCAAGGTGAGGTGTCTAGGGTGAGGTGTCCAAGGTGAAGTGTCTAGGTGAGGTCATTAATTTAAAATAAGTAATTTATTTTAAATTAATAAAGTGTGCAAGTGTTTAGAAGGGGACCAAGGGGGGTTAACACAATATTGGTGTCTACAAATGGCACAATATTCCATTCTTGGTTTGATATAGGTTTCTCACTTGGCAAACCACCAATTCAACATCTCCTTTGGCATGAAGGAGTTTAACACATTTATCTTGAGCTGCCTTCAACCTGAGTAATAGAGATTTGTACTCAGCAGTGTTGGTGTTAATGAACTACAACTTATATGAATAAGGAAAAATATCTCCTTGAGGAGATATCAACACAATCCTAGCTCTAGAGCTGGTAGAAGAATAGCTGCCATCTAATTCTAGAATCCACACATCATTAAAAATTGACTCTCTTTCAAATTTTACTTTGTTTGGGAGGGGAGATCCTTTTGCACCTACACTGCATTCTACCAACTCTTTTATTGTCCTATCTAAATCAATTTTTAGATTATCACCTACAAGACTTTCATCAGATGACATAAGAACATCCTTTGTGAATAGGAAGTAATAACCTATTCTTGAAGGCTCAAATAGAATTTGAGCTTTAGGGACTGATGTTTAGGTGACAATGTACTTTGACTCCTCAGGGAGTAGCCTCTGCATGATGCCTTTAACATGGATCCTTGCCTCAGACAGGTCCATGCTCAATTCTCTACCAATGTCCTTGAAAAAAGTTTACCCAAGAAAGATGCCATATGAGGCTGGGATGTCAGCCACCAAGACTATCATTTTGATTCTCTTATCTAGAAAAGTTGAAAATGCAAATTGAACATCTTTGATTTGTCCCAACAAAGGCACTTGTTTGTTTTCCATGGAGAAACATCTACCAAAGTGTCAGGATTAAGGAGCACAATTGATTACCTTGTATAAGCAACTAAACACATAATTTAACCAGAAGTAATAAGTAACAAGAAATGAGAAACAACATAGAATTTGAGAGACAATACAATCTTGTATTCAACTCATCCAAAAAGAAAACACAATAAAGAAGATGCCACACTCTTCTCACACCTCTGAGGCTTCCCACACCTCTAGGACTTTCAGTAATTCTTGATCAAGAGTTCTCTCTCTTAATTACGGTCACAACAATCAACTCAAACACAGAGTTATTGTTCACCTCCACCAGTCAGTAACAATACTGCAAGTACATAAGTACTCAAAGTACTTCAAGTAGATCTCCCATGAACTTGCAACAACCTGCAACTCAAATGATTTTACTTACCATGTACATCTTCTACCTGATCTTGCAACAACCTGCATATCAACCTGATCATACAATTTGAAGGATTTCTTCCTTGCCTTGATTACAATATAGCCCCATGAGTCTATTATATAGATCCCATGTAAATAATAATTAGACACCTAATTACAATAATTAGACACGTAGCTCAAGACTAAAATTAGTCTTTACATGCAAACAATTGGTTCATTAAACAAATTGTTCGTGAAACTAATAGTTCTAGAACCACACAGGCGATCGACGTTAGTCACTGTCTGACTGGAGGTGACCAACATCGACTGATTCTTGTCGATGTCGATTTCCCTGTGCACTGAAGATGATCGACGTCGGTTGCGCTACCGACGTTAGTTTCTCTGTAACTCAACAACCTCCTCCATGTTTGCATCAGTGAAGCTTTTAGCTCCATAACCTAACACAAAGGTCTTAGTCAATGTGAGACCAAGAGATTCTGCCAGCTTGGTGGGCATGAAATTTTCAAATGCGCCTGAGTCTATAATGCAATTATTCAACTAATTCCCATTTATCAATAGGGAAACATAAAATGGTTCTATTTTCCCATGGGTAGTTGGAGGAGTAATCACAAGCTTATTTTGGGTGGGTGAGTTCTTGGGGGGACTAGAAGTTACTTCTAAAATATCTTATCCTGTAGGGACGGTTTTATTCTTGACGTATTGAACTAGTCTATCCAACTGCTCAGGGTCAGATTACAGAAATTCAAACTCAAACATTTGAATTTTGGTCTTCTTAACATGGTCAATTATATCAAATGACTGAAATTAATTTGAAATGGAGGAAGGCAATCCATCAATCTAGTTTTTACTGGGTGTAGGACTGGTCTACAAATTTGAAGCAGAAGGTGTAGGAATGTTTGGAGTACTTAATTTTTTACTGATCACTAGGTCCTTTGATTGAAAAGGTAAGGTGGTTTCCCATTTAGCAATTGAAATTCCTGGTCAAGATTCTTCCCCTATTTTTTCCTTGTTAGCTTGTTGAGCTGACTAGTTCTGGGACCTGGTAAATACTATGTATGATCCATCAAATGCTTCACCTTTACTTCTAGGTTCATCTTGGTAATTTAATAAACCAATGTTGGATTCACCAGCTAATTCTTCTTGGTCTTCTGAAAAGAGATTAGTGCCATATTCTTGGTTTAACTTAGGTTGGAAAGAGAAATTAGATTTAGTTTCAAGATTCCAACTACTGAGTTGGTTGGTGTTGCTTCAATGGCAAGCTTTGCTTATAGGCAGGAAGACGATTTAGTTGCCCTTGATTTCTGATAGCATTGCCTTGGTGTGACTGATTGGAAAAAGTCCTCTTTGGTATATTTGAATATGAAGGAGGAGAAAAAATACCTTATGCCATTTGCTTTTTGAGAGCTAAAAACTCATTTACCAGCTTTTACACCATAAGATTAGTGGTGCCTGTAGACAAATTCTCAGAAGATGAAAAAGATTTACTTATGTTAGGATCTCTTTTTATCTTTCCTACCAAGATAAGGTCATATTAAACCTTAGTGGCCAAATCTTGAGCCACAACAAGGTCTATGTGAACAGTCCACCTCAACAAGAAACTCACTTCAGGAAGCTGAGAGTTTATGAAGAAGCATTTGATATTTTTTAGTGTCAGCTGAGTAGTTATGGGAATCCTATTCCTCAGCTTGTCAAATTTAGCTATGAAGTCCCTCATAGCTTCATGAGGTTCCTTCATCTATGTGAGCTAAGCTAATAGGGCATGTGCATCTTTTACAAGCTTGAACCTGGATTCAAATTTGGCTTTGAGGGTGTTCCAGTCAATCACAATCTAGGCCTACAGATGATAAAACTAGTCTATAATAACACATTATAATGTTATTACAAATAGTTTGACTACAATGTCATCATACTCCACACTGATCATGCCACATGCTATGCAGAAGGATGCAATATGTTCATTGGGATGAATGCTCCTATCACCACAGAACTTAGGGAAATTCTTTCTTAAACTATAAGGAAGTTCATGTAGGGGTGGAGTTAGATACAAGGGACCAAAAGTGTTACCCCAAGGGCCTTGAGCTACCATTATATGACTATTAAAGGGAGGGATAAATTTTTTTTGAGGGGTATGTATAGACAAAGTTTTGCTAGCAGAGGAAATAGCTTTGCCTGGTAATAGAGACTTGACTTTTGTTATAGGAAAACTCCTAGTTCACTGAAGGTGAGATGGTGAAGGAAACAAATCAAAATTACTTTGATGTACCAACTTGAATACAAGGTCAACAATAACTTTATCTCTCTGGCTTTAGGTGTACCATGGATTTACTAGAGTGTAAAATGGAAATGGAAAAGAACTAGAACTGCTTCAATTTGAAGCTTGAGGCTTCAAACTGTGCATTCTTCCCCAGCGAAGTCGCCAAAAAGTTGGGTGAATATTTTGTCACCAGTTGACTAATGGAAAAATGGTTATATCAACCATAGCACAAGGAGATTTATATGACAAAGTGTGCAGGTTTACCACATCAAAATGGGATAAATCTCTCCTCTCATCAAGGGGAGGTTCCCTATAATCTATAGTGTGTGTGTGTGTGTGTGTGTGTGTGTGTGTGTGTGTGTGTGTGTGTGTGTGTGAGCTTAAATACACACAGGGGTAGGATAACACCATCCATCTCTCTCTTTTCAGAGATGATGCTCACAAAGACAAAGAGAAATCCTAGGTAAATGCTGAAGGCATTTATCTTCTTTTAGAAATGATATTCAGCCAACAGTAGGATTCTTCCTAGTAGTAACTGGTAACCAAAAGAAACCCACAAAAGCACAGTCTTTCGTTACTTCTCCCATAGATTAAGATAAAGGAACACATCAGGATTAAGCGCAGCCTAAAATCTCCACCTAAAACCACAATAGATTAAAGATTATGAAGGATAAGGGGAACTCAAAGTCTCTTCAGTATCCTTTACACAAAACACAAATTAAAGACAATTATGGTAGCATAAAGTCTCCCACAGTCGACTTCAGGACATCTTCCAAATTATTTCCACTTGTTCTACTTATTTGGTTAATTATACAAGATGGTATTTAGGAAATAGATATAAGAACAATCTCCTAAATAACACAAGTTATTTCAACACAAAGTCTAAAAGGTCACTTGCTTTCTCGTTCAAATAACAAAATATGATTAACGATCTGAGTTCAAAGTCTCAAGAATGCCTTTCAATTTGGACAGAGTTTTGCTTCTGATAACTGAGAGATCTCCCTTATAAAAAATGGGAGATTATTATATATATATATATATATATATATATATATATATATTGCTTCCAAGAAAGACTTGGCACTTCTTTTCACAAAAAGGCCCATGCTGAATTAAATGCATTGAAGGCATTTGGAAATTCTATGAAGGGGCCATGATGGAACAAGATATCAGCCTAGATTTTGGCGTTCTATTCATCTCAAATGTCTCCTCCAAAGTATGGGTTGCCTGGTCCTTTTTTTGATACTTATGTAGCTATCCACTTTGCCTTTACTCAATGAAGAAAAATAGGCCACACTTTTGAATGTTCATGCTCTTTGATGTCAATCTGGTGGACTGTTCCACCTACTAGTAATAACTCACCTATAGATATTTCTAAATTTCCTATAGCATTTTTGTCTCTGTTCTTGTTACATTTTGTTCTACCTTGGTGATCTGAGCTCTCAAGGCTATCTTCTCACTTTTAGCTAGCTCTTTCAGCTCTTTCCTCAGTTGGTCACTGAGTTTGTTCTCATGTTCGTGCCATATTTGAAAATCAATGGATATTTCATTACATTGAATTTGACATCTGCAGGGACATCATTGGTCACTTGGTCACTTGAACTATTTTGGACCTTGAACCTTTGAACCTTTGAATGCATCGGTTAGATAGTCTAATGGTTCAAAGTGGTTTAATGTTCGGTTGTTTAATGTTTTGTAAAGGGACGCGTTTACTTCTTCTGTTGAGCTATTTGGTTGAACCATTTGGTTGGACTTCTTTCTGAAATCTTCTGCTTCTTTGATTCTACTTGAAGCTTCCTTTCAAACTTTAAACTTCTTTGAACCTTTGAACCTTTGAACTCTTTTTGGTTCAAGGTTCAATGGTTCAATAGTTCAATTTTCATTCTTCGAAGCCTTCTTTTTTTAAAGTCTGTAGACACCAAAATCATGTCGACTCCCCTGGTCCTTCCCCGTCTTATTCTTCTTCGCCTATTGAACCCTTGTCGATCACTTGTTTCACCAACCTTGACCCTGGCAGCATGTAAAAATGAGCACAGAGCTAAAGGTAGACTCTATCCCCATTATGCATCTGCCGACGTCGGTCTTTACCCGACCGATGTCGCCGATGTCGGTCACCTATCGGCCGACGTCGACAATCCTGCCGACATCGGTCACCTTCCCCTGGTCCGTTATCAGTTACCATTCGGTTTCTCGAAACGGTTGACGAACCATTTTTGGAACCGTCCCCGTCCCCCGCCTTCATCAACCTCTGCCAGCCATTTGAGCCAGGATCCCCGAACGCTATTCAGAAACGCTGAGCAACCAACCTGCGAATTCCTCCATCAACCTGCGAACTCCGAGCAATCATCAACACTACGACATCAACTAATCTGCACACCATGGCTTTCATCGCGTCTTCTACCAGGTAAGTATTATTCTATTTATTTCATTTCTTTCTCAGTTATTATTTATCAGTTCTGTTATCCCTGCCTCTATCCCAACTCCCCCAGACTCTCTCAGACCCTGTCCCGACTCTGTTCAGCCCTGTCCCGACTCTGTTCAGCCCTGTCCCGACTCTGTTCAGCGCTGTCCCGAACCTGTCCAGACTTTCCCAGAACTTGCCCCTACCGACGCCGGTCACTACCCCGACCGATGACGGCACCTTAACCGTCGTCGGCACCTTCCTAACCGACGCCGGCACCACAGAGACCGACGCCGGCAACTGTGCAGAACAGTGTTGCATATCAGGTACGCTCTTTATTTTTCTGTCATTTATTTCTGTCATTATCATCTACTTTCATCCAATTTTCTACTCTTTTTTATCAGTGGGTTGATATCCTTCTAGGGAGTCTTCGTACTTCCGGGATCGGGCGTTCGCCTGACAGCCCACCATATCTTTGACTAACATTTTTTCGTGTTTTAGCCTTTTCCTCGCAGGTGTCATTCCTCCACAGCCAAAGAGGAGAATCTTCCAACGTCTGATTTTGGTGCGCTCAACTTTATCAGGTGCTTCTAGCCTTAACCATTTTCTTTCAGTTTCTTATTTCTTCTTTGAATGTAGAAAGTAATTTTGCATAGAAACATTCTGGCACGCCTGGTGGGACACTAGGTCCTCCTTGGGTTCTTTCTTTCTTTCGTTCATTTAGGCGCATTAGGTTTCTTCCTTTTCGCCTCCTTTCGTCTCTTCTTAAACGACATCATAAGCAGAACTAAAACGAACATTTCTTTCTTTCTTGCATTTCTAGACTAGCTAAAAGTCATACTCTTCGACTCTTTCTCCATTCATCTTCATACGAACAAACATTTCGACTTGGACATTAAAACACTTTGCATTCATTTCTGTTTGCCTGCATCTTTTAGACCACACATAGTAATTAAACCGCATATTGAATTAATCTAGATCACTTCATGTTACACGACCAAACCACCTGCACAAAACAAACATTTTAACTTACCTGAGACAAGGCCCGACTGGGATTTCATCCCCCAGCGGATACCTTACCCGTCCCGGTGACCCTACTTGGATTTCATCACCAAGGGGGAAGCCCACTCCATTCTCTGGCGGAGTATAATCTCTAGGCGAGGTATATCTTGGCTAAGCGAAACCAGCTAACCACTGGAATCGTGAAGTGAGGGGAGCTTGCTCCTTAGCACCAGGCCACGTACCAGACCCTAACACAGACTTCTTGAGCACCATAACAAAACCCGAAACCATCCATAGACTTCTTCTAGGACCCGACTCACAAAGCCAACCTCCCCAAACACACATTCTAAGGCATAAGCCACTATAATCCTAAAAATTTTACTTCTAGAATTTTAGGATCTGCTTGTGTCTTCATCTTTTTAGTTCTTATCTGCTTGTTTGAGCGTGTAAGGACGTTCTCTCTTGCCTTTTATGGTTTTGACACACAGTCAAACCAAGGCCCTTTTTGACCACTCTAGCCGTCAACTACTTTTGTCTACCTCATCTCTAACCCATCCTATCATGGAGTTCCACTCGAAAACTGAAAGAACTCCTACAGGACCGACCCTGACCCCGACTCAACTTCCCATCATCCCTGAAGGGGACCAGGATTTCAAAAAATTCTTGGACCTCAATACCGCAGCCCTCCATAACTATCTCGCGAGAAACCCAATGCGAGACCTCTCGGGTGACATGGCGACGACATCGACACCATTCGCCTCCCAACCTTTTTTGACTCAGCCTTTCGCCCCAACCGTTAACTCAACCATGGCCAATACGCAAAGTTTGGCCTCTTCGTCTATTTTTAGACCGACCTCCATCGGGGTTTCGTTACCCCCTCAATCATCTACAAATCAACCAAATTCTACATCGTATCAGAACTTGATTGTCTCGACCCCTTACACTCTTGCACCCACAAATGTAGGAGTGCCAACTTATCCCTCTACCAGTGCCGCTATTCAACCACCTTTGGCGGTGCCTAGTCAACTTATACCTTCGACCTTTATGACGCAACCACCCTTAACCTCTTCTTCTGCCCCTATGACTAGTCATCCGTACGTTGCACCCTTATTGGTACAATCGACTACGTCATATACCTCCTCTAGCCTCTTTCAAGCGCCTTACAACCTTAGGGGCGCTCCGTCCACCAATCCGTCAGCAGACGTCATCAAGATGCTGATGGATAAAATGTCCAGTCTCGAAGCTTCTATCTCTGGTTTAAATAATATCTCTTCATATGACCAGATTTACAACGAGCCCATTCATCCTTCTGTCCCTATTCGACCATACCCCAACCATTGGGAGCTTCCTAAATTTACTCACTTTCAGAGTAAGGAAGACCCACAACAACATCTACGGGCATTCAGACATGCCTGCTACCTTATTGCCCACGATGATGCGTTATTATTACGCACGTTCCCTATGTCCCTTTCTGGCCCTGCCCTTGACTGGTATAGCTCCCTTGCCAGACATTCTATCTTTTCTTTCATTCAACTCGCTCAATTATTCGTTGACCATTTCTCAATCAATATCACTAAACAAGTTTCGATCACAGACCTTTACTCCATTAGGCAATTCGACGATGAATCAGTAGTTGATTTTGTCGCCCATTGGAGAGACTTGATTAACCAGCTCTCTTTCTCCTTGCCTCAACCCGAGCTCATTGAGCTCTTCTCCCGAGCATGTGTCAGTCACATCTCATCCACCTTGCGGGTTCAAACATTCCACACTTTTGACGAGGCCTTCACCATGGCCCGAAATCTTGAACTCTGCGCTATTGAAGAAGATAAGGTCAAATTGTGTAACACTAACACAAGAACCAATGACCATTCTTCTTCCAGACCTTCTTCTGCCCACTCTCAATCTAAGGAGTCGGTGAACACTGTCATCTCTAGACCATCATCTTCAACAATAACTAACCGACCAACATCTTCAACATTAGACTACATCAATAAACATTTTCAACGTCAATCCATACAGCGTCAATTCACTCCAATTGGAGAGTCATATGCCTCTGTCTTGGATAAACTCGTCAAGCAGGGGGTCCTCAATCTCCCTTCAATCCGACCACATCAATTCGACCCCTCAACACCTATCCCTGCATGGTACAGGGAGAATCACTTTTGTAACTATCACCGTGTCAAAGGCCATGATACGGATCACTGTCAAACTTTTAAAAACCTCATCCAGAACATGCTAGACAAGGGCGATCTTATCTTGGATAACCCGAACACACCGCCCAACCAAAACCTCGACATCTTCAAACAACTTTTTCCTAACCATCCGCCTACTCAAGACAACATCCAAACCATGATCAATAACCCTCAAGACCATATACACACCGTCAACACTATCTTACCTCTTGTCCCTGACCAACCTTCTTCACAGGATGAAGAACCCTCTTCTCCTATTAGTCCTCCATCTATTTTTCCTATATTGGAGGATGCCTTGATCACACCTACACCATTAGCCCTACCTTCATCCAATGACCATACCTTGCCTACTCCTCAAGCACAAGCAGAAGGCACGATCATCCCTGCCATCTACCCACTTGAGGAGCCACCCTCTCCTATTTCTTCTCCACCAAGAGAAGACCCTATCTCTTCACCCATTTCGATTGAGGAAGACCCAGTCACGGTTTCCTCTTGCACTTTGCCTGAGATTGTTACATCTCACTCACCTCCGTCCACATCTAAACCCAAACCTGTATCTAACCTCGCCTCGCACAATAGTGGCCCTCGACCCAAACCCACAAAGACCATTAGACGACACCGGAGGACTCCTCCCCCACCTTCGTCATTACCTTCAATCTTAGGCCCACATCCATCCACTTTAATTGGAGTGCTTCCTACTCCCATCCTTCACAGAGGCACGTCACCTCCATTACTCTATCAACCTGTCAAACATATATCTCCCTCAAATCATCGACCAACATCTCTTACACCTCTTAAACCAACGTCATCAACCCTCACTGCAATAAAATATCCAGACCCGTTAGCAGGTTCTTATACCTTGCTGTTACGGCACTTGTTGCAGTCATCTCGCCTCAACCTTCCACCTCTCAAACCATATCATTCTCTCGGACCTAAACCACCTTGGTTCGACGACACTTGTATTTGTGCATATCATCGCACACCTGGACACGACACGGAGCATTTTTGTGCCCTCAAGGTCGCCATTCGCCAATGTCTGGGGAATGACACCTCTCTTCTTGACTACGTCATCAAGCCTTCAACACCGCCCCTCTCATCAACTCTCAGATCAAGACCCTCTTGGTTCGACAACTCTAAATACTGTCACTATCATCATACTCCGGGACATGACACTGAGCGTTGTTGCGCTCTTAAAGCTGTCATTTGTCACCAACGGAGAAAGGATTCCCTTTTCATCAAGGATCCTCTAGACCTTCCCTCCCACAAATCATCAACACCAACTCATACCTCTCCAACCTCATCACCTAAATCGGGATCTCCACGCCAGGTTCTGGTTCCTTTATCGCCTTTAACCCCCTTATTCGACATCAACACAGTCCATCTGACCACTAAACCTCAACCTACCTTAACCAATCCATCAAACATTCTCCCTAGCCGCTGGGGGAATTCAACCTTCATCCAAACTTTGACCAATTTTTCAACACAGTCTCGACCACATATCAATCACTCTTTCAACTTAGCCTCAACCAGACTAGCAACCAAACATTTAACCCGACCTCAACCAAAAATTCGACCCAACCAAAGACCAAATACCAACCAATTAACCCTCGACCAACCATTGACCAACTATCAAATGACAAAATCTCAATCAAACATTGACCAACCTTTTTATCCACACATTCAACCAGTCTCAATCAATCAACAACCATATCAGTCAACTTCATGTCCACTCATCAATCAACACGTGACCAATATGGAGCACAATAAACGAGGCAAGTTTGCTCCTAATTGGCTCGGACCTTTTATTATCATGCACAAGTATGGATTAGGGACTTACCGTCTGTCTTCTCTTGATGGACGCCCAGAACCTGAGCCTCTTAATGCGTTGCATCTGCGACCGTTCTACTGCTAGTCGAGTATTCATCCACTTGACACTTAACTTGAGCTCGTCCCTTGAGCAATCTCCGTCCTCTTCATCCTACTTCCTTTCAACCCTATTCCTCTTAACAACTCCTATAACCCTTTTATGATACATGGATGCTTTGTCCTAATAAAAGGGAGTCCTTGACCTTCTATAATCTTGTCCATGACTCACATTTCTGTCAAAACAAATCAAGATGTCAAAACATATCCATGGTCACTATATCAATATCAAAATCAACAAAAACAAGCAGACTGCTCCCTCGAAGGACAGCTGTACTATCATTGCTGTATTACTAGACTGATCCCTCGAAGGACAGCTAGGCCAACTTTTCAAACATTATTAAACAAAAATCTAGACCACTCCCTCGAAGGATGTCTATGACTACTCTGGCAATAAATAGCATTATTTTAGAAGCTTCTCGCATCGATCAGCTTCACAACCTGACCACTACAGCAAATGACATCTCTATGCAGGCTTCCCGCATTGATCAGTCTGCGCAAAAAAAAAAAAAAAAAAAAAAAAAAAAAAAAATGAGTCACGGACTTGACTTGTAGTTGTCTCAGGGTCTCCTATAAAAAGGGGCAAAGTTATCTCTGCTCTTAAAATGGGTTACCTTCTTTCCGCCTCCTATTACCTACTCAAGGGACTTCGAGCTCACTTTAATGTCTCAGTGATTCGATTACCGCTCTAACATAACTACGGTCAACGACGTCACGCATGAATGGGGCTCTTGGTTCTCATAACCCCTATCCATGCTATATTTTTGGTCCTTGTCAATAAAAGAGCAATATGCTTTTCACTTCTTCTACACTTTGGTCACATTCACCTTCATCACTTGTCAATCGACTCAACTCAACTCTCTTTTCAAACCATCAACCTGACCTAGCCTATTCACCCTAGTTTCTATGGACACCAATACACATGGAAACTATTGACCCGACCCAATTTATGTTAAGCATAAACCAATACTTGCTGAAGCATAAATAGACCTCAATTCATTTTTAGCATACATCCATCATGCATATGGAATATTGCTAGGGATGAAAAACCCCTCAACCAATGTTGCAGAATACACCATTTGGAAAAGGCTGCAACATCTTTTTTTTCTTCACCATCCCTTTGACCCTTCCTCCCTTCTAGGGAGAACTACATCAGCCTGAGGCCCTATCACCAGGGCTATGTAGGCAGCACTCAGTTGACATGGGGTCTTCTGGGGTTAGCTCGGCCGCATCCTTTCGTCCATTCATCCATCCATCGACCACCAACCATTGGAGATCATGCCTATTTCCTCCGACCTCGACCACTTCCAAGACGTTGTTGCCTTGGTTGTTTTTGCATGTATGCTACCTCATGACTGGTTAGCAAAATTGTGCGCAGACCTTTTTGGACCCTCACAAGTATAGGATCACACACCGGTTGATCCGCACTACTTGTGGCTTTTTCGCATTTCTAGGAGCACTTCCTGAGCCCGGGATACCTGGAACGCGATGACCCATTTAGAGCTTCAGCTTAGATTGAGTGACCTTATCAGTAGATGACTAAATGCTGGGGGCCAGTTACTTCAATTTTGGCACTCCTCGACCCTTGACCTGCGACACTTTGGCCTGACCATCTCGTGCAGTGGTATGCGCGCAATCACGACCTTTGCAGCGTTCACCCTCACCCCTTTTTCATCCGCTCTTTATCAAATCAGCACCCGATTCCCGGTTCCCTTCCCTTGACTCCTGCTTTGAGGGGGAATACCTCATCCTTACTCGGGGCATTTCGCTTCCTATTTTGTCTTGCAGTTCATTCGAACAACCAACAAGACGAAATCAACCTTATCCCTCCCCTGGGGCACTCACTCCTATTTTTGTCTTGCAGTTCATCCAGAACAACCAACAAGACAAAAAGGGGTAAATGTAGACACCGAAATCGTGTTGACTCCCCTGGTCCTTCCCCGTCTTATTCTTCTTCACCTATTGAACCCTTATCGATCACTTGTTTCACCAACCTTGACCCTGGCAGCATGTAAAAATGAGCACAGAGCTAAAGGTAGACTCTATCCCCATTATGCATCTGCCGACGTCGGTCTTTACCCGACCGATGTCACCGACGTCGGTCACCTATCGGCCGACGTCGGCAATCTTGCCGACGTTGGTCACCTTCCCCTGGTCCGTTATCAGTTACCATTCGGTTTCCCAAAACGGTTGACGAACCGTTTCTGGAACCGTCCCCATCCCCCGCCTTCATCAACCTCTGCCAGCCATTTGAGCCAGGATCCCCGAACGCTATTCAGAAACGCTGAGCAACCAACCTGCGAATTCTTCCATCAACCTGCGAACTCCGAGCAATCATCAACACTACGACATCAACTAATCTGCACACCATGGCTTTCATCGCGTCTTCTACCAGGTAAGTATTATTCTGTTTATTTCATTTCTTTCTCAGTTATTATTTATCAGTTCTATTATCCCTGCCTCTGTCCCGACTCCCCCAGACTCTCTCAGACCCTGTCCCGACTCTGTTCAGCCCTGTCCCGACTCTGTTCAGCCCTGTCCCGACTCTGTTCAACGCTGTCCCGAACCTGTCCAGACTTTCCCAGAACCTGCCCCTACCGACGTCGGTCACTACCCCGACCGACGACGGCACCTTAACCGTCGTTGGCACCTTCCTAACCGACGTCGGCACCACAGAGACCGACGCCGGCGACTGTGCAGAACAGTGCTGCATATCAGGTATGCTCTTTATTTTTCTGTCATTTATTTCTGTCATTATCATCTACTTTCGTCCAATTTTCTACTCTTTTTTATCAGTGGGTTGATATCCTTCTAGGGAGTCTTCGTACTTCCGAGATCGGGCGTTCGCCTGACAGCCCACCATATCTTTGACTAACGTTTTTTCATGTTTTAGCCTTTTCCTCGCAGGTGTCATTCCTCCACAGCCAAAGAGGAGAATCTTCCAACGTCTGATTCGGTGCGCTCAACTTTATCAGGTACTTCTAGCCTTAACCATTTTCTTTCAGTTTCTTATTTCTTCTTTGAATGTAGAAAGTAATTTTGCATAGAAACAAAGTCCACCGAAGTCGTTGAACCTTTGAATTCGTTGAGGTCTTCAAATTTGTTGAACTCTTTGAAGTGCTTAACTCTTTTTTGAACCTTTGAACCTTTGAACTCTTTTTTGTTCAAGGTTTAATGGTTCAATAGTTCAATCTTCTTTCTTCAAAACCCTCTTTTCTTTAAGTCTGTCGAAGTTGTTGAACCTTTGAACTCATTGAACCTTTGAACCTATGGGGCAGGGTTCAATGGTTCATTGGTTCAAAGTGGTTCATTCCAATTGTTTGAAGCCCGCCATTAAGTCTTTTGATTGAACCTAGGTGTTGAACCATCCTAAAAACACTAAGAAAAAGCCTCAAGTGTTTTGAACTTCCTTTGAAGAAATCCCACCTATTGAACTTGTGAGCTCCTTAGCTGAAAAGGCTTGAATATTTGAAAATTTTAACTGCTCAAGCCGTTTTTTCAGAAAGAAAAGAGAGAGTTTTGGTCTGCATGACCAAAATGGTTGGTATGTTGTTCCCAAAAGCAAGTGACGGATTTTGGGAACAACAATATTGAGATAAAGTAAGTAGGTTTATGCACATATGCATGCATATGTGTGAAAATAGACCTCAACAAGGGTCTACTAGACAAAATAATAATCAAATGTGGGAAAATCTAGTACATACAGTCCTCGATTATGAGAATACAACCTTTTATTTCCATATCTATAAGATTATTGGGCACTTAAAGGCTACTTGTCCATAGGTAAGAAACTTACCAAAAACATTTAGGGGGTTTAAAACTACTTACAAATGGTGGTCCATTCTAGCACATGAGGAAGAGGTGGTGATAGAGGAGGACCATGAAGAGGATTGTCAGTATAGAAGCAAGTTAGAGGAACCAAAAATCAATTGAAAAAACATACACACCAAGGATTTTTCTCCCTCAAATGGGTTAAATAGAGAAAATGAGAATCAAACCATGGGAACTAAACCAATTGGGTCAATACCAAGAAGTATGAAGAGATCTCACGAATCTAAAAACTCTATTTTGATAAAGAAATAGTGACCCACACTGATTTGAATCAAATGACAAATCTTCCTCTCCTAGATTATCAAAATTCAAAGTTACAAATAGTCAATATGGAGCCATCTCTGGGGGTGTGACAAGAGGTAAAAAGGAAGAAAGGCAAAAAAGGTAAGATAGAAGATTACATGGGATCCCCCTCCAATCTATGTATTGGTCTTTAATGGCTATTACACATTTCCTTTCCTTTCTATCTTGTCTATATACTCATCCTATATTTGTTTTACCCTATATCCATTTGGGAATGTATTCTATTTATTATTTTGAGGCATTTGTCTCCCTAGTCTTTGTTTTGAGGAATTTGTCATAATTGTTTATTTGCCAACTACTTTTGGCATTTTGGATGTATCTTTTTACCATTTATTAGAATAAAAGGTACTAAAATTTTTCTTTTTAATATATATATATATATATAGTTTCATTTATATATATATTTATAATATTAATTTGTAGTGAATATATTGTTTCACTATAGATTAATATTACATATATATATATATAAATAAAACTATATATATATATATATATATATATATTCACAATTTCATAGTCAAATCAAAATACTGATAATCTGTATCCCCTATGGTTGTAAATTTGTATTATCATAAATTCCTAAACCCTAGTTACACTACACAACTGCTTTCCAAAATTTCATGTCTCCAAATTGCCAATGGGCATCATATTATCATAACACTTCCTTAAATCCTTTTCATTTACTTCAAACTTGTTTAAAAAATTGGTGAGTTAAGTTACCAGTACTTACCTAAATTTACTATGAAAACTAAACAACCTTGCATGATGATGCCACAAATCCAACTGGTGGGTAAGTGCACACATATGGGGTACAAAAAAGGGCCTACTCATGGACATAATTTTTTTGAAAATTTTGAAATTTGAACTTTTGTAGATAATTTGAGATTGCTACACTCAAAAATTGAATATGGTATAAAAACATGAATTGTAGCATTTCAAGTCTAGTTTTGAAAAATGGTTAAGTATAAGTAGTTCAAACATCTAAAATTTGAAGAAGACCTATTTTTTAAAGAAAATGTAGTAGATAGATGGCCATGTGTCCCACCATTTTTTGAGCATCATTATATATTGTTTGAAACCCTTTGGTGAATATTTAGATAAGATTTTCTAGTATGTTATGATTTTTTTTGAATTTTTTCAATGAATATTGTTTTATTAATTTTGTAATTAAGTAGATCCTGAAAATTGATTAAAAAAATGGATAGCCAACTATACGCCCAATGCCCCCCCCCCACCCCAAACTACCTCAAAATAAATGAAAATTGATTTTTTATAAAATGTGTGTAGCATTAGGCCTAGTTTGTTACCATATAATTTGTTTTACATTTGGATCAACAACAAAAAATTACATAAACATGAATAGGCATGTATATGTGTGGCATGTAGTGGCCTAAAAAATATGCAATTAGAAATAAATATAGTTTGAACCTTTAAAATAGCTTAAAAATTATAAAAATCATATATTTGGAAAGAGGAATATGTGCTCGTTGTGACAGTAATATTTTTTGAATTTTGATGTTGAAATCCATAGCATGTTTGGTGATTAAAGTTTAAATTTGTTGGTTTTTATTGAAACTCTCTGTCTCAGCTATAGATGCATAGTCATAAGCCTTTGGCTCAGAAATCCAAGCCATTTCTGAGCCTAGAGGCTCGGTTTTAAATTCTAATTCATATAACACATATGAATTACATTATGCATTATATAATGCATATGTGTTGTTTTGAAATAGCACCAAAAAAACAAATTGCATGTTTCTCATAGCAGGGCAAGGATATACCTTACTACTTTAGTTGCCTAAAATCCTACTTGCCCTTATATTTTTATGTTTCTTATTGATATTATCCTACCTACCTAAATCTTATCTTACCATTTTGTTGTTTCTTTGATATCTTTGACCAAACCCCTTTATTTATAAAATTTGAACTAATTTTTTTAAGTGAAAAACCCATTGAATTAAACTTAGTATAAATAATCTTGTGTAAGTAGAAATACGAATTAAGCCCTTGGTGTAATAGTACATCTATTGGATATCTATTTCAAGAATGTTATATAATGGAGCTAAATACTTGTGAATCATGCCTTGGATTATCCCAAAAACATTCCTAAAATGTGATGAATAAAGTCCCTTAAGTTTCCTCCAAGGTCACTTAGTGCATCTAATTCAATAGGTGCATTTTGAGGTCCCAATTGAAATGCTAACAAGAGTATTCTATTGTTACAATTATTCAAGATTCCCCTAATGTATTCAAATACATTGTTCAAATTTTGCCTAAAATTAAGATCTCTTGTGAAAATATGGTTAATCCTCCATTCTGTGTGCCTCCTTCATCTACCTCTCAATCACACATGGGACAAGCATCAACCACTCCATCCATTTCCACCTCATCTCAAGAGTGTGTCTTTGATATGGGACTAGTCCTAGCCACACCATGGATGCAACAATTGCAAGCTAAAAAACAAGCTAGACAACACGTGATGCTTATAAATACTATAGAGTTCTATACCTTACTATGTAATTGGGATGGCAAGATAGGAAAGTAGAATGATGGTTACAAGGTACATTTTTTTCATAAATATTTTGATATTTTAGTCAATTTGGGTATGTATTTTATTTTTTATACGATGTGTTTTTGATCTTAATAAACTTGAAATGGTCACATGTATCCATTAGTGATGATGTGGTATTAAGATGGTTTTTTAAGATGTTGTGCACGTAGTGATGAATGTATAGCTTATAAAACATTTAATGCACTAGGGACCTTGTTTGAAACCATTAAGGGATGACTATGCTTTATAAATATAGGGTGGCATAGACCTAGCATTGATGAAGTATGACATATGTATAATTTAACCCATCTCAAACTCTATTGACATTATTTAAGATACATTAAAGGTGACAATATCCCCTAAATTTGAGACTTGCTTCCCCTCAAGGATGATACTAAGTAGAGGGACCCAATAATTGTTCATGTGGATGATGTTGCTCACCTCATATTAGATGGTTGATAAAAATTGAATACCAGTGTGTACCCCCTCACCAAATGTTTCAAGTTTATATATTTTGTACATATATTAAATCATCTTGTTCATATTTCATTGTAATAAGCTTAAACCTTGTGATGTGGACTACAAGAAATTAGTATCTCAGAATTCTTGTTGCAGCTTGGGATTTGAGGTTGAGGAGTCCATTGTTGAATTATGTTCTCTCCTGTGTGTAGGACTTAATATGAATGTACTTTGGGATCTATAAGTAATTCAAGGTAGAGGTATATAGATAATCTGAATACATATATAGAAAACTGATAACATTCGGTGCTTATTCAATTTAGATGGGACCTTAAATGGATCTACATGAAATTTTTTGTATAGTAATGGCAAGTTGGAGGCTTGCATCATGTGAATTATTTACTAGACATGAGTTGACGGGATTGATGTCAATCTTTAAATTTTTTTGGCTTATATGTATGTATGATATTTGTGAATCTATGCCTTCATTAGATTGGTTAGAGGTTATGACATCTGTCTAGGTATCAAATATCATGAGTTCACCTCATGTGAGCTAATAAATGACATCTGAGATGTGTTCATATTTTCCAAGTGTTTATTATTGTTGATGGGATCAATGAGTACTTTTGATGACTTAACATAGCAATGCCAAGCCCATAATATCAGTCTTATCTATTCAAATAATCCACTTGGTGTACAGAAGTACATGTGGCCATCTCTGATTAGATCAGGACTCTCAAGGTGCTAACATCTTTCATTCTTATGGGATATAGAATGTATGTGCATATCTGACAACTCTAAGACTTCTCCAAGTGAACTAGACATACATGTGGAAATCTTTGATTGGATTTGGAATCTTGAAGATCTAACAAATCCAATGCTCTTAGAACTTGATAGTTAGATATCTAACACTTATATTTGTGTACAAGATATAGATGGTGACATCTAATTGGATCAAGCCTCATAGGGATATGATATTTCCTTAATACTTTTAGGACTTGACACCTCTAACAATTTTAACACTTCCAAGCATGTATGAGGTACACATGGTGATATGTAATTGGATTTAGCCTCCCAAGGCATTGCCAACTCTAAAAATTCTAGCATCTAGTGTATCTCTGATAGCTTAACACTTTTAAGTGTACAAGTTATACACATGACACAACAAGGTTCAATTATAGGGTAAATTAGGGTAAAAATAAGCCATGTATGAACTTATTTTAAATTGTATACATGATGTGATTTGGAGTGAAATTAACCCTAGAATGTCATCATGTATATATAAAATGAACCAAAGAGTTGATTCATTCAATCGAGGAGGCATGGGAGGCCAGTTTGAACCCCTTATTGATGTAACCATAAGAGCATGATATATGATTTGGGATAAACTTAAGTATGATTCTACATCATGAATTGAACCAATCAATCAATTGGTATAATTAGGGACATGATTTGTGTAAAATTAAGCCCCTAAACTAAATTTATAGCCTAATTGATTATATAATCTATGCAACATGTATGGTGTAACTAACCTTAATTTAATAAAAAAATCAAATACGATCACAAATGTGGCCAATTTGAACCCATTGAACCTAAATTTGAGTCTAAAATGTGATTAAAGGGGCTAAATTAGGTCACATTTTTTGACATGTTAATTGTAAACCCTAATTTTATCACTCGAAATGTACAGTTCCCCTAAAACCTAATTTCATGACATATACACATGTACAAACCCATTGCCCTAAACCCCTAACCCTAAATCCTAATTTTATAACAAATACAACCCCTAAGTTCCATGATTTCATCATAAATACATAAATTCATGAATGTGATTAGTGCCAATTTGTGAACACGTTATTCACCTAGTTTTGTAAGGACCTATGATGTGATTTTGGGCAAAATTAGCTCATTTTGTCTTATATATTGATCCTTATTGAGTTATATGACAGTCTTATTGCTTCATATTCTTATCAAGAGTCTTTTTGAATCATGTATTAGATATTTATGCATCATATTGAGGATTTATGCATCATATTGAGCCTTATTACATCATATGATTTCCTTATTGCATCATATTAGAGATTTATTACATTGTATGATAGTTTTATTTCATAATATGATAGTATTATTTCATTGTATGATAGTCTTATTGAATCATATTGAGCCTCATTACATCATATGATAGCCTTATTGCAACATCTGATAATCTTATTGCATCATATTGGGGATTTATGCATCATATTATAGTTTTATAGAGTCTTATTACATCATATTATAGTGGATTGTATGCATTGAATATGAGCCTTTGTGCTTATTATTAAAGTATATGCCTATACTTCAAGGAACATATGAGCATTATAGTAATATGTACACATTCTTGTAATGCATTTGCATTATAGTAATGTGTATGGATTCTTATAATGCATATGCATTCCTGAATTAAAAGAAAAACTTACTTTTCAATGTCTATTTTTATCCCTAATTGAGATTGATGTCCCCACAGACATTCCCTATGCATTCTACATATTCTCTATGTAATTTATTTATAAATTTTTTTGGACCCCACATTTTGAAGTACTTTCTTGGTTGCTTTTGTCAAACATGGGCTCTGGTTCACATTCAAGGAAGAGGAAGAATTTTAATAACAAAACACCAAAGTAATTAGAAGAGTTCAGATAAAAAACAAGGTACGAATACAAGCATTTCATTCTAAACAAGGTACAAACACTAACCTTGATAAGCCAAATACCTTAAATAATGAGGCAATTGATAATAATGAATTGACTAATGATGAAATTGATAATATTGAATTGAATTATGATGAAATTCACAATAATGAATTGAATTATGATAAAATTGAAAATAATAACTTACATAATGTTGGAAATTCACATTCAAAGTTTATTTTTTTTTATTTTGTTGATGAAGAGCCTATGCATGATACTTTACCCACCAATAATGAAGAAAATTTATTGGACACAAATAATGATGAAATTAAAAATGAATAAAATTTCATACAAACATATAATGAAGAAACAAAAAATGAATAAAATTTCATAAAAATATATAATGATTCTGAAACACCCTCTAAACAGATTCCACCAATAACAACACCTCCAAGAATTATGTGTAGAAAAGACAAGTACTTAATTTAAGTTGATGAAAATATTTTAAAACCAATGCATAATAAAATGTCTGACCACCATTCAAGAATAGTGGATCAAGAAATTTGGGATAATTTCTTTCATAGATTGGAGTATGATAGTCAAAGATGTAAATTTTTTGTTTCGTTGATGAAATTAGTTAAGATGAGACCTAAAATGTACATATTATGACTAAGAACATCTAACAAGGATGATGAAAATGATGAAATTATTAAAAATATACATGATGTATATAAATAGTAGGCTCATGATAATACAACAAATATTGTAATGTTGACCGATGTGTAATGACAACTAGTGCAATAAGTGCTGAAATAGGGAAAAAATGATTGATTTAAAAAACAAGATGAATACTTGATATAAATAAAAAAACATTAATAAAAGAAATTGTAAGACATGAAATACTTAATGAACCCAATATGAAAGAGCTTTGATCATTCTTTGGTAGACTTCTAGAAAAGGAAAAGGCTATAGTTGATGCTTTGAAAGACCTACTTGCATAATTTTGGAAAGATAATACAAGATTTTTTCCGAATACAAGAGATGTAGTGAAAAGAAGAGTTGGTTCTCATAATCATGAACTACATCTAAAACATTTATTGGATATGAATCAAACACAATTTTACTCTAAGTTTTTGAAAAAACATCCAAAAATTTCTATTAGTCAAAGGTTTTTTTGAGATGGCCAAACCTTTTTTTATAAAAATAAATCACACATGCACCACTTGTTGTTGTAGGCAACATGTTGAATTTTCAATGCACTATAATGTTTTTTGCCATATTCATTGTAATTTTCATACTAACACTATAGTGTGGCATAGAAGTTTTACCAAAATTAGTAATGGAATTTATTCCAAATTTTTTTTGTGAAAGACCAGATGGATAATTATTTTATAAGAAATCATGTTTGAATGGAAATTGTATCATTTGCGATGGATTGCCAAAATTAAAAAAAAATGTATCCATGAGGAGAATACAAGTGCAATTGGATAATAATTAGTTGGTTTAAGCAAATAAAAATCTCTACATTATCAATTAAATGATGAAAAATAATATAAAAGGTGTGAGCTTGTTACAAGAGAGATACTTGTTTCAGAATTTAAGGTTGAATTCATGGAGAAAATTGTTTATGAGTATGCAAGGCACTCACATAGGGATAAATGATTCGATGAACATTTCAAGCTAAGAAAGGATACATTCCCACTTGATTATATTGTTTTAGTAGTCAACTTTGTTGAAAAATACACATTCAAACCACAAATAGAAGTTTAATCTCAATATTACAACTCAACACAAGTTGTCATATTCATGCATATAGCATTCTTGCACACATCTGATAATACAGAGGAAGATCAAAAAATATTAAGGGAGTACCATTTCTATATAAGTGATGACTGATCACATTGTATAGAGTGTGTGAAAGGTTGTTTTGAGAATTTCTATGGATAGATGACTTAAAGGAACATTACTTTCAAACAACATTGTATTTGGTCAAACAATTGCACATCATCATTCAATAATGCACAGATGTGTTATTGGTTGAGCAAGATACACATTACCACTGGTGTAAAACATATTTGGAGTTTCATTGAGGTTGACAATGGAAAAGGGGAGCATGATGGTGCTGGAGCATGTGTAAAAAGAGCCATTGTAAGGGAGGAGTTAAAATTTGACCATGTTACTAATTTGATTGATGCAAAAACTGTGGTTAAATGGTGTAATGAGAACATATGTCATGATGTTCAAGTAAACTATACTATTCATAGACATTTTTTGATAATAGAGGGAAAATAATTGGAAAAATATGAGGATTGTATGACTCTAATAGGTTCAAGTGAGCTCCACTCATTTCATAGCTCAAATGCAGGTTCTTGGACTATTCATACATGACACTTGGCTAAAAATCTTCTTTCTTGTATTGGGAAGGGCATTCTTGAGCCTAGAATGCATGGTGGGTTTATCAACCAAGCTTTATGGGAGGCCAAGAACCTAATATTGGATGTTATCCACCCTTAGGATGTGTTGGTAGTGCCAGTTTGCTAATTGGAGGCCATTAAGAAGCCAAAAAGGTCTAACTAGCCTAATAGTCTAAATGAACCATATACACATGGATAGAAGTTAGTGTCATTATAATTAGGTTTAAAAAAATTTAAAGGTTTGTTTGAATATTTTCAAAGTGTTCCAATGGTCAAAAAACCTTCAAGAGGGTACTAATCAGTCAAGGAGTCTGTTAGGCCCCCTAGGCCTAATTAGGCTAAATTGCATGCCTATAGGTAATGGAGAGTTTAATTTGAGACCATGTGGTTAGTGATTGATTTGGTAGAATATGATCATGGGGAAAGGTTGATAGATAAAGATAAGAGCCTTTGAAACCTTAGACTTTTTTATAATTGTTCTCAAACTGTTCAAATCTTGTAGGTGCATTAAAACCCTTGTTTTCATTCATATATTGTCTAGTGAAGGGATGTGTGGATATAATTACATGATAGGTTAATATGTTGGTGAAATATGGACACAAGGATGAGGATATTAGTCATAATAATGACCTAGGTGAGGCACAAAATGTATTGAAAGTACACAGTCCCTTAAAAACCCTGCACAATCAACCAAAAAGGTACACAATCTATCACATTTTATTGTGTTTGGGTATTGGATGGATTGAACAAGGTTTATAAATAATTTGGATAGATATAGGGGGTGAAAATATACCTATATTTTATAGTTAAGTCCTTTGAAACATTTTTAAACTCAATAAATGGAATTATATAAGCTCTCGGGCCTATATAGAGGAAGAGAAATCGTACATTAGGGTTTTTATGTTTTAGGGAGATTTAACCATGGAAAAATGCTGAAAATTTGTAATCATGCCTAATTTTATGTTATTAAAGTGAATTGAGAGGTTTTAGATTGAAAGGGGGCTGTGAAATATGGTTTCTAGACCTATGGGTGTGTTTAAGGGCTAATTAGGCCTAATGGAGAAATGGGTTATAAAGGAAGTGTGCTCTAAGTTGGATTCATGTCATGAAAATTGACACACACCTATAATTAGATATAGGGTGGCTATAAATGTGATTAAATCTTGTTAATAATACCTATTTTAACCAAACAAAGAGGAAATGCACAAAAAAGGCTACAAGCCTAGGATTGTCATTATGAGCCGTATATGTAGAATTTAAGGTTGAAGTGTGTTTGAGTAGTTGGAATATGTTAATAAAAATGTGATAGGGTTTACTAAGACCAACCAAGACCAAATATTGAGCCATTGAGGCCCATACCAAGATTTGGTATTTGAGACCTAAGAGAATAGCCTAATAAGAAGATAGTGAAAGCAAGAGAGGAAGTTTGGGAATGGAATGAATTGTGTGAGTTTGTAAATGAACATAAGTGTAATGAGAGAGATAAATTCTATTAATAAGTGCTTATAAGATACAAAGTTTATCCTTGATGAATAATTCCTATATGAGACCTGGTTTAAGCATGAAGAGATTTAGTCATTGAATCCTATAGGAAGATAGTGTGAGATAGCTTAAAAGAGTGTGTATTTAATATTAATGGTATGATGTGAGTGGATGATTAATATCCATGTAGTGACTAATGGTATATAATAACAATTCAAGAATCCAAGAGTGATAAAGTTGACAAGCAAGAGAAGTTAAGGAAGATGGGAAGACCTAAAGGGTTGCATAAAGGTAAAGGAAAAATAATTAAGGTTGGAATAATTTAAAGGAGGTTAATGACATATTAAAATCAAGTTAAAATTTTTATAACTCAAACCAAGGCAAAAGGTAAGGAAGCAAAGTTTTGATAGTTGACTAAGCAGGCAACATGTCACTAGCTTTTGACAAAATGGGCCTACAAGCCAAAATATGCATGATCTAATCATGAAATTTAGTGGAGAGAATAATTATGACCTACTATATATATAAAACATATTTTTCAGGATTTTTTTATAAGGGTAAAAATTCATTTTTTAGCACAGTTAACCCCATGTACAATCACGATCAACATTGGAGCCTGCCTTGGAGGAATTGGCCATTTTGGGGCATTTACAGGTTAAGTCAAAGCATGAAATTTGTTAATAATTGTATCCATGAACCATAAAATCATCCCATTCCATCATAAATGTCCTAAATAAGGTTACAATACTTTTTGTTCTTACACAGACCTCTTGTAGTTAGTTGACAACCATTGGAGAGAAAACAAAGCTTTTGTTAGTTTTGAGTGGTAATGAGGAGTTTAAGCCTTTAAGAGGTCTTAAAATAGTATAATAAGATGTTGTAAACCTAATTTTACATATGGATATTATAACATTAAAATTTTAAATCAAAATTTTTAAGAAAGACAAGTTTAGGCATGTAGGAAGTAAGCAGATAGCTCAAGGTAAAGCTTGGTAAAAAAAGGTCCACAAACCGTAATATGCATAAAAAATATTTTAAACTTGGTAGGATTTTTCCTCATGACATAATATACCTTTAAATAATATTATTATGGTCATTTGACAATTTTAATGCCAAATACTTATACATATTCCCCTTCATGTCTCATGATAGTCATCATTGGTGTAGGCATGTTTCTTGGAGGTTTAAGGTATAAAAATGGGATGAAAGATTATGGAAGTGTTTTAAAAGAATAATAGTATGGTTTTAATCCTATAAAAAACCTTTAAATATTTTTCACACTCTAAACTCCATGAAAACCCCATAGGCAAGTTGGAAACCCCACAGGTAGTCTCAAAGGCATAAAGAGCAAAGTTAGATTTTTTATCATTTGAATGGAATAATACAAGTTAAATCAATTAAAAAACATGTAAACATTGTGTTTAAACCTCATATCATCCTACAAGTTTCCAAGTTGAATCAAGTAAAAAACATGTAAACATGGTGTTTTCACCTACCTATAGATGCTTATTTTTGGAGAATGCTTCAAAAGGTCAAAGGTGAGTTTTCATTACTTTTGAATGTTATGTATTGATACAAGGATTGGATCAAATTTATTATATTTTAAATACCTTTATAAATTAGGTCTTAATTTGTGGAAGAGTCTAATTATGATTTTTACCTATTAAGAGTCAATTAGGTGTAGAAGCCTAAAAATAGAATTTGGAAACTTGAGTCTAAATCTCTTTAGAATTCAATAAGGGAATTGATTTATTATGTGGTTAAAATTTAAATATATCTCTTGTGATTATATATTAAACTCAAATAAAGATAACTCAGTATGTACCCTATTTTACAAGTTGGTTCCCTTTGTATTGTCTTATGCCAAGGAAGGTGAATTGAATAAGGTCTTTGGTTTGAAGTCTTTGTATATGTAGATAATTATGTTGTTTATAAGGTGATATAGGAATAATTATTATTTATTTGGAAACAATTAATATAATTATATATAAGATAGATATTGAAAACTATATTACACAGTCCCTTGAATAATAAAACCCTCTATATGCAATCCAACCCTATTTATAGGGTGATAAGGAAGATAAACAAAGTGTGGAGGCATGATATAAGGTTTGATTTAATGAGAATTGATATGGAATAATAGGGTTAAAATTTGGATAATAACCCTCAAATTTTATTGAATATCTCTGACAAGAATCATTTCATGAAACAAGACATAGGCTTGTCTAATCAAGACCCCTATTTGTAGTCAATTAGTGAGTTGTAAACATTTTTAAAGATTAAAAGGATAAGAGACTATTATGATATTTATTTTTATTACACTTTGAAATTGTATCAATTTTTTATGATACCCTTAGTGAGGTTTATAATGCCCTTGAAGTGACATAGTTCAAATATACCTTGCACAGTCTACAAAGAAATGCACAATCTAACATAAATCAAGCTAGACCACTTGAACATAGGGTTGATAAAATATTTATAATGATTGGATTAGTTATTTGAGTTAAAGAAATACCTATTGAAGTCAATTTGGTCTTTTGGATCATTATGGGTCTCAAGAAATGGAATTCTTTAAACCCTTGAGTCTATATAGGGTATGGGAAACCCTAGATTAGAGTTTGTGCATTTTTGAGAGATTTAACCATGGAAATTTAATGAAACTTTGTAATATTTCTGACATATACATGTAAAAGGTGAATAAAAAAAATTTAATCTAATATTATATGGCTGTGTACATATTCTAGGATTGAGGGTTTGGCATAGGGCTAATTAGGCCTAAATGAGGGTAGGCTAATGAAGGAAGTGATAGTTAGAGGTGGATTTGGGATATTAAATTTTTATTAAACATGTAAAATGGTATAGGGTGCCTATAAATTCCATTATAATCTCTTGATAAATCAAAACTTTTTCGTATAAGGTAAAATATAGTAAAAAAGGCTACAAGCCTTGAGAGAGCATTGTGTCCATAAGGTGTGGGTTGAGAGTCAAATATTGTTTGAGTAAGTGAAGGGGGTTATACCAAGTATGTTATTATAATATAATACTATATGTGAAAATATTTTGAGATCTTGAAACATAGACCAATATTTGGTCCTTGAGACCCAAAGAAGGTGCCTAGTAAGGAATTAGAAAGAGATTGAGAGGAAGTTTGTGAATGAGATGAATGGAACGAGGTAAATGATGAGTTATGAATGTATGAAAAGAGATAAATTACATCAAGGAGTTATAATAATAATACAAGGAATAATTACTAGGTGTAATAAGCTATTAAGCCCAAAGAGTTAAAAGAGGAGCTAGCTTGTAAAAGAAGATTCAAATCAAACCATAGAAAGTGAATGTGTTTAGTTGGTTTTAAAAATAGCTAATGATGTTTTTGTATAATTATCCTCCATAACTATACATTAACATAAAAACATAATTCAAATGCAATCACTGATATTCTTTATTTCTTACAAGGGTCTGATTCCCTTAATCCCACTCTATGTACAAGACTCATAATTGACATAAGTGACTAGGTGTTTAATAACTACCAATATAATATTGGTTAAATCACTATTATAGGATTAAATTAATGAAAATATAGGATCAACACCCATTATTTCTTATTTCATTTACATTTTTATAGAAACAAATCTTCTTAAGAACAAGAAATGTCAATCTTTCTAATTGTAGGCTCTATCATATGAATATGATTTACAACATTATCCTAACAAGTTATTCTCAATGTCATAACATTTGTAATTCTTAAGAATACTTCAAAACCAATAATTCATAATACTATAAATAGAAGTGATTCAAACAAGATTTACATCATTATTTTTCTTTAATATTCATGTACAAAATAAGAATGCCATGTACGAATGCCATATATAGGTATACAATTTCAATAATACATGCATTTCCATATAGGCATACAAAAAATTACATCATGTCTAACAACATAGTATCTAATGTCAGGTGAATACATCATATACACATGTACAATGCCAAAAATACATACATTACCATATAGGCATACAAAAATGTACATCATCTACAACATCCTAATCATTAAATAGTCTCCCTCTCTTGGATTTATTTGAAGAAGATTTTCCCTAGGATGCCTTGCTTGTAGATGGAGATATCTTGAATGGCTTGGATTGATTCAAGGTTCAACTATGGGTACTATGCTTATAGCTCTCTTATAGCTGAACCTGTTCAAATAAAAAAATTATTATAAAATTAACAAGTATATATGAAGCCAAGTTAAGAAACTCATTTTAAACTACAATAAAAAAAATTTAAACATACAATTACCACAATCTCATGGTCCTTCTCAATTTGCCATTGATGCTCGACTGGGTCAGTGCCAAGTTCAATTACATGAATTAGCATGCCAAATGATGAAATAATATGAGTTACCACAATATTCATATAAATTAGACTATCAAATGTCATATGATAGCCATACATATACAATACATTCATGTATATAAGTTATATTTTCCCAAGTATATAGTAAAAATATTAAAATAAAAGTACTAAATTATAATTCAAAATTAAAAGTGAATATACATACCTCAATGAGTGCCTATGTAGATGAAATTTAAATAGAAATGCCTAGGTCTATCTTGACTCATAATGATGGAGGAGTGTCCGCCCTAGTCATTAGCTGAACAAACAACCTAATAATTAATAACTTGGGCAATTCATTGATTAAACAAGTTGCTAACAAACTTAGTCTTGCATAAGATATGAAAAAATATAATTCGTTCATGGGAAGCATGAATGTGACAAGTGGATATGTGTAACATGTGACTTGTAACATAAAATTGAAGGCAATAAATGTCAGTTTCATGAGGGAGAATGACAAGACAACGAGGGAGGATTTATGAGTGAATTTTGTAAAATTGAGTCATTAAATGAAAGTTAGGTGTTGAAAAATCCTTGATACACATATATACACTAGTTTATATGTTTTTATAGCTTCTTTGTGGTGTATTTTAGATTTTGACCTGATTAAGGTCATTACACATAATTGTCTTAAGGTAGTGACTTGGTATAGTTGATGACAATCTTATGAGCTATGGTGTCTAAGTTGATTTGTTTTGAAAATTTGATCATGTTAACACCTTGAATAATTTTCTTACATAAATTTATTACTTTTTAGTATAACTAAGTATTGGTGTGATAAAAAATCCCTTAGAAACAATCATTGTGATAAGACAAGTAATTTGTATGGGTGTTTGTTGAAAAGTTTGTAAACTGAGTTCTAATCAGGTTAAGACACATAGAGTGATAGGTTTATTTTATGGGGGATATCTATAAAATAATTTTAAGAGTGTCTAAAACTTTATAAAATATAACTCATAAAAATCTAAAGAAACACACAAAAATATAACTAAATATTGTAGAGATAAGAGTGAGTGGATAGTTTTCTTTATAAGCGCATGATTTTGGTTACCCTATAGGTGGCATTAGGTTGACTATCTATCCTTAGATTTCCCTCAATTTTTGCAAGGTAAGGTTTATATGTATACAATACAAGTAGGTTAAGTTCAAAAAAGGGTTCTATAGTCTTGTCGACACTTGATATTCATTTTAGGGGGACTTTCCTGATGAAAGGTGTTATAATCTTATAAAGTCAGCATGTCATTCGAGTGATGAAAATGCATGGATATAGATAGGACCTCTCCCCAAAATATATATAGTATGTATTTTGGCCCCCTAAATAGGTGGTGGTAATAAACTACTCAACCCCATCTATCTATATAGGTTTGAGGTCCCCTATTTGTATATGGTTGCAAGGCCTATGCCATATACATATAGGTATAGTTTATAGTCGATGCTCTCCCAACAAACTAATGGGATATAATGGCCTAATATATATAGATATATAATAATAGAGAGGGGCATAAGATCCCTTATCAAATGGGATCAAATGATTATCCCCAATTGGGATTAAGCAGCTATTAATCCAAACCAACTATTTTTGATTGAAATCATATGAAACACAAGAAGCAATAACATTGGCAAAGTGGGATCAAGTGAATTCTAATTAAATATAAGGATTATTAATATTTTAGGAGTGAGATAGATAGGGGATATATCAACCCACTATTCCCCATTAGGATTAAGGGTTTATCTTCAAGTGGGATTGACTTGCCTCTCTATATAAATAAATATTTAGAGTCTAGTTGGAAATTAGAATTGACTAGGTACAATGGGATCAAGAGGTTATGCCATCTAAATTTATACCTCCATATATAGAGATTAAATTTTTATGATTGGTTGGAATTGATGGGAATTAAATTTATAGCAATGATCATTTTGGATATCAATCATAGAGATTGAATTGTTATATATGATTAGGATAACAAGGAATCGAGTGGCTAGCTAGAGACTAGTATTTAAAAGAAAGGAGTGGTGTGCATATTGATGAAGACATGTTATGATAGATTTGGAAATTGATAGAAATACATTGTATAAAATAACTTTTATCAAATGAATTATACACACACACACACACACATCCAATCCCACTGATTGGGATTGACCCACTATGGGAATTACATATAATGGGATATCAAGCAAATGTTTAATTCACTATTTTGGTTATTAAAAACATAGTTTGAAAGTTGAAATAAAATTTAAAAATTTGAGATGGAGGATGACTTTTGAGCACTATGCCAAACCATGTTAATACACCAAACAATAAAAAATCCAACAAAATTATATTAGGTATTTTATATTTTCTTACACAAAATCTAGCAATGATGCAATTAAGGTGTATGAATGTACATCTAGAGTATATGAGATTCACTTGAAATTTTACCTATGTAAAAGTATATGGTGTCGTACTCACACACATATATATAGTAGGGTTCAGCCAACTACCTAGCTTAGTAAATTGAAATTGTGATGTTGAAGGTAATGTCTCCTCCTAGAACACAAAAAAATACATATAAATTATTCAATTTAAAAGTGAAAATTAATTTTTTACCTTTTTGATTTTAAAATATAACTTAAAAATTTAACATGAAATTTATATAAAATATACCTTCATGTGTGTAGAGAGTCACAACATATCCAAACCAAATCTGTGTGCTAATAACTCATCAGTCAAGACCATTGTAGACACTAGAAACCACACACTACGGTTCCAAGTGTGGAAACACCCCTAGACCCCATAGGGACCAACTCTAACCTTTTGACCAAAAAAAAACCTAAATCAAAATAATCCACCTTTTACCAAACTTTACCTTTGACCATATATAGTCACTCTAATCGTCGATGGTTAGGCTTGACTACTGATAATCAAGTTTCCACTACCTGAATAGTCAAACTCCAACTTTAACTATAGCTTGATTTTTTATATTTAGCTTGTCTAAATCTTGTGTAAACCAATGCATGAAAAAGCTAAAAACAAACTAATTTTGAGCCTTTTTTTAACATGTTTTTGAACCTCCCCTTCCTTCCTATAAAGAGAGAGGAGAGGGTGAATCCAGATCATCAATAAATTATCATTCACATCTAGATCTAGAGCCTCTCATATTAGTGTTCTCTTTTGAAAGTATTTTCCTAGTGAACCAACAAGTGCAACAGAGTGCTGAAGTGTTAACATCCATCAACCAACATCCAAGTATCATTACTCTATAAAAATTGCTCTAGGCTTCATCACCTCAACTATTCATCAAGTCAATAACCAACAAGCTAAGTACATATTTATAAGCATTCAGTTACTTTGTTTCTATTTTTCAATCATCTTAGCCCAAACCCATCTCTCAAAATTTCATTCTATGACCTCATCCAAATATCCCTTTTCTTGACCAGATCTAACCCATAGTAACCATCAACGATAACCCTAAACACAAATGGTCTATCTTAATCATTGATGATTATCTTAACCGTCGACAGTCACCCCAACCACTGATGGTCACTATGTGACAAAATAAATAACAAGTTATTTTCACCCACCAGACCTTAAAAAAACCCAACTTTAAGACCCTTTGCCTAATCATAGAGCCTTAACCTATTTTTTGAACCATACCTGACCTATTTAGCATTAGCATTAACCTACTTATTTCTATAATTAATCAATTTCATCTATCTTTTCATCAAGCACCTCTTATATTTTATTTCAGTATCTTTTATTGTTTATGTAAGTTTTTTATCTTTCATAACTTGATTGTTTAAAAACATGGATTGATAGCCTCCAAGGAAGCTCATGATTCTTGGATTAGCTTGTTACGCAATCTACCTTAATATATAACTAATCAAACCATTTATTTGAGTGCTTTCTTATCTGTAGGTCATTCCTCCCAAGCCAAAGAGAAGTATCTACATTCATCTAGATCAATGCACACACAACATATCAGTTTTTATACTATACCCTTCTTGAGTTTATTTTCTCTTTCTTTCAAGAATATAAGCAAAATTTCTCTAAAATATTCTGTCATGCCTGATGGGACCCTTGACTATTTTTTTGGGTTCATAGTTGCATCTAGGTTCTTTCTTCTTCTTATATCTCTACTCATACAATGAAATCAAAGTTTCTTTTTGGGATTAAATTAACTACATGCATTGTCTGCTTACTTATTTTAGCTCACATAGCTTAATAAAAACAAAGTAATCAATTGTAGCTTCACTCTTGTCACACACACACACAAGACCAAACAATTTACATCTCAATAAGCATCAAACATTGACATAAGTCCTAACTGGGATTTCATTACCTAGTGGTCACCTTTCCTAGCTATCCTCCTTGGATTTCATCACCAAGGGGAGAACCAACTTAGCTCTGTGGTTAAGTATAATCTCTAGCAATCAATATATATTGGCTAAGCACCTGACACCCTTATCATTATGGTGTGTGAAGTGAGGGGGTAGGCTCCACTATTAATCCACGTACTGATCTCCAATACAGATCCCTTTGAGAGCCTAAACACAACTTAAAACCAACCATATACTTATTTTCTAGTACTTGCTCTACAACTCAATTTGGATCACACAATTCTTAAATATTAAGGCATAATCCATAAGAGAGACTAAAAAGAATCATAGGATTTAATGTGCTTTAGTGTGTGTTTTATTTATTTGACTTTTATTGTCTTCTCTTTGTTTGAGTTGTGAGATTATTTGTATCTTCTTCCTTTCCTTACATGCATGGTTTTAACTGGGCAACAACTAAGAAACCAATCAAATCAAATCCCACCTCCTAATAATCCACCTTCCTCTTCTCCCTCATCCATGGAGTACATCTCATATGTGGAGAGTTCTCCTAGCCTTTCTAGAATTCCTACCATCCCTTGAATGATATCCTAAGGTGATGAAAATTTCACCGCCTTTCTAGATAATAACCCCATAGCTCTTCAGCATTACCTTAGCACTATATCCCATCATACCCATGCTTCAATTCCACCCATTAACTAGCCCTATGGCATGCCATCCCATATTATGGGTGACACTTCTATATCCACCATCTCCACCCAACCTCTAGTCTCCCAGGCATCATCCTTACTAATATCCCCACCAATACTACCATTTAAAACCAACCCCCACAACCAAGAAACACCAAACCACCTTCTGTCCAAACTAATAACCATTATAATATAGGAGCAACCCAACCATTGGGAACCAATACTATAGGGGTACCCTATGCTAGTGACACTACCATTCCTCTCATCTCTAACCCACCTACCTCCATTATGTTTCAAAATTTGTTGGTTCCCATAAATTCCACCCTTCCACTCATTAGTACCAAAGTGACCACCTACCCTCTATCTCCTAACCCAACTATACCTCCTACCCAACTTGCATTAATCTCTTAATAAGCATCCATCACAGAAAACCCAAGCTACTTCCCTAATCTACAAGGGTATGTACCTCTACCTTCTACCCAACCACCTATCTTCATGTATGCATATGTGGCATCATCTCAACAACCCATGACCACATACTAGTATATGGAAGCTTCTTAACCCCTCACAAGATACATATATGTTGCACCTACCTAAACCCAACATAGCCTACCTTACAACTATATGAGTGCACAACCCCAAACTAACATCATCAAAATCTTGATGGACAAGATGCCTACTTTGGATTCCTCCATTTTAGAATCTCATAATATTTTGTCATATGATCAAATCTGTAATGAACCAATTCACCCATTTATCCCCATTCAACCATATCCTCCTGAATGGGAACTTCCAAAGTTTCAAAGTTTTAGAGTAAGGAGGACCCTAAAAAACACCTGAGATCATTTAGGCATTCATGTTATATGATTTCCTATGATGATGTTCTCCTTCTTCATACCTTCCCCATGTCTCTATCAGGTCCAACACTAGATTGGTATAATGCTATTATGAATCACTCTCTCTTTTATTTTGCCCAACTATCTCAAATTTTCTTAAATCACTTTTCCATTAACATCTCTAAGAAATTCTCCATCACTATTATTTACTCTATTTGGTAATTTGATGATGAATCCATTGTTAACTTTGTGGCCCTTTGGAGAAGTTTGATAAGCCAACTCTCCTTCTCTCTACCCCAAGCCAAGCTAATTGAACTCTTTGCCTAGGATTTTTCCAAACACATGTCCTCTACCTTATGGGTTCAAAGCTTCAGGACCTTTGATGAAGCTCTCACCATGACATGAAAACTAGAGAACAAAACCATTAATGATGGGAAGTTGAAATTGAGAAATAATAATTACACCTTCAAATCAAATGAGACTTCCCCATCTAAACCAAATACTCAAACCAACACTAACTTTACAAACAAAGGAACCATGAAAGTAGTTGTCCTTAAAACTACCCCTCCACCCATTTTCAACCAATCCAACTCTTCCAATTCCTCCAATCAGAACATGAAGAACCCAAACTATAACCCCCAAAAATAATTTACTCCACTTGGAGAGTGATATACTTCAATCTTGGATAAATTTTTAAAATCCAATATCATATATCTTCCCTTGATCAAACCCCCATAGCAATTCAATTTTTTTCATCTTGCACTTGGTTGATATAAAGAGAGTGAATTGTGCCCCTTCCACTAAGTCATTAGACATGATGTTAGTAGATGTAATACCTTAAATAACATTGTCCAAACTCTCATTGACAAGGGGGAGCTTATTTTGGATTACCCCAATGCACCCCTGAACCAATCACTTAACATATTTAGACAATCATTTCCCAACCATGCTCCTTTTGCCAATAATGAAAACAGAGCAGAATATTCTCATGATCATGAGGCCCATATTGTCAATATGGTTTTTTTTCAACTTACTACTGAGGAGACCATTGACCAAATCTCCTCTTCCCTTACTCCACTTATTAAGGTAGTGGAGTCACCAACCTTTCCTTTGATATGCATATCAGAATAGGAAACCCTTCCCACTTTATCATTTTACCCAATCATAAAATAATCTACCCTTCCTTTAGTAATCACTCTTAAAGAATAAAACACTTTTCCTACACCCTCCATTATGGAGTTACCTTCCCAGATATTGGAACCGATGGATCTAGAAAAAGATGAGGTAAAACTTCCTCCTCCTCAACCCCTAAGCCTATCCTTTGCATCCACTAAGGGAGGATTTAGACCCATTTATAAACCTTTATCGAGACTAGTTAAAAACTTAGAATTCATATCAGATCCTAACCTCGACTAGACCACCTTTTGGAAATAGCTTGGACTCTCATATACAACCAAGTAGGAGCCCTCTTTATTAAAACAACCTACCCGTTCCAGTACCAAATCCACTATCACCACAACCCAACCTTCAAATATCTCTACCCATCAAACTATGGCAGCACCATCAGAACCAAACTCACCCAAAGTCACTAAATCACTTCCTACCATCCCAACCAAACCCACCAAGAACTTTGGTGTATTTACTACTCATAACATTTCTTACCCATCAATAAAGTTGGATTTAAGCCTACTAAGCCTATCAAACAAACCCCAAACTAAGCCAACAAAGAAAGTAAAACCACCTAGGAGCCCAAAATCCAAAAAATTGCTTCCCCATTCCACTTTTCCCTCTATTTTGGGACCTCATCCTTATACCTTAATCAGGGAGCCAACCATCCTAATCAAAACCCAACCACCACTTTTGGTTACACCATCACTTTTACTTTCATCCACACCAATTTTCATTGATCCACCCATACACATAACTCTTATCTCCCCATCATCCATAAACAAACCACTTACCTCTCGAACATCTACCCCAAAATCTTCTAACCCCAAACCTTCAACTTCTCTACCAAGACCTAAACCATCCACCAAGGGCACCTTGTACTCCCACTGTCAGACCTAAACACTCCACACCTCTACCACCATTACCTAATTATTAATCCACTATCCTACATAGGCTATTACAAACATCTTTCTTAACCTTGCCACGTATTAGACCATTTGACCCACACAGTCCTAAACCATCTTGGTATAATCACAAACTAATATGTTCATACCATAGGACACCTAGGCATAACATAGATAATTATAAATCTTTACAAGTGATATACCATCAACTATATCATGAGGATAAATTATTATTAGAGGAGCATCTACATATCCTAACACTGATCCAAGAACCAATTACCATTGACTAACACCTACATACCCTTCCAATCTCACCTCAGAATGAGGAGGAATGAAATCAGTCACCTATCCCAACTTCTCCCCTAATCCTTAAAATCCGCGTGGTCACATGAGCACAACCAAAGGATAAGGTGAAGACAAAGGTTTCCATTCCTTGGATATATCCCTCTTCCTCCACCTAACCACCTAGCCAACATTAAGCACCTTCACCTTCAACAAAACCCAAAGTGTCTATCTTTGGTCCCTCTCACCTCGATCCCTCTAAATCAATCCAATGATTAGTTATAAAAAAAACTTCACCAAACCCAAATGAACTTGAGATTGTATGAACTAATCAACACCTCACCCCATCATCACCAATAAATGATAGAAGCATTACAATCTATGAGGTTTGAGTAGAAGACCCTCAACCTTTAGTAGCCTTTGTCAAATCCCTTCACATTTCCAAATTTATTACCTTCAAGGATTTGGAAATCCCTTCCATCCATCTAGATGATCTATATCTTCCCCTCTTCATTACTACCTATATCAACCAAACCTACATCAAGATGGTTATGATTGATGGATGAGCTAGTATCAACATCATCTCCTCCCACGCCTACAACCAAATCAAACTACTCAAGAATATTATTTCAAAAACCCCAATACTATTATGATCATTTAATGATACCATGGCCATAACTTTAAGAACTTTCATCCTTCACATTCTCTTGGGACCTCATACCCTTCCTAAGATATTCTATGTAGTGAAAGGTGAATTCTAGTACAATGTCTTACTAGAATGCCCCTGGATTCATTCCATGGGTTGTGTACCATCTACCCTACATTAGTGCATAAAATTTGAGCACAAAGGTCAAGTTTTTATACAATCTAACCTAATCCACTTCACATTATGAAACATGGTGCACCAACCCAATGATGTTCTCCTTTCCCCATCCAACCAGCCCTCATCAATAAAATTCAAAACCCCATCTTATTCTACCAACAAAGAATCCACCATTTATTTTGTCCCTTCCACACAAATCCCCATAATAGACCCTTTGAAATCAACCTTACAACATCTTTCATTAGGTTACTATTCCCTTGTCACCCTTGATGCTTTTCCTACTCCTCAAGAGTATGAGAAACTTGACCACCAACCTAGTTATGACCCCAATATCAGAACCATTATTTCTTTCAGATCCTCAACTTGTCAAACCAATTTAATCTATGGAGCACTTGATAAACCCCTTGTAACTTCCTCCAAATCTTTTTAACCTCAGCCATAAGCCTCCAACTTCTCCTATCTAGATAAATAAAAAACTTCCAAAACATACCTCTACAAGTGTGCTTGGAAGGGATTTGGCCTAGGCCAGTATGAACCTAGGCTGCACAAGTTGCTTCTAATCAAAACCAGAAAGCCTCATGAAAATCATGGCCTTAGTTTCATGCCACTTAAACAAAAAACAAACCCACCTCCCATTAGTGTCATTGACAAAGAGATCCTTTCCTCACCAACCCCTTCCCTATCAATAGCTGAGGACTCCAATATCATCTCCCCTAATTTTTTTCATCAACATGATCATCCTCAGACCCTTGACCTATAAAAATGATAGGACAAATGTAAACATCTCTCTCACCCATCTAAATATTATAGGAGATGACTCTCCTACCATTAATACCATTTTGTATAAGGATGATGATTCTATTCTCTCATATCTTGGTGCACCAGATTCCTCTATTGACAAATCCCTACCTCCAAAGACTTCAAGACTTCCCCCCACATTATAAAAATTGGCCAATCATTGAATTTTGAAGAAATTCAAGACTTACCCTCCTTCCTGTAAGACTGTAACATTGTATTTGTTTGGTCTTATAGTGACATGCCAAGAATTGATCCCTCCATCACTACCCAGAACATAGTCACCAACCATGATGCCAAGCCCGTTAGATAGAAACATCGATGAATGTACCCTCATATAACCATTATCATCAAAGAAGAGCTCTATTGTCTCCTATCTATTAATTTCATTCAACCCATTTATTATCCCTAATGGGTGTTGAATGTTGTACTTGTCACTAAAGCCATAGGGGGACTATGCATTTGTGTGGACTTTTGTGACCTCAACCTTGCTTACTCAAAAGATAACTTTCCTTTACCAAGAATTGAACAATTAGTTGATCTCATAGCTGACCATGAGATGTTATTTTTCATGGATGTATTCTTGAGTTAAAATTAGATCCTAATTACCCCTAAATATCAACACAAAACTACCTTTATCACCCCATGGGGGACCTTCTGCTATAGGGTCATGCCTTTTGGATTAAAGAATGCTGGTACAACCTACCAACATGCCATGACCTACATCTTCCATGACCTTATTCATAAAATCATATAAGACTATGTTGATGACCTTCTTAGAAAATCTAAATGTCATAAGGATCATTTGGCCATTCTCAAGATTATCTTTGATTTACTTATCCATTACCATGTCTACCTTAACCCCAAGAAGTGCATTTTTGGGGTCTTGTTAGGAAAACTCCTTGGCTTTATTATCTCCCTTCAGGGAATCAAATTTGAACCTACCAAAATCAAATAAATTCTCAACATGCTTCCTCCAATCAACCTCAAGCAACTCCATGATTTGTGGGGGAAGCTCCAATCCATCCATCGCTTTATCTTCCAACTCTCAAATTGGTGTCAACCCTTCCATCACCTTCTGAAAAAAGATTTATCTTTTAAGTAGAACAACGAATGTCAAAATGCCTTTGATTCACTCAAAGAGTACCTTTTGTCTCCACCTATCCTCACCCCTCCCAGGGATGATCAACCTTTCTACCTTTATATCTCCACCACCGACCATTTTTTAGGGGCCATGCTTGCTCATTAGGATGAACACAAAGAGAAAGCTATCCACTACATCTGTTGCATGCTTGTAGAATATAAAACTCATTACACCCATACCAATAATATTTGCCTATCCTTAATCTTCCTAGCCACCAAGCTTTGCCACTACCTTCTCAACCACAAGACCTATGTCATAACCAACATCGATCCTCTCAAGTATATGCACTCTAAGCGATACCAAAACCAATGTATGGGAAAGTGGCTCACGATATTAGTTGTGTTTTACCTTGAGTTTATTTAGTATAATTTAATTAAAGGGAAAATCATTACTAACCAATTGGTTGATGCACCATTAGTTGATAATCAACCTCTTCCTCTTGAATTTCCTAATGAGTCCATCACGACCCTCTCTCAGGCAGACTTTACCTATCAAGTGACCATGTTATTTGATGGATAAAAGTGTTAACATGGTTAGGGAGCCAACATCATCCTTATTCCCTTTCATGGTGAACCTCTTCCTTTATCCTTCAAGATATATTTTGAATGTACCAATAACATAACTGAGTATGAAGCCCTAGTAATAGGTCTTCAAATGGTGTTAGCCTTGGGAGTCAAAACAATCAACATTTTTAGTGACTCTCAACTTGTGTTTAATCAAATAAATGGCTCTCACCAATGTAAGAATGATGTTTTGCAATAGTATTAACAATTAATCAATTTACTCTTAGCCTCATTTGAACACTACCATATCCAAACCACCCTGTGATCTACAAACAAATTTATTGATATGATGGCTTCCCTAACCTCTCAGATCCTATCTGCACCTACTGACTCTAAGTTATCTATCATTATCCATAGACTTACCTATCCCTCTTATATCAAATCAAACTCTCCCACCATATTCAATGTGGAGGAGACCCAACCTGACCTTTGGTATCAATAGACCTTTGACTGTCTTAACATTGCCATCATTCCTTTTGGTCTTTCTAGGAATGCCTGAAAATTATTTATCCAGAGTACCTCATGTTATACCTTTTTGGGGGTAATTATTTATAAATTCATCTTTGATGCTCTTCTCTTCCACTACTTATGTAATCATGAAGCCTCTCATGCTATCATGAAAATGCATGACAGGATCTATGGGGGACACTTTAGTGGCCTAGCCATCACTAAATGCATCCTTTGCCTTGTCTACTACTAGCCTACCCTTAACCAAGATTGTTGTGATTATGTGAAAAAATGTGTTAATTTTAAACAATATGCTAATTTTCATCACACACCTATCCATAGTCTTTGTGTATCCACATATTTCTAGCCCTTCTCACAATCATCACATCATCATCACAAAATCATCACCAACAATGACAAATATTTTTAAAAAAAAAATTCTAAGGTCTTTGAGATGCATTCAACATCAGGTTAAGTTTATCTTCACCCTATCATCCTCAAGCAAATGGATAGGTGAAATCCTCTAACAAAAACCTCAATAATATGCTAACTAAAATGGTCAGTGCATCTGGTCAGGATTGGAATTTACACATCTCATTCACCTGATGGGCATATTGTACTAGAATTTAAACTCCTACAAGTGCTACCCCTTTATCTCTAGTTTTTGGAGCAAAGGCTATCTTACCTTTAGAAGTCCAAATTCCCTCTCTTTACATATCCTTGCAAGATATTATCTTTGAGAGTGACTATCGTCAAGAGCGATTAGCCCAACTTGATCTACTTGATGAGTATTGTTTAACAGAACTCATTCATCTTCGTGTCTATCAAGAAAAAATCAAACATGCCTATAACAAACACCTTAAAGTGTGAGAATTCAATATTGGAGACCTTGTCTTAAAGGAAAATTAACATGTCACCAATATGGAGAAAAACAAGCGAAGCAAATTTACTTTTAATTAGTTTGGACCTTATATCATAATGTACAAGTATGGATCAAGATCTTATCGATTATCCTCTCATGAGGGAAACCTAGAGCCTAAACCCCTTAATGCTTCAAATCTATGTTCTTTCTTTTGTTGAAAAGGATCAAACTCATCTTTTGTATAACTTAAGCTCATCCCCTACTTTCACACCACATTCATCTCTCTATTTTAGGGGCAACCAATTAAAAACTAAATCATGTGATTATCCATCATAATTATAATCTAATCTTGAACAATGGGTACCACAACTCTACCCACAGTATGATTCTCATGGTACTTTCTACCCTTTTCCTATAATATATTCCCATGGTCATTTACACCTAAACCTCTTTCACACCTACTTAATCTTCTTATGATTTTAGCTTTGCCTTCATACAAGGAGACCCTTTAAGCCTATATAAGTAAGTCTATGTCAATCAAAGTCAAAATAAAATTCATAACCAAAAATAATCATGGGTCATTCTTAGCATTCACAGACTACTCCCTTGAAGGACAGTTGCTAAAAACATATCAAAAATTTCTCAAAATAAGGTAGACTACTCCCTTGAAGGATAGTTATCAAAAAGATTAAACAAAGCACACAAACTTAGACCACTCCCTTAAAGGATGGTTTAGTAAAGAATTTGTCAAAGCGTAGTAATTTATTGGAAGCTTCCCACATCGATCAACTTGCCCAACCCTCCCAAGCAACAAGAAAATAAGCAAAAAACCCATTATCAATCATTATAAAAATCAAAAGCATTTTGAAAGCTGTAATCATCTCTCATAAGCACAATAATTTTGAAATCCCTAATTGGCTCTCATGAGTAGACTTCTTGCATTGATCAATCTACATCTTATATGACATAGACTTGATTATACTGACTCTTTTGTAACCTCTTGAAGAGGAATGTTAGTCTCACAAGAAGGTTCCATTTTCATCCATCTCCCCTTTATATACTATAAACAATGGATGTTTGAGCTCACTTGACATAATGTGATCAAGACACCTTTTTAACCAACTAACGAATGTTAATGCGAAGCATTCGATGGGATTATGTTCTTTAAGCCAATCTAACTTTGGTTTTGTTTTAGTCCTTGCCAAAGAAGAAGCATCATGCTCTCTTCTTATCCTTTCATAACTATTTGATATATTCTCTTCGATTTTTGTCTCTTGATTATCTACCCCTTCTCACATCTAGTTTTGTTATTTAACTTACTTTATGTGCTTCACCTTAAACAAAATGACTAGAATCATAACCCCATCATCACATCATAAACAAAAATAGACATCATTGGCATAAACCATATCCATGTACATACTCATTACCATCAACATTATAACATCCATGAACAATATCACAATAAAACACTTTCAAGACATATCTCAATCTAAATGAGGAAGCATATACTCATTGAAGCAATAAACCACTTCCACCACAACAATATCAACGTATTAAAATCATATCAAAAACCATCCATAAACCACATCATCAAGAACAATAGTCATAAATGTCATAAACCTCATCCTAATCATCCATAAACAACATCATCATAATAAAATGATAAAAAAAAACCATAAATAATAATCTATTTGATCAACATCATAACATTATCCATTCATCTTACAAATGATTATCATATCAAACGTATTAACTATAATCATCATATAAATGTCATCATGAATATATAAAAAAATCCATCTCATCACATGCCTAGCTAGGTGAGTATATATCAACATCCATATCCCTATTATCATGAGCATAACCATAATCAATAATCACATCATCAATAATCAACATGACCATCACAACCATGAACCATAAGCAATAAACAAAGATCATATCTATAAATCATGAGTCTATAATCAACCATAAACATTATCATGTATAAAAAAATATATATCTCACTGCATTGGCTTGTAGGATAGTATCAAAATCATATACATCAACATATGTAATGTCTCATAAGCAAACTAAGAACTTAAGGCACCACTACCTCTTGGTGCACCACTATCCTCTAGAGCCTGCCCTCTTGTACCTACTTGGTCACCTATAGATGCAGCCCTTTGACCTGGTGTCACTATACCTACACCAACTACAATCCCAACCTTGTACTTATCCCATCAAAGCTCATTTAGAAAATAAATAAAGACTATGTCCTCATAATAGCATAGCTCCTACACAGTTGCTACATATATCTACATAGGGATAGTCCCTACTAGTGCCACCACTACTGGTACTCTACCTCCTACTTATTAGAGAGAATCTCACTCCTATGTCACTAGAGCTAGCATCACTCTAGCGTAATCTCTCTCACCTCTGATAGTATCCAAATGAATTTATGTTGCTATCAGTGATGCTTGTAATGCTATCATGAAAGACTGTGCTATGGCTAATGTCGCTCTTGTTTGGTCCCTCTAACCAATCACTACCTTCATATCTAGGGTAACCCCCTATACCTATGCCTCCTGACTAACTCCACCATCTGGGTCAACATCTATCACCTATTGACCACCATCATCCACCCAAAAATCAGCCATCGCATATAGTGCTTAGTATTATGCAAGATATATCTATATAACACCTACATCGTCCTAGTCTCTCCACATAGGCCACTCCTCATGATCAAAAAAAATTTGAACTAATTGTGGCTTAGGAAGTAGTAGTTCTACATCCTCTTGCCTCTATATCAGGAATGGACTGAAGATATCCTACACTAGGCCAAACTATCATCACACCCTATCAAAGGAATGAGCTCTATCTCACCTTCTCTTTTATTAAAAATCCATCTATAGCTCTGCAAGGATAATGTATGTCTCCTATAGTGAACCCACTCTAGAATTATGACATGGGGTCTCCAAGTCACGTATCTAACAACCAAGGCATCTAGTGCACCTCTAGACCAATCAATGTTATAATCCCCTCCATTTGGTCCTCAAAGGGAAAAATTAGATCTCTACATCATAAACTGGAATCTAAAGTCCATCCATGCATACCCATCCCACAATATCCCGATCAGCCTAAGTACTTGGATGTACTCATAGGCCTAATAGTGGAAAAAAATCTAACACTAATACCATACCTCCTATGGGCTTTGAATCCCCACAACTCCCTATATATCTGAACCGATAACATAGGCAACCAACCAAACATTATGAAACTCAATAACATCATAACCAATACCCCTAAAAATAGATAAGTGAACTCCTACTTCTCAAATCTAGTATGACAAAGCATGAAATTACCATCATCATCATCAGTAGCAACCTCCTATCATCTCTCACCCTCTGGTATAGCTGAGTGTAGCTGAAGCCTCCTACATGCCACCTCATGAAGTCAAGGTCATCTCCATACAATATCTCCATGAATTCATATTGCTCCTCCTTTTCTATATGATAAATCAACTCACCCCAAATGGGTAGTTGTGTAATCCTATGGACATCTTCTATTAAGATGGTCATCTCACCTATAGGTAACAAAAAGGTGTTTGTGGTAGGATCCCATCTCTTGATGAGTGCTACAATCATTTACGCATCCCATGGCACATGATAGCAATGCATCATAGCACCAAAGCCCACCTCCTCCATATGAGTTCAATCATCTGTAGTCATCCCTTGATGTATCTTGGGAAAGATACAAGGCACTCTATTATGCATCTGGATCCACTCCTGTGCTTACAAGGTTCAATAGCCAGAAAACTTCGTTCTCTATACTATTTTTGCCTACAGACTCTACTTATCACCCTACATCATTTAACTCTGTCCCTCCTTCATACCTTAGCATTACCTATTCATACCATTAACTATCAACCTCAAACCTTCAAATCACCCTTCAAACATTCACCTTGACATCAATTTTTCAAAAATTACCTAATTATTTTTTCAAAAATGAAACCAAACCTTGTCGATCATTGACGGTCATGGTGACTGTCAATAGTTAGGCAACAACCTATGATGGTCCTTCACCAACCATCAACGGTTGGTAGTGACCACCGATGGTCACTGTGGGTGACCACCAGTGGAATGTCCAAACCCTACCCTCACCCAAAATTACCAAATAATAGCTAAACACTTTCCAATTCTACCCTTACAATCTACCTTACCCATACCCAAAACTTGACTATCTAAAATCTCAATTACCATTTTGAATTTAAAATTTACACCACAAACCTTAAACCTAGGGAAGAACCCAACCATGCCTAAATCTATAACCAAACAACCACCTAAATTCAAATCATAATGCATTTGCTAAATCAAACTACTCTATCAATTAAATATAACCCCTACCTCATTCTTCAATCATTATTGAGGAAGAATCCTAAGACCCATTACCTAGCCACTTCCTCATCCACCATGCATCCTAGCTAGGTCCACCCTCCATAGCTTGGTCAACAATCTAAATCAACCACTCGCCCACTTAACAAATTCCATCAATGTTTTCTCACATAAAATGCTAAGGAGCAAAATGCCAAAGCTAAAATGTTCTAATGAATGAAAATAATCCGTGGCCTCACCTTTTTATCTGTAATCTTTTAGGGTTTACACCTAACCGTCGATAGTTAGTTTGGCCACCAATGGTCGACCCCAAGGCCCCTGATCATCTAAAATTAGGGTCTTGGATTTTATCTCTCCACCCAACCAAATTTCAACCAAAATTTTGAACAAACTAGGTGCCTATCTGACCCATTGCCCACCACTAGAGATTACCCATTCTCCACCCACCTAACCACCAACCACATCACCTCACCACTGGTCATTTTATCCCAAACTATTGCATGCTTTATGATGACCTTGCTTGGTCCTTTTTATTATACCAACTACTGGCCATGTTGAACAATTTTAAACTTGCACTACCTTGTGCACACCTGACTAATTTGTGTCTTCACAAGAGCTCTTCTTACCTTGGATACCCATGGAAACATTGACCTTATCTAGGAGACTTGAGTTTATGAGTGTATCCCAACCATCACATATGGTCAAGTGGTCCACTTGTCACTTGTGTTTCTATTACTGACCTTATTTTTACCAACCATGACAACCTAGTCACTGCATGATCTTAGCTATCACACTTTTGTCACACTTTAGGTTTGTGCTTCAATGCCCAAACTATCACCCACCTTCAACACCACCTTAACCACTCATCAAACCTATACCTAATTCTATTTAACTTCACCATTTCCTAGTTTGAGGGGAAACACCTACTCATATCTTTAGTGTAGCCAAAACTTTGACCCATAATTCATATTCATTTTATAACTTGTTAATACAAACAACATAACAAAAAGGGGCAACATGTAGACACTGGAAAATTACATACTACAGTTCCAAGTGTCAAAACACCCTTAGACCCCCTTAGGGACCAACCCTAACCTTTCAACCATAAACCAAACCTAAGTCAAACTAACCCACCTTTTACCAAACTTTACCTTTAACCATTGACCATCGATGGTCACCCTAATCATCGACAGTTAGACCTGACCACTGATGGTTAGGTTTCCACTTCCTAAACATTTAAACTCCAACTTCAACTATAACTTATTTTTTTTATTTAGCTCATCCAAATCATGTGCAAACCAATGCATGTGAAAGATAAAAATAATTTTCTTGTTGAGTCTCTTATTAATATGTTGTTGCACATCCCCTTCTTTCTTATAAAGAGAGAGGAGGAGAGGGTAAATCTAGATCTAGGATCAATCAATCATCATTCACACCCAGAGGCAAAACCTCTTGCATTAGTGTTCCCTTTTACAAATATTCTCCCAACAGACCAGAAAGTGCAATAGAGATTCAAAGTGCTACCATCTATCAACCAATAGCTAAGCACCATTACTCTATCAAAATTGATCTAAGCTCCATCACCTCAATCGTTCATCAAGTCAAACAACTAATAAGCTAAGTATTTGTTTCTAGTCATTCAGTTACTTTATATCTATTTCATAATCAACCCACCCCCCACCTCTTAAATTACATTATGTGACCTCATCCAAATGGCCCTTTTCTTGACCAGACCTAACCCACAATAATTGTCGATGGTTACCTTGTCTACCGATGGTCTATCCCAACTGCTGACAGTTACCTCAACCACTGATGGTTACCTCAATCACTAATGGTTACCTCAACTACTAATGGTCACCCCAACCTAAGATGGTCATGGTATGACAAAATAAATAGCAAGTTATTTTCACCTACCAGACCTTTAAAAAACCCAACTATTAGACCCTATTCCTGATCACAGAGCCTTAACCTATTTTTTGAACCATGCCTAACCTATTTAACATTAGTATTGACCTGTTTATTATTATAATTAGTCAATTTCATCTATATTTTCATCAAACACCTCTTATATTCAATTCTAGTATCTTATGTTGTTTATGCAAGTACTTTATCTTTCAAAACTTAATTATTTAAAATCATGGATTGACAGCGTTTAAGGAATCTCATGCTTCTTTGATCTAGCTTGCTAGGCAATCCACCCTACTATATAACTAATCAAACCATTTCTTTGAGTGATTTATTATCTATAGGTCATTTTTCCCAAGACAAAGAGGAGTATCTATACTCATCTGGATCAATATATGCACAACATATCAGGTTTTTATACCATACACTTCTCGAGTTTCTTTTCTCTTTCTTTCAAAAATATAAGTGAAATTTCTCGAAAACAACTATATCCTCCAAGACCCCTGAAGTGCCACCATCATCATCTGAAGGTTCAACACATATGGCACCATAACATCTACATGGATGGGGTTAGATATGAAAACTAAGTGAAGTATCTTGAGCATCTATCTCTAAAGCCTACTCATATGATGAATGAGTGTATCAGTAAGCACACTAAACGCATACAAAGTGTCTATCTCCACAACCTCCTTCATCACAGAGGGAATCTATGGATGAAGTAGATTTTGGGTAGGGATCCTTATAGGCCGATTAAGTGCATGATGTGCACTTGGTCAATCCTGCATGGAGCTTTTCCCTCAGCCTTAAAACTCATCATAGTTAAAATAGTTTGGAATTTCATTGAAGACAAACTCACAATAGAGTTTCCTCAAAAAGTACAAAAGGACCTCATGGTTATTACAAGGTGGGTAGTTAAACACCATCCACCATCACTCCTAAAAATTAGTTTTAATCAAATTTTGTTTGCATCGATGGTATGAAAAAAATTTGGTTATTACAAAAAATGGTGCATTGGTGGTTGGGTTGATAAATAAGACACAAATTTATTCTTTTGTTATTTCTTTCTTTTTCACCTCATATGCTAACAATTTATCATCATAGTAAACCCTATAGCTACCCCTATATGAGCTTCATCTGTCAATTTGACTCATTATCAAGTCAACTTGACCTAATACTAACTCTAGGGTATTGGCCAAATAGGTGCAATGGGTGTTCGTGAAAGTGATCTCCCTTATTCTCCTAACTATCTACTTAATTTCAATTTTGTCCTCCACTATGTGAGTAGCTATATCCTCCTGATTGCCTGGGGATCTACTGGAACAATAGGAGGGTTAGGTAGAGGGTTGGGTGGAAGGTTAGGTAGAGCATGCCGACCTGTTGGAGAAAAATTACAAATCAAACTATGTAAAACATTCACAAAAAAATCAAAACAATTGATTTAATCTTAAAAACATACCTCTTCTTCACAGTGACATCATCGATCTTGTGAATGCGGGAACAAAAGTAATGATTTCCATGTGAGATGGAGGGCAAAATATGAGTTGAAAGGAAAAATGAAAATCTAGAGGGAAAACTGCAAATACCAAAGAGCAAAATATGAACATAAAGGAAAAAAAGTGAAATAGTAATTCAAGTTTTTTTTTTTGTTTTAATGTTCAGGTAATGCGTATGCATTACTTTTAATTATTGGAATGCATACGTATTCCTAACATATACGTGTTCCTATTGCTAAAGGAATGCATACAAATTCCTATTTCTAAAGGAACATGTATGCATTCCTTATACAAAAAATGTGTATACGTTATGGCTTGGGTACCCCAAGCCATAACACGTACTCATTGTTGGGTATGTCCACAAATTTGTCCTCCAACTCCATGCACATACTCTGGTTCAAATTTCAAACTTCAGGAATCAATGGATAAATAGCCTTGCAGTTGTAGAGCAACAAAAATGCCTTCAGCCCTTCACGAATCACCTTGTGAATTTGTGAGCAGAATTCCAACCGAATGTCTAAAAGTGAAACTAAGTATCTAAGCTTGCACTCAAAGTAGCCTAAGCTAAATCCATGACCCACATCCACTGCCATTATTAATTGTAATTTATTGGTAGCTGGCATTGGTAATGGCGATCACATGACACAATACACTCACAGTAATTTGGCAAAGCCTTACTGTAAATTGAAAATGCAATGCAATGAATGTATTAAAACAAATTTAACCTTGGCCGACATCAACTAGCCAAATGCATTAGCATTTAGAAATTTAGGAAATCAAATGACAAGTTATAAGCTTGTAATTTGTAACTACAAGTTTTAGCGGAATGCATTATGCATTAGCTAATTTTTTAAAACAACTTAAAGTTTTAGCAAAAATGTGGGATAGTAACAACTGGGTCTGGGAATTTCATGTCACATAAATGCCATTAATAGAGTTCGTGGGTAGTGGGATAGAGTCTCGAGAGTCAGAGAGTGGGTAGCCCATAGGACTAGGCACTAGGTTGGTAGATGTAAGTTCGCCATGTAGGACTAAACTGGGCAGGGTAGCAACTGTAGGACCTACTAACGAACATTTTTAAACTTCACCCTTCTTTTGTCATTTTAATAATGACTATGCCCTTTTTAATTGTCATGCAATTTTTAGATTTCACATTTTTTTTATTGCGATTTTTTTTCAGACTTCTGAGATGGGTTCGAAGCCCTTTGATAGGGTGTGATAGGCTCACTGCAGTAGCTTCCACTGTTGACTGTACTTCTTGGCTCAACTGCGCCTTGGTTGTAGTCATGATCTCTCTTTGACCGATGAACCAACTTCTATTTCTTACAACACTTCTACCTAAACTTATTTCTCCCATATTGATTATGCTCTCCAATGCTCAACACTCCTCAGATATCCTTTAGCTCTAATACCAAACCGAAAGTATAACAAAACAAAACAAAACAAAAGTACTTTTCCTTGTTTCATTTTGATTGACTAATCGTACTTGATATAAAATAAATTATAAATGTTTTATAATAATATTTCATTATAAAGAATTCTAATTTGCTATTTTTATAAACCCATTAACTAGACTAACAACCAAAAATTAATGTTGCACACAACAAATATTAAATGACATCTTCAAGCATTACAATTATTTAATGAGGGTGGAAAAATTACAATTTCCAACACCCTGTACAATAATATCGAAACGCGGCCATATAAAATATTGGAATGGGCAGGTGAAATATTCTGCCAGAAAATAAAAGATCAAACAGTAATTCACACCTATCTGCAGTCCAATCATGACTCATAACACAATGCATCGTTGACATGGGCTTATAATCCATCGCACCATGCGCCTATTGTGAAAATCACAATTATTTTTAAACCCAAAATAGTTTTGTCTGCAACGATTTCCGAATTCCCTGCCATCAACATTTGCACATTCCTCGCCTATTTGGCTAAATTTGATAACCTTTTAAATATTTCGGATGGTATACCTCCTCCATTTATCTGATATTGGTCAATAAGATCTGCATTTTCCTTCATATCCGCAGTTTTTAGCACCTATATGAATATACCTGTCAGCATTAATCTTTCAAGCAAGCTTGTTTTCCACTCTTTTCTTCACATCGTCATTGCCCACTCCCAGTAATCCACACTCAATATTTATCATTTCTTTCCCACCAGAGATTGTACATTTCGTAGTATCATGATCAACTTCTGATAGAGTTTTAGAATTTTCCATTTTTTTCAACTGCATTTCATGTTCTCTTCCAGCAAGATGTGATTCAAACTCGGTCTCTCGGCTGAATGCGTTATTGCATATCTCAGATTCCTTAACTGTTTATTGGCTTGGAATCAATGATGTTTTGTCTCTCTTGAAATATATCCGTATACCCTTTTCCTCCATTTGCTTTAATCTTTTATCAAGATTCCCTTGAATTTCCTTCTCCTAACATTTTTAACTTCGACTGATGTTTCTTCCCTGAAATATGTTTTTCAAGATCTTTTTCACTGTAGCACTTAGCATTACAAAGCGAACACCATCCTGGTTGTTTATGCAATCTTGAGTCTTGTTTTAACATTTTTAACTCTTGCTGATGCTTCTTTCTCAAAATGTGTTTTCCAGAACCTTTTCGCTGCCACACAGAGTGAACACCATCCTGGTTGTTCAGGAAATCCTAAGTCTTGCTTTAACATTTCTAACTTGGATTGATGCTTCTTCCTTGAAATGTGTGTCTTGAGATCTTTTACACTTCTGCACTCAACCTTACAGAGCAAACACCATCCTAGTTCTTCAGGAAATTCTGTTTCTTGTTTTATCATTTTTAACTTCAACTAATGCTTCTTCCCCAAAATATGTTTCTTCAAATCTTTTTCACTACCACACACAACCTCACAATGCGAACACCATCCTGGTTGTTCATGTTTTAACATTTTTAATTTTAACTTTGACTGATGCTTCTTCCCCGACATGTGTTTCTCCAGATCGTTTTCACAGCCACACACAATCTCACTGTGAAAACACCATCCTGGTTGTTCATGTTTTAACATTTTTAACTTTAACTTCGACTGATGCTTCTTCCCCAAAATGTGTTTCTCCAAATCTTTTTCACTGCCACATGCAACCTCACAGAGCAGACACCATCCTGGTTGTTCAGAAAATCCTGCGTATTGTTTTAACATTTTTAATTCTAACATCGACTGATGCTTCTTCCTTGAAATGTGTTTCTCGAGATCTTTTTCATTGTTGCAATCAGCCTGACAGAGCGAACACCATCCTCGTTGTTCAGCAAATCCCGAACCAAAAGACCTTGAATTTTCCTGCTGCAGCTTCTTACTAGGCTTGGCCTGCAATACCTGAAGTCACATATACAAGAGAAAAACAATGTCCAAATTACTTCATATGCAGGTAGCAAGGTTCAAAGTACAATTCTGAACTTGGTTTTGAATATGATTCTTAATTTTTTATTTTTATTTTTAAATTAAATTACGACACAAATCTGACATTAAAATGGCATCGACTTTTAAACCAGTGATCATTTACTTCAGCATACAAGGAGAAAAATTAACAATCAGAGTCAAATTTGGTCTTTATGGGTTAGGTTGTTTCTTACAATAAGTTAATACACTCCATCTGAAGCCGAAAGAAGGTAATTAATACTCTCCTTCATCTGAAGCCGAAAGAAGGTAATCTGTAAAACATATTGACTCAAATTTTATGTGCACTTTGATAGTCCTCGAGATCTCAAGTGGGTCTAACTTCCAGGTCAGAATACGAACTTCCGTTTTATTTCATAATTATTTTCCTTACATTAGAGGGCACCAGGGTTTGTTATGAAAGAAGCCCCTCCTCCACAGTCCAATTTGCTTTTGAAAAGAGGAAAAACCTTGTGTTGGAACCGAATTTCAAGTGGCTTCTTAAAAAAGAAGAAGCTGATAATATTTAGAAAGTGATTTAGGGTTTCATTGTTATTTAACAGTTGGGATTTATGTGTATTTGCAAGGTCTGGTTTGCTAGCCTCATGATCAAGATTGAAAGTCGAAACACGGTACAACATTTGGATACTGTATAAAGTAAAATTGAAAGATATTTTATTGTAGACTTTAACAGGGAGGTCTGAGAAGCGAATTTGGTGTAAAGCTTGGCTTTTATCTTTTAAAAAAAAATCTTTACGTATATAAGTTGGTGATTTTAATTCAAAATAATTAGACTTAATAAAAGTTGTTTAGAGGTTAATTGTTGTAGGACAACAGAAAAGAAAAAATACAGTATCAGAAATCAAACAATATACATCAGCTTCATTTTGAAGCCAAACAGATTGTTTTGGAGACCTCGCATTTCACCTGTGTGGTGCAACCCGGGGGCAGCGGGCCTACAAACCCAACAAATCATGACGTTGCCTGGTTTAAGGTGCGCAGAAAACTTAAAATTATGTAGTTTCATGCCCGATAAAAAGACAAATAAAAGTGTACCAAACAAGGCTTTGCATGGTTTCTTACAGAAATAAAATGTTGTAAAAAGGAGGGACTAAAACTAATGGGACACTACTTGGGGAATATGTCGAGGAGAAAGGCTATGGTTGAGTTGATAAAGTGGACTTACTGTATTGGTGTTGCTTTTTGCTTGATTGATGGCTTATTCCTTAATTACTTTTCTGACAACAGAGAATAAGTTTAGTTTTTAGTAGTTTTTTTTTAATAAATTAAATACTACCAGGTGGTGACAGTCAATAGGTCACATAATTTAATATTTAAATTTAACCTCACATTTTTCAGTGACAATTAGGATGCACTACATCAGAAAATGAAAGTGGAATCTCTAATAGTTTTTTTTGAAAATGCTAGACTATTAAATATATAAATATATTGTTAATGTTTAACTGTTATGGTGGGTAGGAAGATTGTAAGAAAAGTTATTTCAAATAAGAATATAAAAGAGAAAAAGAGATAAAATATAAAACATGAATTAAATTGTTAAGATTTTCTTTTAATTTATAACTTTGAAATTGAGGTTGAATGTGAATCTAACATATATAAAATAACATATTTTTTTAAATCAAAATTTATATTAAAAGATTTGACATAAAAAAAGAAATAGATATTTTTTTAATGTCCACACTAACTATAACTATAATAGACTAGTATGATTATAAAAAATGTACATTTTAAATAAGAATATGAAAAAAAAAAAAAAAAAAAAAAAGCTAAAATATAAAAGATACTTGAATTAAATTATTGAATTCTTTCTCCTAATAATATTTGATTTTTGATTAAACCAATTGATTTATTTGTACATTTGAAATTAAAATTGAATATGTATCTAGCATATATAAAACAACAGATTTTTAATCGTAATTTATACTAAAAAATCTAACATCAAAAAAGAAATAGATATTTCTTTAATATTCAATAATAATTATAATATGTTAATAAGATTGAAAGAAAAATACATTTCAAATAAAAATATGAAAGAAAAAATAAAATAAAATATAAGAAATAAAGAATCCATTTGTACCTACAAAACAAAAGTTGAATATACATTTAACATATATAAAATAACAGATAAGAAATAAATATTTCTCTAATATCTAACAATAATTTTAATAGAATTGTGAAAAAAATAAATTTAAAATAAAAATATATAAAATATAATATACAAAAATTAAATTATCTTTTTTTTTAATAATACTTGATTGTTAAGTGGAATAGTGGATAGAACAATAAATCTATTTATACTTATAAAATTGAAATTAAACATTAATTCAATATATATAAAATAGTAAAAAAAAATTATTAAAATTTATAATAAAAAATAATAATTTAAAAAAAAAAAAATCAAAATTAATAAAATTAATCTTATTTAATAAAACTGTTCCGATAATGAACAATCAGATTAATACTTAATACTTTTGGTCTCATAAACTGCTTGTTTCATAAAACTATTAGAATAATGAACAACCATGTTAATACTTTTGGCCCATAAACTACTTAATCTTGTTATTTCATTTCAATAATCATACACTTTTTCAAGAAGGCAGTTACGCCGCCTATTTATCTTCTGCACGTAGTCTCATGTTAAATTTTAAAATATATTTGAAAAAAAAAATCTTTTCAAGAAAGTTAGAATCATTCTGCAACAAATAGCCCTGAAATCTAAGCAAACCCTATTTTTGTCTTATAGAATACCAGGTGGCAAAAAACAAATTAGTACCAAATGATAGAATGGACAACTCAAAGATAGATAATACAGACTTCATGTTGTGAGGGAGGAGTATGCAAATATAATTGATAACGCCTTTGCCTGAAGGCAGCTTCCTGCTTGGCAAATTGTTCGTGATATTTTCGAGTAAGATCTCTTCTCACAATTTCCTGGTTTATAAGCTCCTGCAACTCCACTTCATTCAGCAGGGGAAGAGGAAGAGAAGCCATAATCTTCTAGTTGATGAGGGGCAGTAAGAGATTCCTTGCTTGAATGTAATAATGGCGGAGGAACACACGGACCTCCTGCTTATGGAGCGCAATATTGTAATGGGCTACCTACCAGAAAATTAAATGGACTAAGCTCTTGGTATATGTAACATATACCCGTTTCTGTGCCTTAGCATACGGCAAATCAAACGAAACGAAGAGGTACGTAAAAAGTGGTTCTTAATTTGTCTTTTATCAGTAACATTAGAAGATACTGGGAATTATAGTGTTGGTTAGAGCGGGTGTTTACAAGATATCTATTTAGCTAAAGTTGTCAAAATTGTTATATTTTATTTCATTTCTTCACTCTTTTATAAAAGAGTGTTTACAAGGTATTATTTGGTTAAAGTTGTTATACCTTGTCTCATTTTTAAGTGGTTCTTAACTTAATATATCAGTAACATTAAAAGATATTGGGAATTTCAGTGTTGTTTACAGAGGGTGTTTATTGTTCTATTTATAAAATGGTGTTTACAAGATATCTATTCAGCGAAAGTTGTCAAAATTGTTAAACTTTATTTCATCTTTATCTCATCTTTTATAAAAGAGTGTTTACAAGGTACTATTTGGCTAAGTTGTTATACCCTGTCTCATTTTTAAGTGGTTCTTAATATATCAGTAACATTAAAAGATACTGGGAATTTCAGTGTTGCTTACAACGTGTTTATTATTCTATTTATAAAAAAGTGTTTACAAGGTATCTATTCAGCGAAAGTTGTCAAAATTGTTATACCTTATTTCATCTTTATCTCAACTTTTATAGAAGAGTGTTTACAAAGTACTATTTGGCTAAAGTTGTTATACCTTGTCTCATTTTTAAGTGGTTCTTAACTTAATATATCAGTAAAATTAAAAGATACTAGAAATTTCAGTGTTGCTTAGCAAGTGTTATGTTCTATTTATAAAAGGGTGTTTATAAGATATCTATTCAGCCAAAGTTGTCAAAATTGTTATACCTTATTTCATCTTTATCTCATCTTTTATAAAATAGTGTTTACAAGGTAATATTTGGCTAAAGTTTTTATACCTAGTCAGTAACATTAAAAGATACTGGGAATTTCAATGTTGCTTACAGCAGGTGTTTATTGTTTTATTTATAAAAAGGTGTTTACAAGGTATCTATTCAGCCAAAGTTGTCAAAATTGTTATACCTTATTTCATCTTTAATAAAAAAAGTGTTTACAAGGTACTATTTGGTTAAAGTTGTTATACCTTGTCTCATTTTTAAGTGGTTCTTAACTTAATATATCAATAACATTAAAAGATACTGGGAATTTCAGTGTTGCTTACAGCAGGTGTTTATTGTTCTATTTATAAAAAGATGTTTACAAAATATCTATTCAGCCAAAGTTGTCAAAATTGTTATACCTTATGTCATCTTTAATAAAAAAGTGTTTACAAGGTACTATTTAACTAACGTTGTTATTCCTTCTCATTTTTATCTCATCTCTTATTTAAATACTTCCACAGAATTGATTTTGGTGAATTTTTTCAGAACAAAAATTCTTTACCAATCGAAATGAACTCTTTCGGACCAAACATTCTCCATCGATGAGACTTCACTCCCTTTGTGCGTTTACCTAAGGCACTCTATTATCATTTCGTTTTGCCAATGCTGTCAAGTTTCAACATGAATATTAATTTTATAAGCTTGCTTTCCATTAATTATGTGAAAGTACATTTTTAACTCAAATTCTGCAGCAGTCGTGTTTAATATAACCAAACAAATTACATCCAACATGGCTGTAAGAGAGTCAATTTTTTTTAAATATGAACAGGAATGCTACATTTTTCACTCAGAAAGGAATGTATCCCCATGGAGTATATAGATGGTTATTACTAAAGAATTAAATTTGACCTTCTCAACTAATTCTGACTATTTTGAAATTTGAATTTGGGAGCATTTGAATGAGAGGGAAAATAGATGGTAGGTGAAGAATACAGTAACCGAAAAGAAGTAAATAGAATATAATAGAATAGCAGAAAAGAACTGAGCATATATGCATATTACAGCAGCAGACAGAGAATAGAAGTAGAAAACAAAGAACAAAATAGAAAGGTGTGCGACAACATATTATCAGAAAAAAAAAGCAACATAAAAGAATGAACATAACAGCTAGATAGAAGCTTAGCTGCAATTTTTGAAGTGTTACTTAGTCAACGCCAGAGTTAATCAGGAGCAATAGAAGAGAAAGTGTGTGGACAACAGCTACACTCAGGGGGAGAAAGAATATAGGAGAACAGAGAGAAGTCAGATTAGACAAAGGAACAGGACAAAGTTATAAGCGTGTACACAGCAACATCATTGAATGATTGTGATCATATAGATTCATTGTGTCTATTCTCTCTTTTTGCATTTATTTATTTATTTTTGCATACTATTATCTTTAGCAGAGAATCAAGCTCCCATGTTTGATTTTATAGCTGTCATTGTTTACCTTATTTCCATCATATTGGTATTAGAGTAGAGGTCTTTAGGGCATGTGGCTGCTAGCAATAGCAGCTCATAGCTACAACCACCTATATTTGATGTAAAAAATAATGACGTTTGGTCAATCAAGATGAAGACTTTGTTTTGCGCGCAAGAGTTGTGGGAGCTTGTTGATGGTGGATATATTGAGGTAGTAGACCAGACAACATTCAAACATTCAATGTTCTCACTCAAGTACAAATAAACTTATTGAAGAAGAATAAAAATAAGGATGCCAAGCCTTTAAATTATATTTCAAATGATATTAAGTGATTCAATCTTCTCAAAGATAGCAACAACTACGCATTCCAAGTGAGCTTGGGACATTTTCCAAAATGCATATCAAGGAAGTGACAAGGTGAAGCTAGTTAAGTTACAACTATTGACAACGGATTTTGAGACCCTTCAAAGGAGAGAAAATGAATTCATCAATGACTTATTTGTAAGGACTATGAGCATAGTCAATCAAATCAAGAAAATTGGAGATGCTACAAAGGGCCATAAAATAATAGAGAAGGTCCTAAGAAGTCTTCCAATCACTTTTGATCCTATTGTGGTAACAATAGAAGAGTTCAAGGACTTATGACAAATGACAATTGATGAGTTGATGAGTTCCTTACAAACGCAAGAACAAAGATTGAGTAGGTCAACCAACTCTTTCCATGACCGAGCCTTCAAAACAAATGTTAATGTGATAGGTAGGGGGAGAACGTTTAACAATAGAGGAAGAGGCAAAGTTTGCAACAATCAAAACATTGGAAGGCACAATCATTCAGAATCACATGGAAGAGGAAAAAGGAGTAAAAACACTTCTAGAGGTGGTTCTATTGAAAGGTATGATAAATCAAATGTGCAATGCTATTATCGTCAAAAGTATGGACACTATGCAATTGAATTTAGAAAGAAAAAGAATGACATGAATAGAAAAAATTCAAATATATCTAAAGCAAAGGAGGTTGAACCTTGTTGATGCTTAAAATTGCGCTGTTTCCAACACCAACAATGGGAAGTTTCAGGAATGTGAGACTTGTGACCTGAAATGACCTCCAAATTTTAAAGACGCTGGCTCTTCTTTATTTGAAATGTATTGTGAGAAAAGGGATAGAAATTAAACGAAATCACCAATGCAACGAAAGAAAATTTAACTATGGCGATGCGCTTGAGTTTAATTCGTCCCTTAATACTAAGCACAGTGAAGCTATCTTTAGGATTCAATTACATTAAAGAGCAAACAATGCATGATCAATGTAAAAGATGAAAACAAATAGAATCAAATGCTCACAACTTAGACGATTGTTTGTAGTAACACAAAAAATATCAGCAAAGGCATAGAACTCAATCTTCTTATTAATTTTCTAGTCACATAAAAGGCACTGACACATGCATAGTTATACAAACTTTCTAAATCAAGAAAATAGAACAAAGGCAAATGATATTACTGGCCACAGCAAGAAAGTCTAAAAAAACTTCTTGATAACAATCTCTTGCAGAAAATTCTCTCTCTCTTCTGATGATGATCTCTTGTCCGGCACCTGAACCCATATTTATAGCATAGGACTGGCTCAAGATTGTCCGCAAGATCCAATCCTAACGGTCTAACTAAACTCTAACTTAACTGGAAGTGTCTAACATAAGATGTCTTTCGAATCTGAAATGTTTAGCTTCCCTTCAAGTTCATTGGCTAAAATAGATACACGTGACATTTCCCACTGTGAAACAGGCGAGGACACTTGGTAGCATCTGCTAGTCTTTATGACTATAAACCCTAAGGCAAATAACATAGCTCGCACACTTACTTGAAATTCCTTCATCTTTTCAAGAAAAACAAGAACTTAGCACGTGGCACTTTCAGCTGCTTTTAGAAACAAAACCCTTGAGACAGATGGCAACATCTGCTTGCCTTAATTGAAAACTGTCTCATTATTTAGGAGGCACCAAAGAATGGAACTTGGTAGCTTCCGCGTAACTTATACTCTTTACTGTGTCTTTGTATTGGGAGTGCTCCATCTTTGACATCTGTCACGGTTCGCTGCTTTGAAACTTTATTAATTTATAGAAAATGGGATCCACAACACTTCTTACTCGAGCAGCTTCAAAAGGGGAACGGGGACAGGTGGCACTTTTTGCTGATCATAACAAGTGACACGTGGTGGCTTCCGCTTGTCTATAAAAGCTTTAGATACCTTTTGAGAGTCCTACAGAAGATGACACATGGCAGCTTCCACTGAGCTTTAGAAACACTATAGAAACATTTGGAACTCATTTGGATTCACACGGATGATGACACTTGGTGCATTCCGCTTACTTTAGCAACTCACCTGGGGCCCACCACAGTCCTTACTCAATAACGAAACAAAAGGAAGAAACTGTGGATGTTGACACTTGGTGGCTTCTGTCGAGATTTACAAGGGACATGTGGTGACTTCCACTGCATTTAGAAAAACATATTAAAACCTTTCGCAGTTGCCACTTGGCACCCTTCGTGGGACTCTGAGAGAAGTTTATTGAAAGAATCTTTGAAACTTATAAGAAACTTGAAACGTGGATGCAAACACTTTTCGTGCTCTGCTGAGTTATAACGAGACACGTGGCACGTTCTGTTGCTTTTAGAAATAAATTATAATGTGTCCCGACAATGACACTTGGCAGCTTCTGCTCGACTTTGAGACTCAGACAAAACTTTAGGCAAAATGAAAAACCCGTGCAAAATGAAAAACCCGTGCCCTGTGTCATAACCCTGACTACCTCAAAACTGAAATGCACAGGGACAAAACTTGGAGCACACAACTGAAACTCAAAATAAAATGTAGAGTATTTTAATATACAATTCTTGGTGACCCTGAGGACTTTAAAGCCAGCTCAAAAAAGAATCCACAGAATATATAAAACGTGGCAAAAATCACAACTTACGTAAGGCCATCTGATAAATAGACCATTCAACATCAAATAGTCCTTGCTTATTTTGTAATTCTTAGAAGGCTAAATCAAGGTTGATGATGTCCTTATGTGAAAAACTCTGCAAAACATGAACTATAGTCTTCAATTGGAATTCAAGCTGGGACATGAGGATCAAGATAGGTTCCACTTCTGACACTGATGAATCATATGTTAAACCCTAGAAAACTAATTGATTATTTTGTCTAGCTAACAACAAAGGTTTAATCTCATCAACCATTAACACAATGTTGCTATCAGGAAAAGGGGAGGGAGGACCCAATTGCACTAGATCTTCAATATGCTACTTCATGTCTTTTATTCCTTATTTTACCACATTTAGGAGCTCTTTTGAAATTAATTGCTACGGAGTTGCAACTGAGAACTTCATTCATCCTTTTTGCAGCAATCATTATGTCAGTAATCCCTGCTGTTGATAATGTTCCATCAGTTGTGTCATATAGCTTTTGCAACAGCATTTGAGAATCAAACACTCTCAAAGAGATAGTGGATAGAGTGGCCTGAACTAAAGTCTCCACCTTTTCAAACAATTTCCATGCAGGTCTGAGCTGAGTAATCTCCTCAGAGATTCTTTTCTACACTGATACATATAGCTCTTTGACCAGGTTCAAAACTCCTACATTTTTTGGCCTATTAACCAACTCAAGTGTCAATTATTTTGTTATTTGTTACTCAGCTTGAAGTTGGGCTTGTATGGCGGCGGTATTGTTTTGGTCATTTGACAACTTTTGCTAGAACTGAGTGATCTATTATAGGTTTTCTTGACATTCTTTTTGTAGTGTTGCCTTTTCTTGCCTTAGGGCTATCACTGTAGCTTTCTCTTGTGTTAGCTCTTCTTTCAAAGAAGCATTTAGGGCTTGAATAGCCTGGTGAATCTGACAAGAAATAATATCTTGCAACTTTTTGTTGAGACTCTCTATTTCATCATTCTTGGTTTTGATTTCTATAGCCAGATTGCTACCATTTGCTTTCTCCTAAGCTAGATCAGTCTCCATCTTCTACAGCGTCTTTGATACTTTCAAATAATCAGTAGCTATAGTAGAAGTGGTTTCATTCAGCACCTCAACCCTTTGGTCTGAAAAGTGACATATCCATAGCCACTACACTCATTATATAATCTTGAGGCTGCATCTACTCATTTGGTCTAACTACATTAGGTGACAAATGAGTCAAAATTAGCTGCTGCTAGATTGGGTCAAATAGTGACCTCATGTGTGGTACAGCCAGAGATTTATTATTTTTCTTCCTCTTTTTATCCATCCGGGCTTCCCTAGCCTTCTTAGCAGTGTCTGCTTGAGTTTGGAAGGTAGAGGGAGAAGCAATATACCCACCCACAAAAGGATAACCTTGTGGCAAGCCATAGGGAATAGCCAAATGTTGGCTAGGGGGAATCTGGGAAGGTATTATCTTTGGGATAGAGGGGGAAAAGGCAGGCAATGATGTGACCTATGATGACATGGCCTGAGTAGTAATAGGTGGGGCAAATTGGAAAATTGGCACAACAGAGGTGGCAGGGGATACTATTTGGCCAGTTGGGATTGCCACTCCTATAGAAGAAGAAAAAGATTGAAAATAAAAAGGAGATATAACACGTACTTGAGGAGCAATAGATGTACTCAGTAGTTGATGTTGTGAGGGTTCTACCTCCTCCTCTGAATCAGGCTGAAGTTTCAGCTTCTTATGTTTCCTTGGCCTTTCTTCTTCTTGATGTGCTTCCTTCTCTTCAATGTTTACCACTATTGCTAGTGGTGATTGCACAAAACTGGGAACCCCAAAGGCTGACACTAATGGAGAAGCTCTAGGTGGTGAAGATACCACATTATTTTGTTTTTCTATAGCGACTGTAGATGAGGTTTGTCATAGGGCCTGCACTGTATGAGTGGATTCTGCTTCCCCCTCTGACTCTCCACCTTGTGTCTACAGTTTGCTTGTATCAGGACTAGAAATAGGAGATGGATGCCATTCATCCTAGATTGCCTCCCATTTCTCATCTGAGTTTACATTACCAAAATAGTGAGTTGTCTCATAAATTTCTTGCCTATACTTCCAATAGGCTTCTATTTTCTTGAGTTTCCATTCTTTGTTCTTCAATGCCCTTCTTAAACTAGAAGTCATTCTGATTTTAGGGTCAAAATCTTTTTCCTTAACATAAAATGTCTCCCATGGCCTAGCCTCCTGAAAGGGCAAATCTGTCAATTCTACATACAAATCAGGAATATCTTCCTTAGGGTTTCTTCAATTTTCCCAAAAGGGACAGCCCTCATGCACAATTTTAGCAAAGACCTTGTTATTCTTGACCCATAAGGTTATGAAACTATGTGGGTCATATCTCCATTTATCTTCAATCGGAAAGAAACCCATGATAACTAGCTTCCTTAGCAACAAGTGCTCAGCATCTCTGGCCTCTAGGGCCATGTTTTTCATTACCCATGGAATATCATACATTTTCTTTTTCTTCTTCCCAGTTCCATAGTCATTATCAACCACAGACACTTGTCGGGTGACCTTTAAGAATGCTAACCTAGGAGTCAAAATCTTGGGTAGCAACACTAGTTCTCCATTAAAACCATGGACCCTAATGATAGTATGATGGGATCTAAAAAAGTAGTCACAAGGAATAGTGAAATTTGTCATGAGGCCTCTGACACTTGGAGTTAATCTATTTTCAACAGGCTCTAGGCTAAGGTGACAAAAGGCAGGGGCAACAAAAAGTTCCCAAAATTCATATGGGTCAGACGTTTTGGACAAGATATATGTCCATGAGGACACATGAATGGTCCTATTATGACTGAAACTTGGGTCATACATATTTAGATGCATATATTGTGAAAAGATGCCAGAGTTTTGATATAATATGAGGTGAAACAAATAAGAAGAATACCTGAAAACCCATTTAGATTTGAAATGGGTGAGTTGGTCAACTATTGAATAGGTAATCTGCTCTAAGAAGTCCAACCAATACTCCTGAGACTTGTCTATAGTTTTTAATATGAAGAGAATGGCCATTTGCCAATCATAGACAGTTATGTCCTCTTTCATTCCAAAAATGAATGCCATCATGGATAGTGCCTCTTGACTGACTTGTGAAAATTGTGCTCTTTTTGTTGGCAACACTGCCACAGTGGTATCATTGTCTCCTAATTGCAATTCTGATCTGAAAAACCTCATTTGATTATTAACATTTGCCCACATTTTCTGCATTTTGGCAATGGTGGGAAATGTGGTTGTCTTGTCATGATATAGGGCTAACATGTCCCTAATGGCCTTCAATGTAATTTTCACCATGAATTGACCCTATTGTATGGTGTTCGAGGGCACATGAAATAATTATATGCATATTTCAACTAAGTCAGGGCATGGATGTACACTTGGGACAATGAATTGTGTAGTTGGGAAGTCCATATCCTCATTGAAAATGTTTCATATTGTCTAGCCTTATCCCTCTGAATACATCTTTGGTGTGCCTCTTCTCACAGAGCTTTGCCAAAATTTTGAAGGGTTGGGTTTGTGATTCTATCTACAAAATATTTCACCTTTGCTAGGTCAATCGCAAAACCAACTTCGGAGACTCTAGTCTACGGATAGGTCTTTAAGGGTTGTGCAGGGGCTGAAGCCTATGATTTGCTGGTGAGAAGCTTATCAATGGATTCATAAATCCCAAGCTCCTATTGTGAAGACTTTTCCTCCTCCATATCTATGTCCATACTGGGAATTAGTGAACTTATGTAACAAGTATGGAAGCTTTGCAATAGGGAAGGCACTTTTACTAAGCAGGTTTTGCTATGAATTGAAATACAGGTAACAGGGTTTTTTCTAGTAGACGTAGGAATGGATGAGATACTATTAAGCCTTAACTCTTGTTATTAGGGTATTTAATGACCCATCAAGTTTCAAAAATGGCATTAAAACTGGATAACCATTAGTAAATCTTATTAAATCTGTGTGGGATAGCAAGTCAGTCAGACATGTCATGAAAGTGGCTGCATAAAGGTACCTTGGAGAATTTTGGAGATTTGAGAGAGACTTAGTGAATGTGAGAGTTTCAAATTTTTTGAAAGATTCTGAGCCATGGCCACGTGTTCATAAAACACTTATTAAAAGAAAGAGCGAGAAAGAAAAATGGGAAAATAGAGCAACAAGGAAAGGGAAACTATCTAACTATAATACATAAGAGATACTGCTTAAATGAAATGTTTCAGGTAGATTCCATTCACAAGAATCTCTTTGGGTTCACCCTCCATCATTTCAAACTCAAATGAATTTTGCTATTTACATGTACGAATCTTATAGGGGCTAGTCCACAATGCCTCAAATTTAGTGTGTCGACCCGACTTGGTAGTTCTCGCATCCCATTTCAAAACAACTGAGCCTACTTCGAAATGGGGATTTGAAGTCTTCTTATCAAAGCAGTCTTTGATTATTTTTTGATATTTCATTAATGATTCATGTGCTGTATCCCTCTTTTCTTAAACTTCTAGGAGTTCAACAAGTCTGACCTGCATGGGGCCATTCTCCTCAATTTCAATTTGTTTTAATAATTGAAGAGCAAGAATATCCAAGCTCAGGGGCATTACAATAGGCTTACCATTGACCAATTCATATGGGGACATCTTTGTCACTTGTTTAGGTGTAATTCTATCAGCCCACAGTGATATATTAAGCACTTTATGCCACTCTTTGTGATGATCAGCCCCTATTCTCTTAATAAGTCTAATCAGGTGCTTGTTGGTTGATTCTGCCAAACCATTACCTTGAGTGTAATAATTTGAGAAAGTTTTTAGATAGATTCCATACTTTAGTGCAAAGTTAGATATTTTTGCTCCTAAAAATGCCTTAGCATTATCTAAAATTATGGTTCAAGGAGGCCCAAAGTGAGTAGTGATATCCCCCAGAAAGTCTAGGATCACATTTTTTGTTGCTTCTTTGAGTGGCACTGCCTCACTCCATCTAGTAAAATAATCTATGGTAGTTAGAATCCATTTGTGTCCCATACTCGACACCGGATTGATAATTCCAATGAAGTCAAGACCCCATTGAGCAAAGGGTTCATCAACAATTATAGCACTAAGGGGCATTGCTGTATTCCTTCTCATCCCCACATAATATTGACAAGATTGGCACTTTTTGACTAGTTGATAACAGTCTGTAAATAAAGTGGGCCAGAAATAACCTACCTGACTTATCTTTATAGTTGTGGTTCTTGCATAAAAATGTCCACCTGAGACTCCATGGTGCATTTCATGTAGTATTTTCTTAGCCTCATCTTTATCTATGTATCTTAAAAGTATGCCATCAATACTTCTTCTGAAAAGAACTTGGTCAATTAAAACAAAATGGACCCCTTTCTACCTATAGTATCTCCTCTTGTCCTGAGAGAGCTCTTTTGGGAAAATCCCAAGTTTCATAAAATGGATTCTGTTTGTGACCCAGGAGTTATGTTCAATTTCTTGTATCCTCAATACATTTTCCTTTTCTATTTCTTCAGTTATCATCTTTTCCATATCTTGAGCTATGTATTGGTACAACCCCCTACCTCTGACTAGCTTAGTGGGTTTGACCTCTACATCATACTCAAAGATCATTGTTATCTAGTTTTCTCTTTTTTTAGTAATTTCACCTTGATAATGTATTCTCTGACACTAGGATGAGCCAAAAGTATCAGAATCTTATTTCTTGATACCATATGCCTGAATTTATTGAGGGCTTTTACCATAGCATATGCCTGTTCTCTATAAAGTTGTATCTGGCTTCATACTCCCTAAGAGTCCTTGAGAAAAAGGCTATTGGGTGTTCTCCCTATTGTTGATCATCTTTCTATGTTAGGACAACATCAATACTGAACTCTCCTCTATTAACATACATTATAAAAGACTTAGAGAAGTCTGGGTTACTAAGTATTGGGGCCATTGAAATTGCTTTCTTGAACTCCTCAAAAGCTTGTCTTCCTTCTATAGTCCACTTGAACACTAGGTATTTATTCAACAAGAGTGTCACTAGTCTCATTAGGCCTGAAAAGTCTGATATGAACCGAATAACAAAATTAATCTTTCCCAAAAAGAACTAAACTAACTTCTTATTTACTGGCAGGGACAAATTCATTATGGCTGCGACTCTCTCTAGATCTATAGAGACTCCTTCTTTGGATACTATATGTCTTAGTAGTTTGCCTTGAGGTACTACAAAGATACACTTCTTGAGATTGAGGGATATTCCAAAATCTTGACACTTCTTAAAAATAGATTCTAGATTATCAAAATTATCAACAACATTCTTAGAAAAAATAGTGAGATCATCAAGATAATCAGAATGATTTTATTTATGAGTTCTCCAAATGCTACATCCATTGCTCTTTAAAAAGTGGTTCCAGCATTTGATAGGCCAAATGGCATCTTGGCATATGCAAACATTCCCCATTTGGTAGTAAATGCAATCTTGTGTTGGTCTTCATTAGCCAACCAAATCTGATTGTATCCGGAGAAACCATCTAGCAAGGAAAATCTCTCTGATCCAGCCACAGTCTATAAAATTTGTTCCATAGAGGGCAGGGGATAGTGATCTTTTAGAGATTCTCTATTTAGGTCTCTGAAATCCACACAGAGCCTTATGTCACCATTGTTTTTTCTCACAGGTATTAGATTGGATACCTAAGTTGTGCTTGATTAGAAAAATTATTTTAGATTCTAAGAGTTTCTGCAACTCATCCACCATTAGAGGTTCAATCTTTGGATTCACTGGAGTCTGCTTCTATTTGACTGGCTTAGATCCTTCAGTCAATTCTATGATGTGTTGAATGATGTCTATGTTATATCCATGAAGGTCTTCATAGGTCCATGCTATTACTCTATCATATCTTTCACACAAGTCAATTAGTCTTTCCCTTTCCTCTTGGATTATGGAATTTCCAATCTTTAGTTTTCTCCCTTCACTCACTTGTATCTCAGAATAATCTACTTTATTTTCTTGAAACCTTTTCTTCTCTAGGCTTACATCTTCTGGATCAAATAGGTTTTCTAAAGTAATCAAGCCTTTGGAAATCTTATTAGTCTTTAATTGAATAATTTGGTCTCCATATGCTTCTTCAATTTTGGGTTGCAATTGATCAGTAAATTCCCCTGACTGTTGCAAAAATGATAGTACCTAAAAATCATTTTCAAAGACTTACCAATTTTCATCATTGTCAAGGATAGTTGGCCTTACTATAACTTTGACTAACTCATTGTTGACTAATATATTAGTTGCTGGGTCAAACTGTGAGCCAATTTGTGCCATCCTATCTGCTTCAAAATTTTGGGTTCTAGGAACTAATTCAATATTGAAAGCTTCAAAATCATCTATTAAGTCCCAAATTTTATGTCTATAGGATCTCATCCTTACATTTTTGGCTATTGCCTTTTCTCTGATTTGTTTAACCACTAGTTCTAAATCTCCTTTTAATATTAGATTCTTTACTCCCTTTTTCTTGGTTAACATGAACTCATGTATTAAGGATTTATATTTAGCATCATTATTAGTATAGGCAAATTGGAAATGGATAGCTCTTAAAATTTTCTCACCATTTGGAGCAACAAGACAAATTCCTACTCCAACACCATTTTTACTTCTAGCCCCATCAAAATTTAAGGTCCAAAATTTTGAGTCCTTTTCAAATTCTTGAGTCTTTGGCATTTCTTCCCTTAAAACATTTGGGATTTCATGGTCTTCATCAAATATGACATAAGTGCCTAGACCAGTAGAGTCATAATTTCCATATGGGTCACTTTGCATCATAGTTAACAACTGGTTATTTTCCTCCTCTTGGTCATGTTTAGTCCAGTCACCTAACTCTTCAACAAAGACCCTTTCTTCCTTATTCAGCATAGCATGAGCTACTTATAATTTTGGGGTTGGTTCATTGGTGATGTAATCCTTAGATAGTGACTTAGATAGTATTTTCATTTTTGTACCATATTTGGTTCTTAGGATGAGATGAGACAAATCAAGTGACATATAACCTCCTATCTTGGCTGTGAAATCTCTGGATAAACATAAGCCAAATACAGGGGGTATCTATGACTACCACATCCTGATTGACAATTATATTAGGGCAAGTATACAAATGCAATGGGAGTTGTTTAATTTTCCCTATTATTTGCACCAATTTTCCATCCAACTGCATAACTCCTCTAGTAAGTGGCTCATACTTTATTTTTAAAGCATTTGTTATTTGCTTAGGCATTACTATAGTACTAGCCCTTGATTTTATCATTGCATTATGTAACTATTTCTTTCCAACTATCAAAGTCAAATAGAAGGGCTCTGGTTTGGATTTGCTTACCTCTGGTGCATTGTTCAAAAGGGCTGTTATCTATAGAGGAACTGTGTCTTTGCACTTTTCCTTATCAGTAGGTCCTCCTTTGGTACCAGCATGTTTAGGCACTGCTTGGCCCTGTAGAGCTTCTTGCAATAGTGTCTTTTTCTCAGGAATAGCTAATATGTCCCATATTGACACATGTGTTGGGGTCCTCTTCAACTGATCCACCACATTTACCGGTCCTAGTGTTTGGGTTCTTGGATAATAAGGGTACCTTAATTTTTATTGAACCTATCCAAAAATTACTTGGTTCTACTTTGGCTGAGGTATTTCTTGTCTAGCAGTTGTGTTTTGATGACCTTGAAATGGAGGAATCCCCATAATTTCATTATTTGCGACTTCAGCCTGTTCCATCATCCTTTTCTTGGCTCTGGTGTAGTAATCTGATTGTACCAATGGCTTCTTGTAAGTAGAAGCTTCATTTAAGAATACTGACTCTTCATCTTTAACCCATGAAAACAAAGCATGCTCAGGGGCTATTTATTCTTCTTGATGTAAGGACATCCCTTGCATATGAGCCACCAAGACTTAATTTTGCATACAAGGGGATTAGTAGGGTTGAGTGTCAGAAGTATTTGCAAATTGTCCATCCATTCTTATTTGCTTTGCTATCTTTTGTTGTAGATTACCCATGGGACAATCTCTAGGCATATGAGCATTATTACAAGGGAAAGACCAAGCATTGGTGCCATCTACATAATTATTCTACCCTAGAACAATCTCCCTATTTGGATTAGGGGGAACAGTCTGTGAGGGTGTAGGGACTAGAACTAATTAGTTCGATGGCTAAGGGTTAGTTTGCCTTTGAGGACCCTGATACTGATTTGGCTGTGGTGGAGGTCTATTTACTTGGTATCCTTGATATTGGGGTCTAGGATGAGGATTTTACTGCCTTTTTAGGTTAATTATCTCTTTAGAAAATGTCCTTAAGATGTTCTTGATATCATCCATCTTAGATGACTAGATAGGGACAACTACTTTAGCAAGTTGTTGAGAAAATGTAAACATAGACATAGGTGGGGCTATGGGATTAGGGACTTCTTGAGGCAAAGGTAAGGTAATCTCTGGAAACATGGGCATGGGCAGCCTTGGGGGCAACTTTCCAGCATCTATTAAATTATTTTCAGCTCTAACTGCATAGTCATAGGCTTCTGGCAGATTCTAACCTCCAAGTGACTAAATCATTACTGATATATCTAAATTTAAGGCTTTAAGATAAAATATTATAGCCATACCTGGTAATGATCTTGTTGTATCAGGAATTCTTTCCCAAGTCTTTTGAAATCTTGAATTGAAATCAGTCATTGCTTCTTGTGGTGCCCTTTTGATAGTAATCAATTGTTGCAACAAAGAAGATTTATCACCCTTTTCTTCAAATCTTACAAAAAAAACATCTCCAAGCTGATCCCATGTAGATATTGTATTTGGGGTCAAAGATCTGTACGAGTCCATAGCCTTCCCCTTAAAATAAGCTGCTAACAATCTTATAGCCACATTCTTCTATGTGATCACATGTATTGTACAGACATCAAACACATCCTGTAAATGTTCTTTCAGTGTTTTGAAATCTTCCCCACTGAATTTGGGCAGAGCTTTTAGGGAATTTACTGGAATAGGATCCCAAGTGGCTAGTGGTACTAAGAGAATCAGAGGACTGCTAGTGTTCCAATTTGCATAACTCCTTGGGGCTATAGATGCTCCCATGTTTGCTCTTGGTGTTTCTATAAACTGATTGACCCTTCTTCTTGAATTAGTTATCAATAGTGGTAAAAGAATACCTGGGTTCATAGCAGATTGAGCTCTTGTGACTGGTCCACAGCTTTGACTCCTTGTAGCTCTTTGATTCATATAGTCTTGAAAGAAACTTCAAGAGATTGTCCCACTAGGCATGCCAAAAACTGTTGATGCTTAAAATCATGTTATTTCCAACACCAACAATGGAAAGTTTCAGGAATGTGAGACTTGCGACCTGAAATGACCTCCAGATTTTAAAGAAGCTGGCTCTTCTTTATCTCAAATGTATTGTGAGAAAAGGGATAGAAATTAAATGGAATCACCAATGCAATGAAAGAAAATTTAACTATGGTGATGCGCCTGAGTTTAATTCATCCCTTAATACGAAGCACAGTGAAGCTATCTTTAGGATTTAATTACATTAAAGAGCAAACAATGCATTATCAATGTAAAATATGAAAACAAATAGAATCAAAGGCTCATAACTTAGATGATTTTTTGCAGTAACATAGAAAATATTAGCAAAGGCACATAACTCAGTCTTATTAATTTTCTAGTCACATAAAAGGCACTTACACATGCACAATTATACAAACTTTCTAAATCAAGAAAATAGAACAAAGGCAAATGATATTACTGGCCACAGCAAGAAAGTCTAAAAAAACTCCTTGATAACAATTTCTTGCAAAAAATTCTCTCTTCTGATGATGACCTCTTTTCTGGCACCTAAACCCATATTTATAGCATATGACTGGCTCAAGATTGTTCGCAATATAAGGTGAGATTTGAAGATGGAGAGTGCATAATATATGATATAAGTGAATGTAATACATAGACTATAGCTGTCAATATGACATAGAATAAAATGTTTCCATTCAGACTAAAAAATGAGTTATCAACAATGTTTAAAACAAGTGCAATTGATCAATATAATCTATGTCACCTAAAGTACTGTCATTTGAGTTTTAGTAGGCTGTGTTGTAAAGACTAATTACCCAATTATTACTAGATTCACTAGTATGATTAAACATTAATTATCAACCATGGGTGCGTAAGATTTTCAAGAGTGTCAACACTTTATATGCATCATTGATTCAGAAATCAATTTGCTTTTCTAGTTGCAGTACAATGAATTTATGTTGAATTTATCAAACAAATATATATATATATATATATATATATATATATGTATGTATATATATATATGTATATATATGTGTGTGTGTGTATATATATAGTATATATATATATATATATATATATATATATATATATATATATGTATATACATATATGTATATATATACATATATATATATATATATGTATATATATACATATATATATATATATGTATATACATATATATATATATATATATATATGTATATACATATATATATATATATATATATATATACATATATATATACACACACACACATATATACACACACACACACACACACACATACACACACACACACACACACACATACACACACACACACACACACACACACACACACACACACACACACACACATATAATGAAACTATTGTGATAGAATTATAGAACTATTCCACACTTATGTATCATACATGCATCACACTTAAAATCAACATACACAACACACTAATAATTAAGAGGGTTAAGATCTTCACAGTAGCTCGTTCTGAGGGGGGCCTTCCTTGTTCAAAACTGAGTTCCAATCCCTCTCTGAGAGAATTCATAAACTTCTTACAAATTCAACTTTCTCATTACTCAATTTTGAATACAAAGGCTATAGTTCAAAATATTATACTATTATTTCCTCCAAATTATCTAACTCTTAGTCTAATATAGGTTCTACCTTTAAATATAAAAGGTAGTTTATTGACTCTTAACCAAAAACACCAAACTAAGAAAAGATACAAATACTTATAAACTACCTCAGTCAACTTTCAAGTAGTTAGTAACCAAAGTTACTTGTTTTAGGTTTGACTGGGTCAGAGACAAGGCATACTATTTTGTTGTTTTATTTCCTTTTGCCTTTTCTCATTATCATTGTCTTTACCATCTTTGGCAACACATTCAACATCTTACATGTAGGGAATCCATACAACTATGATTCTTTCCAATTGTTCATTTGATTTCCCAAGATAGTTGGATGTGTCTAAAAGATCTACTCAATGACTCTACTTTCAATAGTGGTTGCAGGCACTCTACAATAGCTACAGGAAACTTGTAGTTAAAACTTTCAGTTGCTACAAGCATTTTGTAGTGGCTAAAATCAACCTATAGGTGAAGCCTATAGTTTCTATGGGTATTCTACAGTAGCTATAGATAACCTATAGTTGAAGCTTACAGTTGCTGTGGGTATTTTACAGTGGTTGCAGCTAACTTACAGGTGAAGCCTACAGTTGTTGTGGGCACTTTGCAATAGCTATAGATAACCTGTAGGTGAAGCCTACAACTACTATGGGCACTCTACAATGGTTATGGACAACTTGTAGGTGAAGCCTGTGATTGCTACGGGCAGCCTATAGTGGTTATGGCTTAACAAGATTCTATAGCTTTACATGACCCTTCAAATGCTTATTAGATAAAATCACACCAATATAACTCAATCAAAGAAAAACATTAATAATTCATAACATAACACACACACACAAATATATATATATATATATATATATATATATATATATATATATATATATATATATATATATATATATATATGAACATATAAAATCATAACTTCATTCATTCATTTGCATTAGTGACGGATAATTATTGGATTTACATAGAAAAAGACATAGACTAAGCATGGATGAGGCTATAAAAGTAGGCAATTGGTGGCCTCATCACTCCCCCCTACTTAACCTCTTGTTCGACCTTGAGTAAGCATTGGTTGCATTCTAAAACCAATTTTTTTTATAAAGTTTAGGGGTTCAGGATAGCCTGACCCCTCCAAGATATAAAAACATTTAGCATTCTCAATATGTTTCCATCTTTTTTTCACTTCCTCTCTATCAGTTGGAACATTTCCTTCCTAGTCAGGGGTTGGGAACCAAAATATAGGGGGTTGAAACATCAATCCCAACCATTTCACTCTCCATTCCCTGACAAGTTTAATATACAAGTATACTCTATAGATGGCTTCCTTAAGGTTTTGAGGGGAGTATGGTTCTTTCTTTTTCAAGGCATCTAAGAGTTTTTCCCATCTGTGAGAGCAGACAACAAAAATTTGTCTTCCATCTCCTTCCATGAGACTCAAATGGTGGTTCTGTACTTCCACCTATTTTTTGACAACCCATTCATGTGGAGGATTTGTGTTCATAAATGAGATCCATTCTTCAACTACAATATCTAAATCTTTGGATCCACCCCTAATCATCAGGGTGGCTTCTTTCTCCTTTCCTTGAGATCCTTCCATTTGTTTTCTTCTTTCAATTTCATTTAGAACATATGAATAAAGTGATTTTAACAGGACATCCCCAAATAGATGTTGGGATTCTATTCTGTATCACTGGGAACAACATATTGGTGAATGCAGAATTCACTTAGCTATGATTGAAGATTAGGATCAACATATTTATACTCATTAAAAAAAGATATTTGGTTACAAACCATATAAGTTTGATCATTATAAATCCTATCACACCTAAATTTCAACCATTTTTCTTCCAAGTATACAACATATGCTCTTGAAGGGGATCTGCACTCCATTAATAGTTCAATAGTTTCATGCAATTTGCTAATATTTTCCTTCAAATATTTGATCCTATTTTCAATAAATTACAATTTTTATTGTAATTCATCATGTTGTTATTTTGATTCAATATATCTATTGAATCTCTGCACTAATTCCTTATGGTAGGATTCATTATTACTAAGTTTTTCTTTTAGGAAAATCAAAAGATCAACGGTCTCTACTCGAGTGGTGGTTGATAAATCTACATCAATAACTTCTACAGTGGGTGTTGGTGTAGTGGGCAGTGGAGGAGGAAATACTTGACAGAAGGGTACCAAAGCTAGAGCATATTCTATTCCAGGGGATTTTGTGGCCAAGGTGGATGAGGATGTTGTAGGTTCCTCTACTTAATTCTCTTTGTCCTAGAGGGTTATACAAACTCTACTGCTCCTAGAAGTGTTTCAATTCCTCATTTTCTTTTCAGTTATGTTATCTCATTTTTGAGTCTATATATTTCCTCCATATCCTGTTCTAATGTTTGGAACTCCTGATCATGAGAAAATTTTCTTATTTTCTTCCTTTTTCCATAATCTCTTCTTCAACCAATTCTTCTTCTCCTGCATGCTACTCTACCTCTCTCAATTCTCCCACTGTGTATCCAATGTTTCTGATGAGATCAATGTCCTCCTCAGTGAATCTAGATGGGAGAGGTGATCATTCTTCTTCTTCTACCTTAGCAGATCCTTCATCAGTAGACCATTCTTCTATTTCAAATCCATTAAGAGTTTTCTTAAGCCTATGCTCTTTTTTTGGTTCTTCATCATCACTGATGGCTATGTTGAAGGAGACTGTAGTGGTCTTTTATTTCTTTATCCTTTGAGATAACTTAAGAGGAGGTCTCCTTATTTTTGACACTATAGGTTTCTTCCCCTTGGTTTTCATTTTCCTTGCAGGAGGGGTGACGAATGGAGTTTGTATTTCTTGTGCATCAGTTGATAGGGGAACCTCTTCTTGTCTAGTAGGAGATAATGTGGAGGATCAACCTGAGGTGAGGAAATAATGGGAGAAGGGACATGCTATTGTGGGATTTTCTCCTCTGTATCAGAAGGAGACAAGACTAGTCTTCTCTTCTTATTTCTCATAGAAATCTTACATGGACCTTCATTGTCTACAGGTTAACCAACAACACTAGTGCCCTCAAAATATTCCTAAATAGTTTTTTGGGGCTGCTCTTCAGGTGATTCCCTCTCATCAATGCCTTCTTCTTACTAGGATGCAATATTTTCTATAGCCAAAAATTGCTCCCAAGTGAGGTCAGGTCTGATAGAAGATATTCCTTATTTAATTATGAGCCATATGAGGCAGTGGTGAGATAGGGCTATTTTAGTTCCCTTATGATATTCTTTAGACATTCTTTTCAAGATATTCCATAAGAAATTGGGAATATTAATGACTGTATTATGTCTTAAATGATTTAAAAATTTAAACTATAGATTGTAAATGAGGGAATATATTCTATCATAAGTTATGTACTTGATAATATATGATGTTATCTATCTCCATTCTATAGGTAGACTAAGTCTTTACACATGTCCTTTCTTTAATATCAATCTTTCATTTGCTTGACAAAACTATTACCTTGCCTCCTAGCCATTACGTCTATCTTGCCAATTTTCTCCCATGCTTGGTAGCCTAGTTGCTTGGCTCACCAAGGTCTCAGTAACATGAAATATGATGCCACATACAGTGGATTGGTTTACATCAAAATAGCCTAAAAATGCCCTAGAAAAAGGCTCTAAAAAATGTTGCAACTATTTAAAATAGGTTGTCCAACCAGCTCTGTGGAAGACATATCAATTGGATTGGTCTCCCCATAACTGTCTATGGTCAAAGTGCTCTCTTCACATGACTGACCCTCCCATTTTAACTTCTCTATTAGTCCCTTCAACTAATAGTCAACTTCACACTCTTTGGACTTATGGAAATATACCTACATTAGGTTTGGTCTAAAATGACAAATATGAGGTTTGCAGGTTATAGGGTTTGGTTCACAAATGATGAATGTGAGGTTACAGGTTACAGGGTATGGCTCAATAATGGTGGATGTGAGGTTGCATGTTACAAATTATGGCATCTCAAGGATTCCTATGGCATATGAGGTTTAACCCATAGCATTCATCCCCCACTTGAGCTGTCACATGTCCTTAGGTGATGTGGACTAAGTAGGAAGTACAAGATAAGACAAGTCATTATGAGGGATAAAAGTGTGGGTTTAGTGGTGATTGGATAGAATTTTGAATGATTGATGAAAATCATAATTATATATGCTTTATTAATACCATAGATGATATATTAGAATAATGAATGACATTTTCAATGATGAAAGATATGGTGTACCTTTTAATAATAATCTTCCAGATGTGATGCCTAAGAAGTCACACATGTGTTAGTATGCAAATATTTGCATATGAATGATTAACAGGCACAATTATTGGTTTGGCATTTGGAACAGGAGTGAAATGGACCCTTTATGAAGTGATTGGGAGATCATTGGTGCTTAGGTGTTGATGATGCCTATAGCTCACGTGTATGTGATGTAGGATAGTTTGCATGAAACAACGATCTTAAGACTTGGAGTATATATGATTGTTTTCATTCCCTAAGGTGGAAATTGAAAATTTGAGTGATCTAAGTGATGGACTAGAATATCTAGATTAGGTAGCTTAGGGCATTACTGCCTAGTGACCTTCATCTAGATGAACCTAATGATAGGAGTCTGGATGATGCTTATGCCTTAAAGGTTTTGTGCCTGGGGCTTGGCTATAGTAATTAGTAGGGTCTTCAACATGGAATCTGTGTGCCAAAGAAATATGATATCTCACTAGTGAACATAGTGAGATGATCTTCATAAAATGCCTAGAACTGAAAATGAATCATTAGTGTTCCTGTAGGCAAAATTTTTGGTCTACTATATTTCCACATGGAAAATAAAGTTGTATGCTTTGTTGTGGCTCTATAGCTTAGTATTTAGGGGTAGTTTTAGGCAATATATATGACATTCCCCCCCTAAACCTCCATTATTCCTTGAAGTTGTCTGATGACTTTCATGCAATGCCCAAAAGCCAATAGCCAAGCCATCAATGAGAGTTATAGGAGGATATATCTTGTATACTCTATATAAAGGTGAGAATAGGCATGAGAGGGTACTTATAACAGCTATAGAAGTGCTTGTGGCAAGATGCATAGTAATGGCCAACTATTTAGAAGGTGCATGTGGTATATCTAGAAATGCTTGTAGCAGCTTCAAAAATGCCCATATCAGCTTTAGAAAACTTGCATGAAAAATTAAGATTTGAGGGATTTCCTTCTCTTTGCTTCCTTCTTCACGTTCCCTTATTTTTATATTTTTGTTTTTACCCCTAAATAGCCAACAAGATGGTTTTCTACTTAGGCCCTTTTTATAGATCTGGGTAGCTAGCAGGATAGTTTTCTACCTAGAAGCTACTAACAATACCCAAAAATAGGTTTTCATTATTTGATTTTTTTTAGACTCTAACTACTATTTATAGTAGAATGATTATTCAGGGTCCTATCCAAGTCACTTGGAAATGTGACTTGTTAAGGACCAGTATAAGTTCTTATTCATCATGTTAGAGGAGGGAAAGGATGTCCTCCTCTCCTTCTTTAGCTAAGTATAGACTGGTGATCTTGTTGTCTAGTGGGGTAACATGCCTATCCAAGACATTATTATATCCATCATGTAACTATTGGCATATGTGACTAGTAAATTCTTCTTGAGTAATTGGTTTTTTATACATCTTGAGTCTGTGGTTGTTGACTAGCAAACATAATCTCACTGGATAAATGGTTTGGAGTTAAACTACTTCATTGTCAGAAACATGCTCAATCTCAAAAGGACCAAGCCACCTGGTCTAGTGTTTACCCTTGTGGTCCTTGTATTTAGAGTCAAAAAGAAGGGCCCAATATCTAGTATGGAATTTTTTGGTCTTAATGTGCATGTCATGCCATCCAATCCATTGCTACTGTACAAGTTTTATGTTCTGTAATACCTATTGTCTATATTCATCTAAGGCATTCAACCACAAAATCCTTTATTTTGGGGCTTTAGATATATCCATCCTATTGTCTGTAACGTCTTGTGCTCAAATTTGATGGGAAAGATAGGTTTCTTTTCATAGACCAACTCATATGGAGTGAAGTTGGTAATGGTCTTCTATGTGATTCTATAAGCCCACATAGCTTTAGGAAGCCTAGCCTCCCAATCCTTATGGGATAGACTAATACATTTTTTTAGAATATTTTCTAACTCCCTGTTTGTGACTTTCACTTGTCCACTAGACTGTGGATGATATGGAGTTGGATTTTTATGCCTAATCTCATATTATTGGACTAAGATAGTAATTAAATTAGTAGTGAATTGGGGTCCCTAATTAGTGACTATTTCATGTGGAAAACCATATCGAGTAAATATTTATTCATAGAGAAAAGTTGACACCTTCTCATCCCTGATGTGTGTAAGAGCCTTGACTTCCACCTATTTAGTGATATAGTCAGTATAGACAAGGATGTACACTTTTTTTTTGGATTTTAGATCAAAAAGTCTTATAAAGTCTAGGCCACACTTTTAAATTGGTTTAAACACCATTTGAGGCTAAAAATACATTTCATCTGAACATGTGGGTCTCCCCATATGCTGACATTTATCATAATGTGTACTATATCTTATTGCATCTTAATGGAGTGAGGGCCAATAGTATCTTGTATTGAAAATTTTGGTTGTTATACACTTGGCTACAAAGTGTCCTTCATAGAGTTCATCACGGTAGGCTTTGAGGATATCTAGAACTTCATCTTCTTTGATACATCTTCTGATGATAGAGTTAGGCCCAATATAGAAAAAGAATCTAGACAACCATGAATATCTAACACTTTTTTGAATTAATGCTCTCCTTTGTTTGGGGAGGAAGTACTATAGAAGTAACCCTATTATAAGGTAGTTATCAATATCAACATACTAGGGTATGGTAAGGGAGAGAAAGAATAGGTGCTCATCTAGAAAGGAGTCATCCGCTACGGTATCCTTTTCAGGGGTTTATAGGCATGATAACAAGTCAGCCACTACATTGTCTTTACCAAGCTTATCTATAATGGTGATATCAAATTCTTGTAATAAGAGTAACCATCTTATCACTCTGGCTAGAAAAACTAGTTTGTTCATAAAATACTAAATGGCTGCATGGTCTTTATAAACAAAGACCTGATACCCTATGATGTAGTGATGAAAATTGTTGATAGCATAGACTACCACCAAGAACTCTTTTTCAATAACAGTGTAATTTAATTCTGTTACCTACACATTTTTGCTCATAAAATAGATGAAATAATTAAGTGCTTTATATTTTTTTCCAAGCACAAATCCAAAGGTAGTATCTAAAGCTTTTGTGTGAATATGGAAGGGAAGATTCCAATCAGGGCCATGCAGAATAGGGGTGGTGGTCAATAATTCTTTCAATTGTTTGAAGGCTAAATCACAAGTAGGAGTCTAGAGAAATTTAGCATCTTTGTCCAGAAGGGTAAACAATGGTGTTTCTACTTTATTGAAATTGTTGATGAATATCCTATAGTAACCAACATGGCCTAGAAAAATCTTAACATCTTTCTATTTTTGAGGAAAAGGCAAGTTTTTGATGATGCTGATTTTTACAGGGTCAATATTAATTCCTGTAGTAGATACATGGTGGCCTAAGACAATACCTTATATCATAAACATGTAGTATTTCTTATGGATGAGAGATAGATGGTGCTCCTGACAGTGTTGTAACACTTTTTCTAGGTTTTTTTAAGGAATTCATCAAATATCTCTCCATAGATAGTGAAGTCATCCATATAGATTTCTACACAATCATTGGCCATATCTACAAAGATACTCAAGACAACCCTCTAGAATGTGGAAAGAGAATTAAATAGACCAAAGGGTAATATAACATAAGAATAAGTACTCCAAGGACAAGTAAATGTGGTATTTTCTTAGTCTTCAAGAGCAATTCTAATATGGTTGTAACCACTAAAGCCATCTAGAAGGACAAAATATTTCTTCCCTACTAGTGTGTCCAACACTTGGTCAATGAAGGGTAGAGGAAGTGATCATTCCTATTTGTTATGTTGATTTTCTTGTAATCAATGCGTACACACCATTCTCTATTTTTATTTTTTATAATTACCAAAGGTGACACCTATTCACTATCAAAGATAGGATATATAAATCTAGAAGTCAAAAGTTTTTGTAATTTCCTTTTGACTATTTATTAAAGAGTTGGATTCATCTTACATTATGGCTATTTGATTGATTATCACTCTTCTTTGATGTAAATATGATGTGTGCATGTTTTTGGGCTGATTCCTTGCATATCTTTATAATCCCATGCAAAATTACATTAGTTGGCATGCAACATGTTGACTAGGCATTGTTGACAATTCTTCCACAAGTCAGATTGTCTCTTGCCATACGGAAGATTCACATCTCTAGCCGAAGAAGAAATAATACATTGGGCAAGAGGTAGACCAATTGAAATAACTCATTTGCAAAGGACTTGAGTCTGTGGGAAATTAGACAAGGATAAAGGACCAAGGAAGAGCCAGAAAATCAAAAGGGGAGGGTTAGAAATGGCACAAAGCAAGGGAAATAACACAAAAAGAAGGCCGCAGAAATATTTTTGAAGACTACCAAAAAGCATTTCCAATTGACACTCGAGCCACTGAAAGGCACATAAAAAGCAAAGGGTGAAGGAATTTAGTAGGTCAAAGATGCTTCTAATAATTCTAAAACAATTCAGGTAGGAGGAAGACAAAAACACAAGCTTTTGTAAAATAAAAAATCTGGGCACCTCCTTCTCCCAACTTGGATTGCCTGCTAGAGACACGGACTACCACATGGACATGTAGGCAGCTAGCTATAGAGCACATGACTGCTGCCAACATGGACTGCCATGTGAATATTGACCTAGACGGTTAGATGACTGCAAACTAGCTCTTCGGACACTTGGGCTACCACAGCCACACAAAAGACAGATAAAATGAAACCTTCAGAATTTTGTCTGAAGGAATTCCTTTGAACAAAAAGTCTGAGGGAATTCAAAAGCCAACACAAGCAAATAGACCATAAGAATAAAATCCGATGAGAAATTCAGAAGCTGACAGAAATAGACCTATGGGAAAAAAGCCTGAGGGCAAAGCCAAAGACAAAACCAAAGACAAGTAGCCATAGCAGCAGGCACAGTCGTTGAAATTTAGAATGAAATCCACACAGTAGAAATCCTGAGAAAAGTCAATAAGTTTTGCAAAAGACAAAAAACAAGAAATTCAAAAATAAATGGAAGTTGACTGTGCAAAAGAATTAAAAAATAGATAATCTAATGAATGAGTTAAACATGGAATCCCACCAGAAATAGACACGACTAAAATTAGAAGATTCACATGCAAATGCTGGAGCTATTTTCGAACGTGAGATCTATTTTTTAAACACTGGAGCTATTTTCAAAAAAATGGTCAAAGCTTCAGTTAACGAATCATTAAAGCCCTGTTTGTCTTCTTAAAACACATGCATCTAAAGGTCAAATTTAGCTTCAACAGGAGTTGACTAGTTCATATTTGGGGTTGACTGTTCCAGATTTGGAGTTAACTAATCGAATCAAATGCCACATCCAAAATTAGAAGATTTCCATGCAAGGATGAGTATGCTTCATCAAACAAAGAGAATTCATGCAAAGATAGGAAAAATATATTTTATTGAGTTAACCAAAGTGAATTTTTCTCTTCAAGTTTATATGGCTATCTTTGGCCTATTGTAATTTCCTATATAAAGGCTTTTAGCCTTGTTTAAAAAAGATTGAATCTCTCTCGGTTAGACCAAACTCTACCATTAAGAGTTGTGTAACCTTTTCGATCAATAAGCATGAGTGTACTTTCAGATTTCAAGCTTGGCATAGTGTATATTTTTCAGCAATTTGCATAAGTGGTAGAGTTTTCTCCCTTCCCAAATTTTGTTCGTACCTAGTTGCTATATTGTCCTTGTGCAGGTCATGTTGAAGTGTTCTTTATTGTCTTTTGCTGAAATTGTTAGTGGATGTTAGGCGGTTGCACAATGTCTTTTATCAGACCTCTCTCCACCATTTCCCTCAGGTTTTAGTTATTGGACCGAACCCTTGCGTGAAATACTTATGCACAAGTGATTAATTTGAAATCTAAGGTCTTCCTTCTCTATTGTTCGCTCAGTGTTCAAGGTTTTGAGCCGAGTAGGATCATAGTTCTGGTGTATCACCCCTTTTAGGTAGGATTTCCCTTTAAGTTTCTCCTTCTCCCTTTTCCATGGCAGTCAACAACGTAGAGTAGGAATCCTAATTGATACATCATATAGGAACCAGCCTTCTCTGGAGGTTCTCCTCACTGTTAAGGCACCCACCCTCGTGAGGAGATCCCATTATTTCAGCCAGATAGAGGACTGGCCATTTCCCACACATCCTCAAACCAGGGTGCAGCTCCAGGTTGACGACATGCACTTTTCCTCATTTAACTCCAACTTGCTATTAATAAGAAATATTTTCCCTAGAGATATTTCAATTTGTTGTGAGACTGATTTCATTATTTCCATATTGCTAATAGATCTGATGTGGTTGCAACTATGAGTTAGCAGTTGGTGGAATGTTTTTTGTATAGATGAATCATAATTATCCAATTCCTAGAAGCTAGAAAAGGGGCACTCAACACATTATAAGTGGTTGAGATCTATAGGATTTTGGTAATTATGCTAAAGAACATTGGAGAGAATGGTATCTTCCTCTTTATCAACCAATGTGCATGCAGGGTCTATGGTAAATATAAGAATCAAGGAAGGCTAATCTACTTCATTTTTTTAACTCATAATGTAGGATCTGGTGTAAAAATTAGTTGCATTGGGGATAAAGAACCAATCAATTAGTGTGGTATCCATTGGATATCATCATGTTACCTATTTTATAGTTGATAAAGACATCAACTATGGGAAGCCAAGGTCATCCTAAGATAAGGGGGTATCCACCCAAATTAAACTTAGGCTATAGCACAATGAAATCTATAGGATACTCCCAAGAATCTACAATGATGACAAGATCTTCAATGATTCCCTCTGGTGTAACTATAGACTTGTCAGCCATTTACAATAGTTTAGATGTGGGATGAATATTATTTATTTATAGTTTGTGTATGGTTTCAGTTGTCATTACATTTATTGTAGCACCCAAGTTGATCAATGTGTTGGACAACTATTGGTCATAGATCTAGACTATTACTATGGGGCATCCAAGATATGAATACTTGTTTGGTAGGGTGTTCCCTAGCATGATGTCTGCTACCTAGCCAATCACATGCATAGTATTGGGATTTTGTTTCCTTCCTAGTTTCCACAGACAGAGGTCTCTAATAGCTTTGGAATATATGGGTACATATTTGATGACTTGGAATAGAGGGATTTTGATGCAAAGGTTCTAAAGCTATCCCATAAAATCAAACTAAGGTTTAATTATATGGAATTGAAGGCTGAGATGTTCTAGAAATGGGGAGGCTATTTTATCAATAGATTTATTTACTAGTTTAAAGAGTTCTTAAGGTTATGAAGGTGGGTTAACATGCTCTTCTAGGGTTTCATCATCTAGTTCCCTTATTATGAGAGGTACTAGGGGTGGTATAACCTTCCTTGAATGGAAGTGAACTTCATTGATGTTCACTATGTATGTTGGGTACTGAAAGGCTCAGTATTGAATTTGGATTGCACTAGCTTATTTGTAGGATTTTATATAGGTTGGGTAGGTAGCTAGTTACGCTTGGGTAAAGCTTGTGTATTAGACATAAGAGTAGGAAGTTGTTGTTGTTATTATGGAGGGCATCCTCCTAGAGAGATACCCCATGGTTGGTTAGGTCTCCAATGCTATTGCCACTAGTTTGTGAAGGGTGGGCCTTGGGGTGGTTGCCAAGCTTGTATCCAAGATGGGGATACATTTTGTAGAGGCTGTTAAGAGGTGGTGGGGTAGCTTGCTTGAGGTGGCTATTAGCTTGAATTAGGAGGTGGAATGTTCATCCAAGGGCTAGTACAATTGGGAGTAGCATTTGTAAATTATGAATTAAAGGAGGTAGAATTTGAAAAATGTGAATTTTATCCCATACCTTGATAAGGTGGTCATTGAACCCATAGCTTTCTTTATGAAACATAGAAAACCTACTCACTATTTTCTCTTACAACATATAGCTCTACTATTTTTGGTTCCTCATCTATGATGTGAGCTACTTTAGCTCAAACCTCATGACATCTACATTCAACTTTTTTCTTCTTATAGTTTGGACAATAAATGGTCAAGGCTTAATCTAAAGTTGCTTGCTTTTATCTTGAGTGCAAGTTGTCCAGTTGGGTTTCCAAATGGCTAATGATATCTTGTTTCATGTCTTGTAATAGGTTACTAACCTCAGTTTTTGATAGGCCATTTGAATCTGCCAATAGAGTTTTGTTGCTCCTGACTTTGTTTATGGTAGATCTAGAATAATTATTGCTTAGCTCTTTGATATCTGAGAATGGTAGGTGAGAAATATCTCCTCGACTCATTAGGTCCAAGGTTTCTAGATAATCTTCTCTAACTCCTTTTAGGAAGATTAGTTTCAAATGTTCTTCTCTAATTGCACTTTGCTTGAATTTTTTTACACTAAACATGAACCGTTCAACATAATCCTCCAAGGATTCATCCCCCTCTTGAGTCATTTTGAAGATGTCATTTCTTCTATAACTTCTTCCTCTTCCATATACCTGATATTTGGCCAAAATTTTCTTTTTCATGTCCTCCCAAGTATGGACTGAATTACTACCTAGTCCCATAAACCAACAGAGTGCTGAGTCTTTGAGAGTAGCTAAAAAAGTTTCAATTTTTTTTGCATCCTATCTGTAGTCATAGCTTCTAAAAAGGATATCAAATTTGAATAAGAATGTATTTGGGTCTTTTGATAATGTGCCTCTAAAATTGGGCAACACTGAGGGTCGGATGTTTTTCATTTGTGTTATGCCTATTGTAGTTGGAATAGGAAATTCAAAAGTAATTGTGTCTAGAGTCCTATTGTCTTCCACAAAATATCTTTCTTTGCTCATGATGGCTCTTCTTGTGATATAGATACCAAAGGTACTCAGTGTCTCATCCTCAAACTCTATGTCAATCCTTTGGTTAGCATGATAATAAACATTTATTTACTAATCCTAAATATTTTTACTAGATGAAGGGTCTAAATATTCTCCTAATATTCCTTTTATTTGATCAAGAAATATTTGCTAAAATGTTATAAATATATTACTCTCTAGAGTGTCTAGTTCATGTAGTTCCTCTCCTTTGTTTCTTCTTATGAGCTTAGCTAATTATTCTTCAGCTTTTATTTCCTTTTTCAGAGCTAATAATGCTTCTTCTACAAGCTACCTCCTTCAATTTGTAGCGTTCTCTTCTTCAAGAGTATTTTAGCTTATGGTATATTCTTCAACAGGATTCTTAGTTGTTGTAAGTATTTGTGGTTCCTTCCCAACAACAACTTGTAGCTTGTTTGGCAGGAATCTCCCTTGAAAATCTCTTTCTCTCTGCATAAACATTATGCCACTCCTTTAACTATCCTATCCCTTCCTGCATAGAGTTATTTTCTTTTCTTTTTGTGTGTTTCAAGGGGGTTATTTCAAACCAATTTTTTTTTAAATGTAGAAATAAAGGAATGCTTCAATCAAAACAATAGGAATTGAAATTATACTTCTAGAAAACAATAAAAATTCACTATGGAAATCAGGGAAATTTATTCTAGCAAGTAAGAAATGAAATTTAAAAAAATTATTCTAGAAATCAGAAAATTTCTATTATAGAAAGCAATAAATGAAAGCATAAAAATTTAAGAGCACACTTTACCAAAAATAAATCACTTTTACAGGAAATAAATTCTAGAAACAAGAATTAAGTAACTTATGCATTGTTTACTTTTAAAAACTTATACATCTAGCATAAGACACTGTAGTGCCCTCACTCGACTAGATCGGTTAGAACTATATGTCTAATAACTTAGACATCTATCATAAGACACTGCAGTGTGCTCACTTGACTTGCCTAGTTGGGTAGAATAGTGCATTAACCCAAAAAATTAATGATTGATTTTAGAAACACTAATTGACACCCTCACTGGTAATGGCACCAAAATGTTGTGTAGATTAATTACCCAATTATTACCAGATTCACTAGTCTAATAAAACATTAATTATCAACCTTGGGTGCATAAGCTTTTCAAGAGTGTCAGCACTATATATGTATTACTGATTCAGAAATCAATTTGCTTTTCTAGTTGAAGTACAATGAATTTATGCTAGATTTACCATATATATATTATGAAGCTATTGTGATAGAATTACATAACTATTCCACACTTATGTATCATAATTACATCACACTTATAATCAAACTTAACAGTAAAATCAACTTACACAACACACTAATAATTAAGAGGGTCAGGATCTTCACACTAGCTAATTCTGAGGGGGGCCCTCCTCATTCAGAACTGAGTTCCAATCCCTCTTTGAGAGAATTCACAAAATTCTTACAAATTTAACTTTCTCATTACTCAATTATGAATATAAAGGCTATAGTTCAAAACAATTTGCTATTATTTCTTTTAAATTATCTAACTCTTAGTCTGATCTAGGTTCTACCTTTAAATACAAAAGGCAGTTTATTGACTCTTAACTAAAAACACCAAATTAAAAAAAAATACAAATACTTAGAAACTACCCTAGTCAACCTTCAAGTAGTTAGTAATCGAAGTTACTTATTTTAGGTTTGATTGGGTTAGAGACAAGGCAAACTATTTTTCTATTTTATTTCCTTTTATCTTTTCTCATTATCCTTGTCTTTACCATCTTTAGCAGCACATTCAATGTCTCCTTGCATGTAGTGAATATGTACAACAACTATGATTCTTCCTAACTATTCATTTGGTTTCCTAATATAATTGGATGTGTCTACAAGATCTCCTCAATAATGACTCTGCTTTGCATGGTGGTTGCAAGCACTCTATAGTAGCTACAAGCAACCTGTAGGTGAAATCTGTGGTTGATATGGGTAGCCTATAGTGGCTATAGATTAACAAGATTTTTCATCTTTATATGACCCTTCAAATGCTTATTAGATAAAGTCACACCAATATAATTCAATTAAAGAAAATCATCAATAATTCATAAAATAACACACACACACACACACACACACACACACACACACACACACACACACACACACACACACACACACACACACACACACACACACACACACACACACACACACACACTAATGAACATACAAAATCTTAACTTCATTCATTCATTTGTATTAGTGATGGATAGTTATGGGATTTACATAGAAAAAGACATAGACTAAGCATGGATGAGGTTATAAAATTAAGCAATTGGTGGCCTCATTAAGCTGAATCTTCTTTACATGAAGCAAAGGGTAAGAGGGATACCTCTAATTGAAAAACTAGATAAAGTCTGAGAGGGTTACATGTTGGGGAAGCAAAATAGAAATATCTTTCCCTTAGGTAAGTCATGGAGAGATATAACTCCTCTTGAGTTGATTCATTCAAAGATATGTAGTCCCATGAAAACATCATCCTTATCCAAGAATGAATATTTTATTACTTTTATCTATGACTTCAGTATAAATACATGTGTATAGTTCTTAAAATACAAGTTTGATACATTTGAAATCTTCAAGCAATTCAAAGCCATGGTTGAAAATCATAGTGGTCATTATATAAAAATATTTAGAATTGATAGAGGTGGAGAACACATTTAAAATATTTTTATGAATTTTTTCAAGAATAATGAGATCAAAAATTAATTTATAGTGAGGTATACAATGCAGTAGAAAGGTGTAGTTGAGAGGAAAAACCAAACCATTCAAGATATGGCAAGCCACATAATTAAGGCCAAAGGATTGTCTAATGAGTACTGGATTGAAGCCATTACAATAATAGTTTATTTGTTGAATAGATGTCTTACTAAGAGTGTTTAGGACATGATACGTCAAGAGGCATGGAGCAAAAGAAAACCAATTGTTGAACATTTAATATTTTTTGGATGTGTGGAATATGCACATGTGCCCAAGCAAAGAAGATTAAAGTGGGATGGAAAAAAGAAAAAAATGCATCTTCATTGGATATGGTGAGCAATCAAAAGTTTATAGGTTATAAAATTCAAACACAAAGGAGTAATAATCAGGTGGGATGTTTAATTTATAGAGGATGCAACATGAGATGATATACAAGAACAATAATAGGTACAAACAAGGATTAGTGTACCCTTACTTGAAATTGAATTAAAAAGTGATACACCAACTAATACATCAAGTTGGATTCCTATTTCATAAAGTATTAATTATTCAAGTGGCATCAACCAATAAGGAGCACAAGATGCAGCTCATGATACAAATTCATCATCCTCCAACTCAAATCAATATTTAGCCAAGACAAGGACTTTACAATAAATTTATGAGTATTCAATGTATGAAGGTCATAAAGATGAAACTCTTAATTTTGTTTTATTTTTAGTAGTTAATCATATTTATTTTTATGAATCAATTAAGGATAGCAAGTGGGGTAAAGTAATCGCTGAGGAAATTTATGCCATTGAAAAAAATTAGACATGGAAGCTAGTAGTCTTTCCAATATGAAAAAAGGTCATAAGTGTCAAGTGGTTTTATAAAAACAAGACTACACCAGAAGGCAAGATTGAAAGACATAAGGCAGGACTAGTTGTCAAAGGATACAACCAACTTATATATAATTTTAATGAATCATTTGCTATTGTAGAAAGACTGAAAATGGTGAGAACTATTAGAGTAATTAGCTACCCAAAATAAGTGGAAGGTGCATTATATGGATGTCAAATCAGCCTTCTTGAATGGTGTGTTAGAAAAATAAGTGTACGTGGTACATCCACCTATTTATGAGATTCTAGGGCATGAGAACAAGGTGTATAACATGAATAAAACATTATATGCACTAAAAAAAATACCAAAGGCATGGTATAACTAGATAGACACATACTTGTTGAGTAATGGATTTAGTAAATGTAGTAGTGAACCCACACTTTACATAAAAACAAGCAAAGAAGGTGAAATTTTCATTTTCATTTGTAAGTACATGATTTAATCTTTATTAGAAAATCAAATTAGTCCATAGGATAGTTTAAATTAGTCATGAAGAAGGAACTTGATATGACTGATTTAGTTTTGTTGATTTAATTTCTTTTCATTAAGATCAGATAGATGAATGATGGTATTTTTGTGTCCTAATCCAAATATAAAAAGGATATTTTGGTGAGATTTAAAATGTTTGACAACAAACTCGTATCAAAACCAGTAGAAACAAGTCTAAAATTACACAAAGAAGATTGGATCATCGATGTGGATTCAACATGGTACAAGAAATTGGTGGGAAGCTTAATGTATTTGATTTCAACTAGACTTGATATCATCTATGTAGTTAGTTTGATCTTTAGATTCATGGATACTCCAAAAGAGACACATTTTCAAACATGTAAAAGGATCTTGAGGGTGTTAATGGCATAAGAGGCCATGGATTTTTGTATGTAGAAAAAATTATTTTGAGATGATTGGATATAAATTGTGATTGGGTAGGTAGTGTTGATGACAAAAAGAGCACATCTGGATATGTGTTCAATACTAGTTCAGGATCCATTTCATGGGCTTCAAAGAAACAACATATTTTTTCACTCTCCAAGACTAAAGATGAGTATATAGTAGTAAATTCAGTGGTATGTCAAGCTATATAGATAATAATAATAATATTATTAGATTTCTATGAGAAGAAAAAAAGAGCAAAAACAATATTATTTGAGAACATATCTTCCATTGCTTTATCAAAGAATCTCATTTTCCATGGAATGAGAAATCAAAGATCAATCAAGTATGATTTATTTAGAAAATTAGTTGAAAATAGAGTGATATAACTCAATTTTTATATAACAAAATAGTAGCTCACTGATATATTTACTAAGGTACTATCAAATGAATGTTTTGAGTGTCTAAGAGACAAGTTGGGGGTCATAGATGTAGAAACAACATCTATGGAGTGTTTATTCATGTAGCTCCAAAGTGTTTTTACATGTATCTCCTTATCTCTAGAGTTTACACTTAGCTCCAGAGATATTATACAGTAAAAACCTATATCTCTAGATTACCTCCAAAGCCATAAAGTCAACTTCAGAGTACCTTCAAAGCCATAAATAATACCTCTAGATGTGAATAGAAAATATATTGAGGCACACAAAATATTAATAAGTAGCTTGAGAGATGATTTACGTGTTGAAAAATATTCAACATAACATATTAAAAAGGTTAATATTAGGGGAGTGTTGAAATATTAATTTTAACTTTAACAACTAACTCTAATATTAGTTGCATTAATGTGAAAATATTTTGTGAATTTTGAATTTGGGTGTAATTATAATGAAAGGGAAAATAAATGGTAGGTGAATAACACAATATTAAAAAATAAGTAAATAAAATAGCAAAAAAAACTGAGCATATATCATATTGTCACAATAGTTAGAGAATGGAACTAGAAAACAAAGAACAAAATAGAAAGGTATACAAAAACATATAGTCAAAAAAAGAACACAATAGAAAGTAATGAATAGAATATCTAGATAGAAGCTTATAATTTTTTTTTAAAGTGTTAACTATATTTTCAGTTAATCAAGAGCAATAATAAAGAGAGTGTGTGGTAGCAATAGTAGTCAGGTGGAGAAAAAATATATGAGAACAATAGAAAGCAATCAAATTATAAAAAATAATTGTTATAGCTCAAATTTACACCATTGAGAGGGTGATTAAAACCATCTCAATTAAGCTATATAATGGGATTAGTCATAGGTCATGGGTGACCTCTAGGTGGACTAAACCTCTAGATTATAGTGCTACATCCCCTTGATATATTAGTTAAGATCACAACACTAACTACTAGATTGCAAAGGAAAAGGAAGAGAAATAACATAAAATACACCTAACTAGGGAGGCAATACACCAAATCAACACCCTCCACTTGACTATCATGCACTAAGAACATGAATTAGGCCTGAATCTAGTCACACTACTCAACAAGGACCTTCAAGCATGAACTTTTCAACATAGAGGCTATAGACAATGCATTGAATGAGTGGGTTATCAAGAGGTCTAATCAAAGCATTAATGATTGAAATCCACTTTAAAACCATGAAAAACTACATCAAACTCACTTTGTGATCTGAAAGAAGACAATCCATTTGCAATTAGGTAGGAAAGGTCAAATGAGAGAGAGTGCAAACACTACTTCTAACATTCATCACCAATCACATAATTACATTATCTACAAGCATGTGAGAAGGTAAGAGTCAAATTTATTCATCATTAAAATGAATATTACAAGTGTTTATTTGAGTATGGATTTGACATACTCAGCCAAAGGATCCATACAAAGCTAAACAAGGTTGTATATATAGAGAATGAGAAAAGGAGAGAGAGAAATGGCATAAAAGATAGTAATGATAAGTCTCAAGCATTCATGATAAGAGTTAAAATCAAGAAGGAGGTTTTAGAATAGTCTCATAAGGTTTTCAATGACATGTGTTTCTTTTAAATTAAGGATGTTTTCTCTACCAAATGGTGTAGGGGTTTCTCTATTTGCTTGATGTATCTTGTCTTTTTCTTCAAACTACCCTCCTTTTAGCTTAGAAAGTGACAAGTGGATTTCATTGATCATCAAATCACCTTGAACTTACCTTTGATTTCCTCTTTGACACCTTTTATATCATTTATGATTCTCCATATTGATATTACAATGATGATCATACCTCCTTAGGTGTCTTAAAACCCATCAATCTCAGTAAGCCTCTCTTGCTCAAATTCCTCGAATATTGCTTTTATATTTATGAGTGTAATCTTTCTCTATGAAGGACCTCTATTTTCCATTTGAAAACTTGTATCAACCCCCTTGGGTGCCTCAAACACTCCATTTCACACCTAAAGCCCATACTTATCTTTAATTCCTTATATCCCTTAAAACAAACAAAGTTCCTTGTCTATAATAGTATATAGATACTCCTATAAAACCAAGCATATATTCAAGTACCCATTTGTCTCTTCTATATCTGTACAAATTTTCATGATCAAACACTAAGTTTAAGTATGCTTTTAATCCACTTGTTTCTCTCTCCATTAGCCCTCAATTAGGTCTCTAGGCCTAGGAAAAAGAGATTTGGATATAATAAATTCTCACACATTTGAAACTTTAAGATAACATTTTATCCACTTTAAGGACCACCTAATCATGCTCCAAGTCTAATTTGAGGGTCTGGCACAATTTTCCATGCTTCTAAGTAGCCTACAACAATCATTCTTAGCCCTTTTCCATACACTTTATACCTTGCACTTGCCCACCAATGAATTGATATGGTGATCAAGAGAGGTATGAATGTTACTCAAGTAATTTTAAGGGTCATCCAACCCATTTTAGGCACGTAGGATATGAAACTCTCCTATCAATCTCTTAGAAGGGTTTAGGCAGGGTTGAGGGCCTAAAATTATGAACCAATTCTAAATTATGAAATTAGAGGGACCCTATCAACATCCCTAAATATCACCTATTTCTATGTATATCCTTATTAATGTTCCAAGTGAAAGAACATGTTATCTTGAGCTTCTTATAGGGTTTTAAGCAATTTAAAAGTGACAATACTTCTTAGTAATCATTCATAGAGAAAATGGGATATTTTAGGAACTAATTCCATATGTATCTTGTATACACACATATAAAACTCTTCCATTAGTCTTAAGCAACCATGCAAACCCTCCAATGACTTCTGAGATTAAGGACCAGACCTTTCAGGCTTGCAACCTATAGGTCTCAATTTAAGAGAGTTTTAGACCAATAAAAAAGGTATTTTGGTGTTTGTTTTGGATTATGAAAACCTATATGAGGTATATATCACCTATTTTAACCTTTATAATTGGTATCTTAAAGAATATAGAATATATAACCCATTAGAATTTGACTTAGTTTTTTGTGAGGGTTTGTGGGCAAACTCCTTGAAGTGACCTTAGTAGTCTTCATTTAGCATAATTTCTCCACTGTAGTGAGCTAAAAATTAATAAACCCCTATACCCATGTCTCACTCACCTTTTAAGACTTTCCAACTCATTAAATATTTTCAAAATTTCAAGTTTCTTCATCTTTGCACACTTGGGCATGTAGGTGCTCATTTAGGCCTATTTAGGTTTCTTGCTCACCTTTGAATTTTATCACATTGAATCCCAATGAAAACCATAATATAATGTTGAGAACCATGTATACATGTCTCTTAGGATCCTCCACATGCCTCATGGCTTGTGTAATATGACAAGTGTGTTTTCTTTCATGCTACTTGTGACAAGCCTATAGGTGATGGCCTCAGTTGTGACTTGGGTGAAAGAGGAGGATCGAAGTACTTATTTGACTTTAAATGAAATTTTGAGGTTTGAGTCATCTCCAATGATGAATCCAAATAGTCTTCAAGAGATACTAACCTCTTAATAAGGTCTGCTACATAAATTGCCCATATGGAGAGTTTGTGAGTAACCATGCAAATTTTACCCTACCTACTTTTAGGTGGTTCTTTTGAAGTATATTTAATACAAGCTTCACTAAAATAAGATTACCTAGACTTACCTAATTTATGTTTTAGTTAAGGTCATTTTATCTTACTCATCATCTCTTTACCATTTGTAAACCCTTTATCATTACTCTATTAGTCTCTTTTCACTCAGGCCTATGATAGACCTATAGGTATAGGTTAGGTTTTCTTAGCCATCTGTTTGAATGTAGGTCTTCACTAGATAGTTTCTTGAAATATTATAAATATTTTAATATATTATAGGGATTATTCATATTTTAAATTTCTCTTACACACCTTATTGGTACCTCTTTTATCACCACTACTGTGCCTTTTCTAATTTTTCGTTTTGATAGAATTGTAAGTGTCCTCCTCAAGGCTTAAAACCCTTTTCTAAATGCTTTGACCTCCTTAATATAACATAGATAATTATGGAAATATGGGTTAATATGAACATTTTTTTGATGTTTCCTCCATTACTTCATTAGGCTATAATCACTTTGGATCTCTACTTGAAAACCCCATAGTCTTGTTTATAGGTTCATATAATCTTTTTGAGAATAGAGTGGGTTAATGACTTGAGCATCTATGTTCAAAGTGTCTGGAGTTTATAATAAGAAGAGGGTATTGTATTTTTCATCTAAGGGCCATATACACTTGCTTACATGATTGTCCCTCCTCAGTGGAGGCATGTTACCATGAATCGTTTCAGAGACCACCTAAAGTGATGGATACCAGCTGAGAGATATCCTAAGGAGGTTAGTAGGAAGAATGAGTAATTGATTAAATTTACTTGAAGATCACTTGGGGTGATAAAATCCTCAAAAATGATCAAAATTTGCTTGTGACTTATCATCTAGGCCTCTAACTCATTCACAGTGAAGGTTTTGCTCTCTCTCTCCTCTTGGCACATGCTAAGTAGTGATGAAAATTAATGTGTAATGAATATTAAGACTCATGTAAAACACATAAAACCACCATTTTTATCAATCAAGGCCATTGATGCACTAAAACTATCCAAAAATGACCTTGTGTGGATCAAGAGGGTAATTCTGATTGCATATGCTCTTAGAGATTGCTCACAAATGAGAGGATTCCAATATAAGAACCATAGAAATGGATTTTAAGTTAGTTAGGGTCCCCTACTCTAGTAAAAACCTTAGGTCTTGACTCTCTCTCCTCTGTATGAACCAAACATGTGAAACTAGTCTTCACAAGCTTGTCAAGGAGCCAATGGAAGAAAGGAAGTATTTTATGCCTTCTTTGGACCTATAATTGAATTAAAAACCTACATTTTACCTATGTAAGATGGAGAGACATCTCCTAAACCATTTTCACCTAAAAATAAACTTTCTTGATTCATACAAGTGAATGACTATCCTCTTTAGACGTTGAAAGCCTCTTATAATTATTATTACTCATTTGAAATTAACTTATCATGAAATGTATGGAAAGATCATGTTATAATATTTCTTTAAAATCATATTCAAGTACATCTCTATGTGGTTTTCACCTTTTGGGGCTTTAAAGTAGGTTTTGACAAAATTACACATGTTAGTGGCATATAAAGGAGTTTTAAACTGACTAATTGACCTTGGATATAACATGAAACCTATAAGACATTAAAGGACCCTCTTAAATATGTTTAAAATTCACAAAATACCCCTTTTATTATTAACCTCAATGACTTGTGTAAGGAAGAAACACTAAAAGGCTTAAATAACCTAAAAAACACTTTACCTTAACCTCTCCAAAAGAACCTTAAACAATGATAAACACAAAGGGAAACCATCCTAAAAGGATATTTTAAGACCCTATATGACTATCAATGAAGCTAAAATGATCTAAATTTCAATTTTTTGATGAGACTCACATATGGTAGCCAAAATTGGCTACACATCTTTGGTGACCTCTTAGGATGGCATGCCTACTATGATCATTAAACTAGATGCCTAGTCCATCCATTAGGCATAGAGTCACTTCTCACTCAAAATCATATTTTGATTGACCTTGACACTTGAATACAAATTCCTTGAAACAACTAAGACATCTAACTACCTTTAAAACAAATACACCAAAGCAACAAGATAAAACACATTGTGTTACAAATCACTTAGAGGAAACACAAGACAAAGACTAGTATGTACAACTAACCTTACAAAACTGATCCTCCTAGATCAAAAGAAAAACTTCTCAAGTCACCTTCATGTGATGAGAAAGGAAGATGTGTAGGCTAATGATTAGACATTGTCATTTCTTGACCAGCTTCTTTATTGACCGCTATCTTCTTTAGTTTGACATCAAATAGAGTAGCAGTAGAAAACATGTCTCCAACAAAGATAAACTCATAATTATCTTCAATTTTCAATTCATATGTTGTCTTTTTTGGGAGATGTAAGAGATCTCCAAATTGATAACACCTTAATTTACAAGGGCAGAAACAACAACCTTAGGTGCTATCAGCTTTTCATATCTAATCTCTTTTTCATATTAAGAAGTGTCATACTCATCATAGATTAATACATCATTAACTTGGACCTTTTGGTGATGAATAATATAATTTGTTGGCTTGCTAGGAACATTTTACTCCTCATCAATAACTTCCACTTACTTTTCTTGAGGTGCTAGCCTACCAAACTCTTCAAACTCTTTGAAAATTTCCAAGTAGGATTTCCACATGTCTTCTAGGCCTTCTTAAACTTTCTCATGAGACTCAAAAATATCATTCATGATATTCAATTCAATATATTTCTCATTCATCTCTTGATCATTCTCATTGTCTAAGGCAACATCATTAGCACTCTCTTCATAGGCTATAGGTTTACCATTGAAACTAAAGCAAAAAATTTATAGTTATTCACAAAAGGAATCTTCTTTTTTATCACTTGAAATCATACTAATCTCAATTTCAATTTTTCCATTCTCTTGAGAGACAACATGTTGATCAGATGCTTCCCATGTTTGAATAGACTCGTGACAAGGTTGAAAATTATCTTCCTTAGGTTATATCAACTTCTCACTAGAAGACACTACAACCTCTTTCAAATATTTATATTTTTCATGAGTTTCAACAAGGATAATAAGAAATGTATCTTGAATAAGACTTATCTCATGTTTAACTTCAACTTATTCAAATATTGTATGATTGTCCTTTCCTTCATCAAGACTAGATTGGTCTTCCTCCTCCTCTATGAAGAATGGAAGTTAACCTACCCACTTAAGATCTATCACCTCATTTTTTTTCTTGTTCTATAAAACTTTATTTATTTTCCTTTTCATCAAATTTAAATCCATAACAAACAAGTTGATCTACTTGATCATTTGTGACATCAGAAAGTTGTCCAATTGTTGTCTAAAAAGTAGAGACTTTTGCTCATCCTTGAAAGTTGATTTGTTTTCTTCTCCATCAAGGGGAGTGTTGATGATTATCTCTTCCTCATGTTTAATAGAATCACTCTCTTCAAAACCTTCTTAATATTCACTTACGATGTCAATATCTTACCTCTAAAAGATAACCACCTCATCATTCCTTCTTGAAAATTTTTCCCTGTCAATTAAATGTCCATATTCTTACTTCAATGCACTTGATTATACTTCACAGAAAGAGAGGGTGGAGGGAAAGACACTTCATTATCTTGATTTATAATTTGTAGAGTGTCCTTATAATTTGGTATTTTAGGAGAACTAGGTTGATTAGATGCTTCTTGGATAGTTGTAGCTTGAATGATAGATGAAGGACTTAAGGGGTTTATTGGCTCTCTTAGATTGACCTCCAACATTATTACTCCCTCTTTATCTTGAGATTACATATAAATAAACTCATTATAACTTAGAAAGCATTTTAATGTGACTTATACAACCTCTTCACTCTATTGACTTTGAATAGGCATGGGAGAAGGCTTTTTCTCAAGATTAGTTATAACAGAATCATGGGTGTTAGTCCAAGAGGGTCTCCATGAAAGGATGCTTTGAGGCTCTTGAGGGAGTGTAGAGGTTACTTGAATAGGATTAGGTTCTTGAGGAATAAAGGTTTAAAACTTGGGTGTAGAAGAGATATAAGAAGGATTTTGATTGTATAGGATAGGCTCTCCTTCCCACCTCATTAGTCTATCTTCCACCAAGTGTATCATCCCCTTAACCTCTAATTTTTAATTTGTTAAATTATATTCCTTATTAACACCTACCCACACTCTTCAAAAGATTTGCAATATCTCTCTAATCTCATGAATGGGATAGATAGGATAAACTCCACCATACTCTACTTTATTAGTATTTATCATCATCTTTACAAGGTCTAATATAGTTTGTTTAAATTTGGGTAAAAGTGAAGAAATATTAGCATACCTTTGATAAGGTTGATTAGAGAGATAGGTGGCTAGTTGGTAAACTTGGTAGGTAGTTGTTTGAGAACCAATTGAGGAGATTCCATGAATGACATTAACTTAATAAGACTGATATGAAGGTACACAAGAAGCATTTTGATCATATGAGTAATGATACTTAACAATTTTCTATTTTTTAGGAACTTGGACTACCTATACTAGTTAAGATTCACTTGATTTTCCATTAGTGATTGAGTTGTTGCCTCCAATTGATGATGTATTGAAAGACAACACCAAATATTCCTTCAATAGATGATAATTCAATCTCAATAGGAATTATAAAACTGTTATATCTCAAATTTTCACCCTTGAGAGGGTGATTCAAGAACTCTCAATTTATCTATACAATGATATTAGTCATAGGTTTTGGGTGACCTCTAAGTGGACTAAACCTCAAGATTATAGGTCTAACTCCCCATTTAATCTCATGACAATACACTACTAGTTTGTAAAGGAAAAGGGAAAGAGATAATATAAAATAAAACTAACTATGAAGGTGATAAACCAAATAAACACCAGCCACTTCACTATTATGTACTAATAACATCGATTAGGCTTGATTATGATCACATTACTCAATAAGGATGTTCAAGCATGAATGTTTCAACATAAGGGTTACAAACAATGAATTGAATGAGAGGGTTATTCAAGAGGTATAATCAAGGCAATAATGAATAAAATCCAATTAAAACCATGAAAAACTACATCTATCTCACCATGTGACCTGCAAAAACATAATCTATTTGAAAATAGATAGGAGAGGACTAATGAGAGAGAGAGTACAAACACTAATACTAACATTCATCAACAATCACACAAGTACACTAGTTATAAGCATGTGAAAAGGTAAAAACCAAATTTACTAGTCATTCAAAGGCATAGTAAAAGCATTTAGTTGAGTAGGGATTCACCATACTTAGCCAAAGGATCGATACAAAGCCAAACAAGGCTGTACATATAGAGAATGAGAGAAAGAGAGAGATAAATGGCATAGAAAAGAGCAATGATAAGTATCAAGAATTAATGACAAGTGTTAAAATAAATAGCAAAGTTTTAGAATAGTCTCATAAGGTTTTAAATGACGTGTTTCTTTTCTTGATGATGTTTCCTCTCCCAAATGGCATAAGGGTTTCTCTATTTAATTGACACATCTTATCTTCTTCAAGCTAGGCTCCTTTTGGCATGGAAAGTGAAAAATGGCATTACTTGGTTATCAAATCACCTTTAAATATCCTTTAATATCCTCATTAACACCTTCCATATACTTGAGGATTCTCCATACTAATATTTCAATGATAATCTTACCTCTTTAGGTGTCTTAAAACATATCAATCTCACTATGCCTCTCTTGCTTAAATGCCTCAAATCTTGATTCTATCTTCATGAGTTAAATATTTCTCCATGAAGTACCTCTCTCTACCTTGAAAAACTTTTATCAACGTCCTTGGGTACCTCAAATACTCTCTAACACTCCATTTCAAACCTAAAGCCATACTTGTCTTTAATTCCTTTTGGCCCTTAAAACAAACAAAGCTCCTTGTCTAAAACATTATATAAATATTCTTAGAAATCCAAGAATTTATTTAAGTACCCATTTGGTTGTTATTTCCCTATATAAATTTTCATGATCATACACTTAATGTAAGTATGCTTACTCCACTTGTTTCTATATCTATTTGCCTTCAATTAGGTCTCTTAGCCTAGGAAAAGAAGATTTGGTTCTAGTTAATGTTCACACAAGTGAAACTTTAATAGAATGTTTGATCCACTTTATGAACCTCTTAATCATTCTTAGGTTCAATTTGAGGGTCTGAGACAACTTTGCATACTTCTAAATACCTTGTAACAATCATTCTTATCCATTTTCCATACACTTTATACCCCACACTATTGATTATTCTCATTGATGTCATAGGTGCATCTTGTGAAGATGGATGTCAAAAGATGAATAAGCCTAGTTGGGAGTGTATGATGTGAAAAGGTGAATTGAGAGAGTGATGTCATGAGAGAAATATAAAGAGATAATTTGAAGGAAACTAATGTCTTTTGATTGCATGAAGGTATAGGTCTTTGATGTCAAAGTACATAGAAAGCCTATTCATGATCCTAGTCATGACATGAAGAGGTATGTTCATGAAAATGAATGAGCATAGGCATGTGAAGGTTTTATGGCATTTTTTGATCATGTATGTGAGGAATTGAAGCATTCATGAGAGTTTCAAGGTGAGCCTCTAGGGGTATGACATTCAGACTAAGCCTACACCTAAACCTCTCTTAGACCCCGCCTAGCCTAATGAGGTATGAAGATCAGATTTCAAGGAAATTATGCATATGTGAGCATGTACATAGGTAATAATTTTTTTTAGTCATGTTCACAAAGTTTGAGGTACTCATTTGAAGGAAATTTCATGAATCATTATTTTAGGCCTTCTTAAGTTCACAGAATGATGTCTCAAGACCCGAAAAGCTCTTTCAAATGTTCGTTGGCATGTGTAACATGGGAATTTGAGATATTAAAGAGATATGTGGAAGTTTCCTATCTAAGATCTCTAGGAATTATTTTTGTATATAAATGGCAATCCTTTATGAACAATCATTAACACCAAAACTTATGCTACACCTCCTTAAAACCCTAATAAGGACCTAATGTGAAAGATATTATTAAAATCAGATCAAAATGGATTAAAATGCCTATTCAATATAATTTTTCATCTATTCAAATATCCAAGTACCTCTAAGTGGTGGTGGTTAGTCTGATGAGAGATAAAATGCATAGATATAAACTTATTTATTAATAAGTTATAGCTCTAAAAATTTGTATTAGTCAAGAAAAGAAAATGGATGGTTGAAGAAACTAGATACTCATTTTACATGTCCATTATGAGTTTTGAATAAGTTATAGTCTTTAATTGTTCCAATTTGGTCATCCAATTAAGCTAGTCATGGACAAACCTAATGGTGCAAATAGTGCAAAGCCTAGACAGAGATGAGAAGATGGATTTGAGGGTATGATCATGTTAGATTAATGAAAAAAAGTTAATGAATATTTAATTTATGAATTTTAAGTCATTATCATACATTTAATAATATTTTTAGGTCAGAATATGTAGTGAAAATGTTTTTCACAAAATGCCTCATCTGATTTAGATAAGACTATGTGATATAAGGTCAAGAAATTGGTTTGTAAGACTAATATTTTCCATTATACCATATAAATTTTATATCTAGGAATGGTTTGGATATATTATAGTATAATTTAAATTAATTATGAGTCATGAAAAGCATATACATAAGTGTTTTAGGTCTAATTCATCATGACTAGTTTCTAAGGTAATTTGGTAGTTCTGAATGAATGAGTGGTAGTGATGTTTTGGAGCCTTTATCTCCTGAGTGAAAGTGTTACAAGAATTTGGTGATGATCCTAATGTCATGAATAACATATCTAAAATTTTAATTTATCAAATTTTAGTATCTTAAGGGTGTTTAAGCTTCATTTTTTCAAGATAGACTTTTAGGGTACACAGGCCTGATAGGGCAATTTGTCATAAAAGAGATTTCATGGTATGAACGAAGGGTACAAGTCTCATCAAGCATGAATATGGTAATTTTATTTTGTTTAATATGTTATTTAATGGTTTTTATTTCTTGGATAATGTCATTTGGGCCTAATATGATCAAATTTTGGCACGAAGAGAATAGACCTAATGCAATTAGGCCTCCATGAGACTTAAAAGAGGAATAAGGCCTAATTGAGTTGTTTTAGATCAAAAGGGGATAAATTTTTGTTTAATTAATGCTCATAAAATGTTATAATACCTATTTTATGGATAACCTTATAGGTTTAATGTGTTTCTCCAACCAAGTGGTGTGTGGCTACGTATTTAGTATATATACAAGGTAGTTTAAGCCTATTTGAAGAAAGTAATTGAATAAAATAAAATATTGATTAACAGAGTAGAAGGGGGTCTTGAAATGAGACCATAATATCATATTATATGTGTGGTGATCAAAATTCATGAGGTGGTTAAGTTTTTACTGAGTCAGCTAGGTCGTTGATGCTTCCTTGCCAGTAGGTGCTTGTTAAAGCATAATCAAGTGGGTGCTTGAATTAATTGGGGTTGGTGCTTAAAGTTGAGTTAGTGATCAATAAAACTTGATATTTTTTTTTATAGGAATTTAGTCCATTTTTAGAGATAATAGTGGGTTTTCATTCCCTTGAGGGTTTCCCACTCATATATGTATTTTCCATGAGGAATGGTTCTTTGTGAATTGCTATATCACTGTATTGCTTTCATGATTTAAGGAATGTTAAAGTGGAATTGAAAGAAAATTTTAAACATTTATTCATCCCCCCTCTTATTAACTATTATTATAATAATTGGTATCATATCCTATTCCTTTGAGGTAGGCCTAATAGCTTAAAGGATATCCTAGAAGCATAAGCATGTCTAGTCATCAAGTACAAGGAGTTTTCTCAACCAATAAATATCCTCTCTTTAGTGGGACTAACTATGCATTTTGGAACATCATAATTAATACATATCTAATTTCTTTAGGTTATGACATATGATAATCTATTTTTGATGGATTCATTCCACCTTCTACACCACCAACTCATGCAATAGATATAAAGTCAAGTGAGAATAACTCTAAGGTAATGAATGCCATCTTCTGTGGTCTTTCAAAATTATAATTTTTTAAGGTCATGCATTGTGATATAGCCAAAGAGATATGTGGAATTTAATAGACCATATATGAATAATATATAAAATTTAAGTTGGAAAAGTTACAAACCCACTGAAGGCAGTTTGAAATTTTGAGAATGGAGGATGAAAACATTACATCTTATCTGTTAAGAGTAGATGAAGTGGTAAATGTCGTCAAAGGTCAAGGAGAGAATTTGTAAGAATCAATAGTAGTTCAAAAGGTACTAATATACCTAACATCTAAGTTTGATTCAAAAGTGTCTATAGTGGAGGAGATCAAAGATATTTACATACTAGATATGGATGAGCTTCATGGCATCTTGACTACCTATGAAATGAGAACAAGTGATGGAATACCTTCCAAGAAGGAAGATGCATTCAAAGTTGAGAAAAATTCACAAGGTAAAAAGGTCAAGGATGAAGTTGATACATACATTGATGATGACAAGATAGAAGCCATTTTTATTTAAAAACTAAGGAAAGGATCAGGTAAGTATAAGGGCAAGTTGCCATTCAAATGATTTAACTATGGTAAAATTGGTCATTTTGCATCTAAATGTCCTAACAAAGATAAAAATGAGCATGATGGAGAGCATGATGAACATCATGGTGTCAATAAGAAGGTCTATAAGGCTCATAATAGTAAAAAGGGTTTCAACAAGTATGAAGGCAAGAAAGGGTCATTCAATAACAAGAGAATTATCTATACCAAAGAAGATAATAGCTCCTCTAATGCAAGTGACACAAGTAAATTTTATAGTGATGATAGTACTGATCATGATAGCAATGAAACCTTATTTATGTATATAGAAATAGACAATGAGAGTTGTTCAAAAGGGAAAAATCTTATGGATGATGAAGAATCAAATAAAGAATGGGCTAAAGTGAACCTTGAGGTTTAATTAGTGAGTGTTCTATAGTATTTGAAGTTCCAAATAAGGAAGAATAAAAAATAGAGATCATTAGATAAAAGTTATGAGAAATAAATCAATCTCTTTGAAGAGAGACTAAGAAACAACTCCAATGAACATGATAAGATCATCAAATAGTTGGAAACTCATATTGAGATTACACTACAAGTTTTAAAACCAAAGAGGAAGAATGTATCAAGTTTAAAATAGAAATGGATTCCTTGAAGGTAGAATTGGATTAGGTATTAGTCAAGTTTAAGACACATTAAAAATTTAAAAAGAGAAATGAAGTCCTTCATGATATATTGAGTGGTCAAATGTCTCCACATTACAAGATAGGTCTTGAATTCAAAGAAGACCAAAATAAAAACAAGGAGAGTAAAATCTCAAAGTAAAATTGGTGGTACTAATAGAGTAAATACCTATGCATAAATTTTCAAATTTGAGACTAAAAGTGGTCATCAACAAGTCAATAAGAATGTGACTCCTTAAAGAGACAAAAAAGGTAGAGGTGCATCATTCAACATTAGACAGACAAGGTATGTGAATACTTTTAATGGTTACTATTTCTCATGTAATCAATATAGACATAGAGCTATGGATTGTAGACATCATGATCGAATCAATTCATGATGGAGAAATAGGATGAATGTCCATTTCAACATTAGAAGCAAAATTATATGCTACAATTATGATCAAATAGAAGATATTGAAAGGTATTAAAAGATAAGGAAAATGAGTAAGATTATTCAAGACCAAAGGCTATATGGTCATACCACTAATAAGTGGTTCAAGAAGTTAGACCCTATGAATAAGGTGAAGGAGGAGCAGAAGACTAAAGGGTAAGAATCTATGCTAGCTTAAACTACCTTTCACATTCAAGATGAAGGCATGATATGGTATATAGATAGTGGTTGTCAACCCACATGACATGAGACAAAAGCAAGTTCATCTCACTGAATAATAAAATTTTAGGAACAATGTGATTTAGAGATAACACAAATGCAAATATAGTTGGAAGGGGTATCTTGAGTTTGGACAATGGGAAGACCAAGACAGAGAATGTGTTGTATGTGGAAGGTTTGAAACATAATATGATTGGTGTAAGTCAAATGTGCAACTAAGGACACACACACTAACCTTTCATGATAGAGGGTGTGATATAAAGATAGCTAAACTAGGAAGACTAATTGAAAATGCTAAGAAGACTGAGAATAATCTATATGTCTTGAATGAGATCAAGAAGGAGAGATGATTTATGATCAATATGTATGAATGTTGGATATGGAATAAAAGGTTGAGCCAACTAAAATTTAACAATATGATCAAGATAATCTCTAAAAAATTTGTGAAGAACATGCCTAGAATCACCAAACCTACAAACACACTTTGCAATGCATGTCAACATGGTAAGCAAACTAGAAGGTTCAAATCCAAGGCGTACTCTACTAAAATACCTTTGGAGTTAATACACACTAATCTCTATGGGCCTACAAGAATTAAAAGTATTCAAGGAGATAGTTATTTTGTGTTACTCATAGATGACTACACAAGAATGACTTGGGTGGCATTATTAAAATAGAATTTAGAAGCTCTTGATAAGTTCAAGGCTCTTTTTGAAAATGAAAATAATGGGAAGATCAAGTGCTTAAGATCTGACATAGGAGGAGATTTTTGGTCCAATGATTTTGATGACTTATATTAGGTATATGGAATAAGGAAACATGTATCTATAGCTAGGACACCTCAATAGAATGGGATAGTGCAAAGATAGAATAGGACAATTCAAGAGATGGAAATAACTATGCTAAATGAGTTAAAATTAACTAATGGATATTGGAGAGAGGTAGTGAGCATTGTAGTCTATATTTTAAATAGAGGAAAAATAAGGAAAAATGGTATAAAGACACATTATTAACTATGGAAAGGGCATTTGGAACATTTTATATTTTTGGAAGCAAATTATTCATCAAAAGAGATGTGGAAGACTTAGGTAAGTTTGATTCTAGGTCTGATGAAGGTATTGTTGACCGAATGTGACTTCTTGGTCAAATTTGGGCACCCCTAGGCAAATTTATTTGATTTTAAACATTTTAAGGGGTCCTAATTTTTATCATAGGAAGTGTCACTTGTTATATGATGTCATTTGAGATCAAATTAGTTTTAGTCTTGGTCACATTAGCCAATTTGTCTATTAGGGATTATTTTATGTCATTTAAAGAGTCACTAATGCATTTAACACATTTCCCAAGGTACATATGTGTATAAATTTAATTTAAAATGTCCAATAAGTTATTTTAGATGTTTGACATGTTAGTTACATCATATACTTGTAGGCTCCCTAACTAAAGTTGTAGAAATCAACTACAAAGAGGGAAAATAGCACTTGTACAGATTCTTGGGAAGTGTGCCACATGGAAAAGATTTTTGGGGTCCATAAAACATTATAATAATCATATCCATGACTTTATTTCTCTATAAGTTCAATTTTTAAGCCAAAAATATTTTTTATTTTTTTGCTCTTCTTGACAGACTGAACTGACCTTCAGGTTTTTACTCAGTACAAGAAGCATAGGTAATTTTAGAAAAAATTATTTAGGGAGGTTTTTTTATACTAAAATAAATTAATTTTAATATATTTATTTTTAATATTGGTCAAATCTTCTATATAAACAATTACTAACAAGTTGACTGTGCATATTTGATAGCTATTTGGTGAACCCTAATATTTTTGCTTCATTTCTACCAAATCCATATGAACTAGTTACTGGTGTTGGCTCCAAAGGATTTTGGATTCATTAAAAAATGTTTAACATTATTTTTCGTATAATTCATGATATTTGGATGAGCAAAATTGGTGTATCATGAAGGAGGTGTCACCATGTATAGTTTTAGTTGGAGTGTTTTGATTTGTTGAGTGTATCTCTTTTATAGGTGACTTTTTCAACTAGGAAAGAGTGTTCCATAATTCCTTGGGTCATATCACTACTTCCTTATATGTTTTTATGTCATCATGGCATTCCTTTTGTAGTTTACAAGCTTGGTTTTCTTCATTTTCCAACTTTATGCTAGTTTTAGTTGAATTTCATGCACAAGCTTGTTCACCCTATATATTAAGTGATAATGGAGGTGTTTTGGATTTTAAAGACTTTGGATTTTGAGTGAGGTTCCATTTTCATGTTAAATAAGGCATAAAATTGACCATGTGCTCATGTCCCAAGCTATCTCAGTCATGAAATGCTATTGTTTGTTGATTTTCATGAACTTACAAGTGATTTTTACATAGAGGAGGGTGTTTTGAAGTTATTTTCAAAGTTTTCTTAATGGAGGTTATCGATGTGAGGGATAAAAATTTCATTTTAGGTGGTTTGAGATCCTTACCCTTGCATTTTTTGGCTCCTTCTATGCCTCTACCTACATAGTCAAAACCTTCACCTAAAGCCCTGATGATGTCATGTTGATATTGGGAGAAATGTACTTATGCTCCAATTGCTTAAAATTGTATAATTTCATAAAAATTTCTAATATAGCCTTTCTTATGCTTATTTTGGTCTTATATCACCTTCAATGTCAAGCATACAATCAAATGCATACCTATAAGTGACATCAATAGAGATTGAAGGTTTGTATGGAGGTATTTCACAAGGTTGAGCCCTCATCAGGTTTATGAGGCAAGTTGATGGATTATAAATCATGATTAATACCCTTTTCATCTCACTAGGTATTGGAGAAGCATCCAAAAAACATTTGTAAGTTTTAAGACCATTTTACTAAAATGATAAAATAAAGGACATGTTGGTTTTATGAGTAATATATACCATACTCTCAAGATCCCTTTGATGCTCCTAATTATTTGGCCTTATATCCCCTAGGATGGAGAATTAATGTACCAAGTTTTAAGGGGTGATTTAAAATGGAGAGAGGTATTCTAAAGGTCTAAAAGTCCTCTCAAACACACTAAAAAGCTCCAGTAGTGTCTACATGCCTATGGGGAACAAAAGGGTTTTATCACCTTAAGAAAACAATTCCAACTATAAGAACATGGATTGAATGAATATAATAGATTAAGGAGACAATATTAAATAAAATATAACAAAATATGTAAGGGTAGAACACTAAACATGCCATGACCACCTATAGGCCACCATTCAAGCGTAAAAGGTTAACCTACAGGGGTCAGACAAGTTAAACAAGAGGAATAAATGTTTTGTACATTTTTGGTGTGGTCTAGTCTATTTTAAGTGACTATTAAATGTTTAGAATATTTTGGAGATACAAGGTGAGTTAAAGAAACATTTTCTCATGGTAATCATCCAAATCAACCCCTATTTTAGCACCTATAGTAGGGTAAAAACATGGTAGACACTGTTTGAGATTTAATGGAAAAAATAAGATAAATATAAATGAAACATAAATTTATTAACCCTAAAGGTTGTTTTGAAATTTTGGTACATACCATGAAAAAGTGAAAGGGATACCCTATGATAAGCTATAGGCAGGGGTTAAGAAAGAGTGTATCAGTCAGGCAAATAGTGACTAGAAAAGTTGACACTATAATGATGCCTTAAGTTTTGGAAGAGGATTCTAGTGAAAATATTTAAATGTATACCTAAGTATGTTAATTTATAATTATACACATCTTCTTTTAATCTCATTAAATACCAATAAACACCTATAGACAAGACTGTATCAGTCAAGGTAAGGTCTAGACAAGCTGAGGTTACAATGAGGTATAAACCCTTCATGAGTGAAAATAAAGTGAAAGTGACTTAAATAATATCCATTATGCTATAATGGATGTCATATGATGTCTAATACCCTCCAAATATTCCCAAAAATCTTTCTCACTTGGCAAATAGACTTCAGTCCATACAAGTAAGCTAGGAAACCCTTGGTTCAAAGGGTAAGCATAATGAATCCACTAAGGATAAGGGTGTTGGATGGTTTAAAAAATAAATAAGAATAAATTAAAGGTTATAAACATGTATATTCCTCTTATAAACATGAAATTTGTCTAGAGAGGTTACCTACAGGTGGATTTGGGCAAGAATGTAAGAAAATAGTGTTTTTTTAGCCCCTTTTTTAGACAAGTTGAGTTGGTTAGGTACCTAAATGAGGGAGTCTGACCTTTCACTTTGGTAAAGAGACTAATTATGACCTTATAAAACTCAAAAAACTCTAATTTTTCCATGGTAAATAGGGATATATATCTCTATTTTATTTCAGAGACCAGCCACTCAGGAAAATTAAAACTTTGGTCTACCAAGCAAAAGATGGGAAAATGAGTGGATGACCTAATATGAGGCCCTAATATCTTCAAGTAAATTTTTTTGATGTGTATATAAGGTTTAAGGATGATTAAAAACACTCACACAACCTCCAATCCCTTAGAGTGACTTAATTATGCATGCATATAATCTAATTTGGTAGGGTTCCACTAGGCCAAGTTGGCAAAAGTGAGGAAAAGTGGTGAAAGGAGTGGTGGAGAGGTCATGTGATATATTTGTGAGTATGAATGAAGTGTGATTTTTTTTAATAATCCATCCTAATCATGTTATAACAATCTAAATGAGCCAAATTTGTAAGGTATATGCTAAGCCCCCTAAGCATTCAAGAGACCTAGAACCATCGTGAGGTCTACCCCATTTCTAACTCTTATGAAGATATGTGATTGATTTAAAAATTAATATAATATCTAAATAGACATTTTTGAGATATTTTGGTGTAAAAAGACCTATAGGAGAGAAATTTATAGCATTGACATGGTTCAAGTATGCAAAATGAGAGGAAAACAAGTTTGATGGGTGTTTTCAAGAACTCATATATTTTTTACGGATATGCATGGGGAAAAAATGGATTAAGTGAAGTTATTAGGGTCCCTTGGAATTAGTCTTGTGGAATTTGGAGGAAGGTTCAATGTCCGAGTTTTATGAAAAAAGCTTAAGACCTAGAACAACCTAAAACACTACTAAAACCTTGGTTATGACCCGATGAGGAAAATGAGCTTAGAGAGCCACCATAATGGCATAGTTTTGTAAGGAAAAATAATTTAACATATATAAAACTAACCCAAGATCTCATCTATGTAAGGATATTTATGGAACTATATGGACAATAGGAAAAATGTGGGTTTTCTCACCATTTTTTGTGTTTTGTAGGGTATATGATGTTTTAGAAGGTGTAATCAAGTTTTATGGGAATATTAGAACCTATTATAACTAATTATGGTAATTTTGTCCTTATAAAAATTATTTAAGTGTTCAAACTAAAGCTCTCCTTTTAGCCAGTCAAAACTGGCATGGTGCACACAAGGGTGAAAAGTGTGGAAACCTTAATTAGATGTCCTTTTAAGGTGAGTTTCAGAGGTCTAAGGCCATGGATAATATTTATATGTGTCATTAACTCCCTTCCATGGATTTTCATGGAAAATTAAAGACGTTTTTGAGGCCAAGTGTAAGGAATTATTGAAACAAGGAGTTTTAAGACTACAAACAATGATTACTTCATTCTAGGAGTTTTCAAAAGTGAAGGGATGAAAATAATGAATGTAATTTCATTAATAAAGGCCTTAAATATCATATAAATCATAATACCTATCCATATTTATTAGTGTGATGTTCAAATAGATGCAAATTATGAAGGTAATTTTATGTGCCAGGATTGAGAGTTCTATGCCACTTTTCACAAATTTCATGGCTTGTATAGATAATTGGACATCCTAAGTTTGCATGGTTCAATTCATGTCTCTTTTTAATTTAAATTTTAACTCTTTTTGGAATATTGACACATGTACAAGTGACCTTTGGACTTCCTTTGCTTTGCCTGTCTATCAAAAGCTATAAATATGGACTCTTTTGCTTCTTTTTGGAGCCTCCATTGGTTAATGGGGAAACTCTAGACAAATTTGTACTTTAAATACTCTTGAATAAATATAAAAGTTATTTTCCTCTTAAATAATATACTATTAAGTATTTATTTCAATCTTGTTAGTCTTGTCTAGTGAAAGATCTTCTTTTTTAGCATGTTACTTCTGATTGTCTACCAAATGTATAGAAAGGTTATTGTTATAGGTCTTTGTTAGTATTATATTCTAAGTGTTAAGGTGTTCTATATGTGGTTTATGATTGTATCCCTTCATGAAATAATCCATTACCCTCCTAAGTATCAAATAGCTTCTTGAATCTAACATATGAAACATTGATGTGACAATACATCCTAGGTTGTTAGTTTTGTGTGAGAGAGATGAAACATTGGTGTATCACCTTTTTTTGGTTTTATTAGTTGTTTTATTAACCCTTTTCATCCATAGGTTGATAAAAATAGTGCATCAATAGAACTATCCCTTCTAGAGATTCATCTCTCAACATTGTCACCCACAACAAGAGGGATGTCTCCATTATGCCACTTGGATGAGGAGAGATAGGCATATCCTAAAGGGTGAAAATAAAAATGTCAATAGGTATATTCTTGGAATATTCATCAGTGAGATTAACCTATAGATGATATAAAAAGAGGTTGTAAAATATAATGGAAATCACAAATGTGAATATTGATGAGATAAGTTCTAAGAAGTCACATTCATAGTCAAAGGATACATCAGAGAATATAGACTTCAATAATGAATAATAAAAAATATAGATTGATGAGGAAGAAGAAGTTGAGGAAAGATAAGATTCAAAAGGTCCTTCAAGACATATTCAGAGAGACCATCTTGAATCATAAATCATTAGCAATAGGGTTACAAGTATGCAAATAAGCAAAAGATTGGTAAGTAACCAAAATCAATAGAATGTTTCTTTATTGTCTAATATTGAACCTAAAAACCTTGTATAAGCAAGAAAAGACAAGTTTTGGATAGGTGCTATGAATTAGGAGTTAAACCAAATAGAAAAGAATGAGACTTTGGAACTAGTTCCTAGGCCTAAAAATAAGAATGTCATTGGCACAAAATGGGTGTTTAGGAATAACTTAAATGAATATGGAGAAGTCACTAGGAACAAGGTTATATTGGTATGTAAGGGGTATGCCCAAGTAGAAGGGGTAGACTTTGAGGAGACCTTTGATCTAGTAGTAAGATTTAAGGGTATCATATTATTTATAGCATACGCAAGTTTCAAAGGGTTCAATGTGTATTAGATGGATGCCAAATCTTCCATTCTAAATGGGAACTTAGAAGAAGAGGTGTACATGGAGAAAATGTTGTCATAATGTTGTTATTGATGTCAATCTAATATCATTTGATGTCAAGGTTGATGTCATTGATGTCAAGATGCATGGTGTTTGGGGTATGATCTTGTATTCCTAATATGACAAAGAATCTAGATAACCTAATGTATCTCTATTGAGAGAGAATTTTAAGAATCGACATAGAACACAATGAGGTATGAAGATCCTCAGTCAAGATTCAAAGATTTACGTAAGCAGATCCAAAGATGCTCCATTGAGACATGAATCTGTTATATTGAAGATATAAATAAGAGGTTATTTTATCATGATTATGATGTTTTATATAACTCATGTGAGTCTTATAGTAAGCATGCATGGGTAATACCTACAGATCTAGTATGTAACTAGACCACCCCTAGACCCTGCTTAGCCTAAAGAAGAAATATTAGTTATTAATAAGACATATGAAGAATAATTTATAGTGTTTTAGCATGAGAGAGGTTTTTTTGGGTATTACATGAGGCTTTAAGAGATTTTATATTTGTTATAAGGTCAGCTTTAAGACCTATTATGACTTATAGGTCAAATGCCTAGAGAGAAAAGAGAGATGGTGACTAGATGGGATATCAAGATTAGTTTCCAAGGCAAGTGTGAGTATGTGTGAACTAAAAAATGTATTTAATGTTATTTCAAGTATTTTTACCAAGTTTTAGCTCAAAATTTGAATGTTAAGGCAAGAAAAAGTGTTTTGAGACCTATCAAATGCACAGAATGGAGGGTTCTCAAACTGAGGACTTTAAAGTGTTCATTAGAATGTGAAACATCCACATGGTAACATGATATATTTAGGAGAGATTGGAAAGGTTAATATATAAGATATTTATGCATTATTTTTGGAAAGGAGGGGAAATATTTTATGAACGATTGTTAACACTAAAAATAGTGTTAACCCTCTCTAAAACCCTAATAGTGAATTGATGAGAAATATATTATTCTAAAGTGCTCAATTTTTTTTTAAATAGTTTTTTAAGTGATTGGATCATGTATTAAAATCCAATATTCACCCCTAGGTGTGATTGGTTTATCAGGTGAGTGAGTGGACCCTACAAGAAAGACCTTATTTCTCAAACATTTATTATAACAGTCAGAGTTAATCAAGTCAAAGTTGTTAAATAAGTGAATGTTTAATATTGATAATCTTATATTATTTACATGGTGATTTTTTATAATATTATATACCTTAGGGGTTCTAAACTAGTCATACAAGTTGACCAGTCACTAACAGAACTAGTGGTGTAGATAGTGAGAAAACCAGGTAGAAATGAGAAATTGATTATGGATTTGCTAACATGGACTAGGTATGAATCCAAGTGAATGGATATATTTTTAAATACATTTAATACATGTTTATTTTTTATATATGTTTTTTAGGTCAATGGTAATGATTAAAATGTTACTCATAAGTTGACATGTCTAGTGAAGATGAGACAATGAAGGTACAAGGTTGTGAGATTGGTCTATAAGACCAATATTTACATATGACCATGTTATCTACCTATATTATAATGATATAATGATAATTTAAGATCATTAACATGCATTATGATATTTTTAATATGTCTAAATAGGTGTTGAAATTCAAAATTACCATGAGGATAGAAAAAAAGTATATGAGGTTTTCATAGATGATAAGAGGTGTATTAGAGACTTGAATATGTTGATAAGGCCATGATGAGTTAGTTAATTTGTAGAGAGAGCAGATAGAAGATTGAGTATGGCATTAATGTTAGAGAGAGAGAGAGAGAGAGAGAGAGAGAGAGAGAGAGAGAGAGAGAGAGAATATCATCATGTGTTGATAAGAATCAAGGAAAAGGTGGACAAATAATTTTTGGTTAAGTGGGTTATGATTCATCATAAGTGTTGATTGAGTGGGTGCTTGATCAATAAGGGGGTTGGTGCCTCCTATCAAGTCGGTGTTTGATAAATCCAAGTGGGTGTTTGGTGAATTAGGGGTTGGTGCTCCTTGTTGGGTTGGTGCTGAGCTAAATATTGAATCATTAATTTATAGGATTATTTGTCTAAGCTTTTTTTTAGTGTATTTTATCCCCCATGAGGGTTTCCCACTTATATGATGTGTTATGGTTGTTTATGCATTGCTTTGGTTAATTAATTATTTCTTTTTGCTTATGTACATTGGGTTGATATTGATTTATTAATGGTAATGAATGAATGATAAACTAAAAGTAAAAGAATATTAAGGAAAATGATTCACCCCCTCTCAATTATTGTGATTTTAATAGCAACTTGAGGATTTTTCATTATCAGGTAACAAGGACTATGTTTATATATTGAAAAAGGATCTTTATGGTATAAAACAAGATCCTAAAACTTGGTATGTCAGATTGGATAGGTATCTATTAGACTAAGGATTCAAAATATGAGTTGTAGATAGTAATATATACATAAAGATATAAGATTGCCATTAGTTGATAGTAGTGGTCTATGTGTATGACATCGTATTTGGTGAAAACAATGAGAATATGACTAAGGCCTTTGTAGATGTAATGGAGAAGGAGTTTGGTATGTCCATGCTAGGAGAACTATCATTCTTTATTTCATTAAAAATCATTCAATATGAAAAAGGTATATTAATTTTACAGTCTAAGTATATAATAGAGATGTTAATAAGTTTGAGATGGAATATTTCAAGGTAGTTATTACACCCATGATCACATGGTGTAAGTTAATAAAGGAAGATGCGTCTCTAAAGGTCAATCATAAATCATATAATTCAATGATTGGAAGTCTTATATACACCATTGCCTCTAGAACTAACATTATCAAAGATGTAGGTCTTATAGGAAGATTTCAAGTAGACACAAAGTAAAATCATTTTTAATTCGTGAAAAGGATATTGAGGTATCTCAAGGGGACTATGGAGTTTGGTTTGTGGTATCCAAGGAGAAAGGAGTTTAACTTGATAACCTATATAGATGTAGAGTGGGTAGGGAGTCTAGATGATAGGAAGAACACTAGTGGAATAGCATAGTATCATGGATGATCAAGAATCAACCATCAGTGGTATTGTCTACTTATGAGGCTGAGTACATTATAGAAGCTTCATGATGCACTCAATTCCTATGGATGAGAGAGAGACCTTAAAATACTACAAGGTGGAGTATTATAGTCCTAGCCCTATCTATTGTGACAATACAAGTTTCATAAGTGTCTCAAATAATCATGTCATGCACTCAAGAAATAATCACATTATCATAAATTATCATTTATTAAGAGAGTAGGTAAGTGAAAAAAGTGTTAAACTTGAATATGTTTCTACAAAGGATCAGATTGTAGACATTTTTACTAATTTACTTCCAAAGGCAACAGTTGAACATTTAAGATAGGAATAGGGTTTAATTCCTACCACTAGAAGTCATTAAGGAAGTCAATTACTTAGGGGTTTATAATCAAGTGGTTTATTATCTCTAAGAGTAGGTGAGTAGTGCCAATAAGTTATGCATGGAAATAGGGGATCATGTTTATATGGTTCTTCATAAAATCATAATCCTATGTGTTGAGTGTGTTGGTTGTAAGAGTTGTGATCCAAGAATTTTTAGACATCTCTTTGTAATTTATGTCAAAGAGGGAGAAATTTTGAGTGTGTTGGTTGTTTATATGGTTCTTCATAAAATCATAATCCTATGTGTTGAGTGTGTTGGTTGTAAGAGTTGTGATCCAAGAATTTTTAGACATCTCTTTGTAATTTATGTCAAAGAGGGAGAAATTTTATAATGAGGAAGAACTTACCTATTGAGAGAAGTTTTTGAGAGTGATTTCCATCAATGATAAAGGGGGATATTATTGAGTATTGTCATTGATTTCATAGGTGAATCTCATGAAGATGAATGCCAAAATATGACTAAGCCTAGTTAGTAGTGTGTGATGTGATAAGGTGCATTGAAAGAGTGATGCCATAAGAGAAATAGAAAGAGATAATTTGAAGACAACTAATGTCTTTTGATTGAATTAAGGTACAAGTCATTGATGTCAAAGTACATAAAAATCCTAGTCATGACATGAGGAGGTATGTGCATGAAAATTAATGAACATACGCATGTTAAGGCTGTATGGAAAATTTTGATCATGTATGTGAGGAATCGAAGCATTTGTGAGAGTTTCAGGGTGAGCCTATAGGGGTAGGACCTTCAGAATACCCCTACTCCTAGACCTTTCTTAGACCCTACCTAGTGTAATGAGGTATGAAGATCAAATTTCAAGGAAATTATGCATATTTGAGCATGGATAAAGGTAAGATAAGGGTTTTTATGCATTTTAAAAAAATTTGAGGTCTTGGTTTGACGTAAATTACATGAATCCATGTTTTAGGCCTTCTTGAGTTCATAAAATTAGGTCTCAAGACCCTATAATGACTTTCAATGTTCTTTGGCATGTGTAACATATGCCATGGAATATTAATTATTAATGATATATGGGGAAGGGTCCAAGATAATATTTATAGGTATTAGTTTTGGATTTAAGGGGTAGTCATTTATGAACAATCATTAACACCAAAACATGTGTTAAACCTCTTTAAAAACCTAATAAGGACACAATGTGAAAGTTATTTTACAAACTAGCTTAGAATGGATTCAAATGCCTATAAAATATATTGGTTCATCTATTCAACTCTCCTAGGTACCTCGAAGTGGTGGTGGTTAGTCAGATGAGAGAGAAAATGCATAGATACAAACTTATTTGTCAAGAAGTTATTATAGCTCTCAAAAATTATATTGGTTAAGAAAATCAAATAGATGGTAAAAGAAACTAGAGACTCATTTTACATTTCCACAATGGTTTATGGATAATTTATTTTATTTAAGTGTTCTAATTTGGTCATCTAAGTAATCCAGTCATAGACAGACCTAATGGTGCAAATAGTGCAAAGCCCAGGTAGAGATGAGAAGAGGGATTTGAGGGTTTGAGCATGTAATATTGATGTAATAAAGTGCATGAAGAGTTTATTTATGAATTTTAATTCATCATAATGCATTTAATAAGCTTTGGATGTTAGCATATGTAGTGAAAATGTTGTTCAAAAAATGACCTATCTGGTTCAGATAAGACTATGTGATATAAGGTCAAGAAATTGGTCTAAAATACCAATATTTTACATTATACCATATTATTTTTATATATAATAATGTTATAGATATAAAATATTACATTTACATGCATAAGGAGTCATAAAAAGTGTCTACACAGGTGTTGGAGGTTTAATTCACCATGACTGGTTTTTAAGGTAATTTGGCAGTTCTGAGTGAGTGAGTGGTAGTGATGTTCTTGAGACTTTATCTCTTAAGTGAAATAACTAAAATAATTTTTTTATGACCATGAGGTTATCAATAACCTATATACATTTTTAATTTTTCAAATTTTAGTAGCTTAAGGGTGTTTAAGCTTCATTTTTTCAAGACAGACTTTTAAGGTACATAGACCTAATAGGGTAGTTTATCCTAAAAGAGATTTCATGGTAAGAATGAAGGTTAAAAGTCTAATAAATAATGGATAATAATATTTTATTTTATTTACTAATTTATTAAATGGTTTTTATTTGTTGGATAAATCCATTTGGGCTTGAGAGGTTCAAAATTTGGTGTTAAGAGAATAGACCTATTGTAATCAGGTCTCCATGAGACCCGAAAGAGGAATAAGGCCTAATTGCATTATTGTAGACCAACAGGGGCTCAAATTTAATTTTAAGTATGTTCATAAAATGTTATATAACCTATTTTATGCTTGACCTAAGAGTTTTAATGTGTATGGATGACCAAGTGGTGTGTGACCATGTATCTAGTATATATATAAGGCAGTTTTGGCCAAATTGAAGTAATTGAAGTGAATAAAATATTACTTGGTAGATAATAAAGTCTTGAAATGAGACCATAATATCAAAATATAGGTATGTTTATCAGAATTAAATTCCTCCTTAGCATATATGAAGCATCACATCAACATGTAGATCAAGAAATACATAAGCAATCAACCATACAAGCATGAAATGAGATTACACAAGATAACACATCATATATGTGGTAGAAAATCAAAGGGAATAAAAGACATGGATTCATACAAATTGGATATAGTCTTATAAGTCAAAATAACACAATTCAGTGAAGCACCAACTCCACATGGAACATCAACCCTAACTAGCTAAGCACTAACCCATCTAAGATTTAACAAGCACTAACTTTAAAGGAGACACAACCCCCTAGATGACTCAGCACCAAATAATCCACATGAAACCTTTTATCACCTTTATAAATCCTTTTTTCACATATAGTAGATTATTATCAACGTATTTAGCTCTTTACACTCTTTAACTTTCTCTCAACCTGCCTTCTAGGCTTCTTCGCTCAACTAGGTCTCTTCAAGATAGATTAAGTCATATGACATTGATATTCATATGTAGACACACTATAAAATATTAATTATAGATCCTATACACTCCTATTATGGTCTAAATTAACTCATTATACTCAATAATGTGTTATATCATTCACATACCCTCTTCTTATTACTCATATAAACCTAAAACTGTGTTGTGTATATACCATTCCTTGTTCATATGTCAGTCAACTAATCAACCTTAATCTCTTAGGCCAGACATGGAATATGTATTATAACATATTTTTGACATGAATCAAATAATATTTTAGTACATTTTAGTCTATAATAACTCTATTAGACCTTATTTCACTTTTAGGTTTGATGGAGACCTAATTCAATTAGGCATTCATTAGTATACATTACCTTATGTTCTTAGTAAAATAATTACATTCATTAAAAAAAATATACTTTCATAAAATGATCAAATAGACACCAGTAAATATATCTAATTTCCATAACACTTTTTATCACCAACCCCTTCATGAATACTCCTTGTAACACTATTCACAATTAGGCTTGTGAACCTATAAAAAGTCTACCAAATAAAACTAAAGCATGTACACAATTTAGTCACACAAACATGAAAATAAATCATATGAACATAAAATTAAATACCCTAAAAAACATAATAATGTGATTTAGACTTCACAACTCAGGGAAAAAGGACTCAAACACTTCTCTATAAATAGCCCACTTAGAACTACCAAAACACTCCAAAAACCAATCATGAACAACTTGATCTTAAAAACCAAAAATAACACTTCTCATGACCAATAAAAATTTAAAATCCTTTGAAATATCTATACCAATCTTAAATAAATAAATAAAAAATTCTAATGTCAAATATTAGTCTTATGGGCCAATTCCTTGACTTACAATCACACAATACAATCCTGAATAGACAAGCCATTTTGTGAACACATTTTCTTCACCTACAGTGACCTCCAAAAATTATAACAAGCATAGTCATGACTTAAAATTCATTAATAAAAACTCCATGTACTTTTTTTCATCAATATTACACTCAAATTCAAATTTTCATCACTTGCAACTTGCTTACGTAGAGCTGCTAGTTTACCTTAAAGCACAACCATGGTAACATTGACCTTTAACACCTGTATGATCATTGTCAAAGAATTATAATGCAAGAAGATGATCCTATGACATCTATAAACCATATTTAAATATTAACATCATATCATCTAGTGGTAACTATTGATCGTATAGACCAATTTTTTGACCTCACTACACACAAACCTCATTGAGTCAGACAAGCCATTTTGAATTCTTCATTTTCACCACTTTACCTAGCTTCCAATATTTATATAAAGAATTAATAGGACATACCAGTCCTAAAAAATATATCCATGCACTTGGTTTCATCACTCTATCATGATAGCACATTTCTAATTATCTTCTCATTATTGCTTGGGTTTCTCACTATTTGCACCATTAGGCCTATTAGCAATTGCCTAACTTGGATGACTAGTTTACAAAACTTAAGGGATATAACTTGTCTAGAAACCTTCATGGAAATTAAACATGATTCTCTAGCTTCAACCATTATCAATTTTAAAACTTTTTCCAATCATCTACAACTTCTTCAGAAATAAGTCTATATCTTCACATTTTTTCTCGCCTCTCTAACCACCACCACTTAGAGGTACCTGGGAGAGTTTACCACAAGATACAAATACTTACCTAAGCATTACAAACCATCATGAGAAATTTTGAATCATATATTCAACATTGGGTCATATTAGGGTTTTAAGAGGGTTTAAACCTATTTCCATTCTTAAAAATCATTCATAAATCATAGCCCCTAAATCCAAAAAAATTCCTAGAATTTTGATCTAGGACCCTTCCCCATCTACCATGAATATATTATGTTCCCATGTAGAGGTTTGATGAGTTAATGAGCACAATAAAATGTTTGTCAGTTTGAGAATCCTTCATTTTGTGTACTTGAGAAACCTCAAAGTATTTTTTTCTTACCTTAACCTTCAAAATTTGACCTACAAATTCATGAATACAACTAGGACAACCTATCACATATCTTACAAAGATCACCTATGAATAATTTCCTTTAAAACTAAACCTCATGGCTCATTAGGTCATGATTTCACCACCTTATATTTAACACCTAAGACATCACACCTTATTAAGCCTTGAACTGACCTTCAAACCTATTTTCAATCTCTTAATACTTCATTCACATGCTCACACAATATATCATATGCTCAAACAATGTCAAACGTCCTTCTACAACCTTATCTCACCATGTAACCAAGATTATACCTTCACACAAGGTCTTCTCATGTCATAATTAAGATTCAAAAGACACCTTATCCTCAAAGACACTTGATATCAATATTCTATAACCTTTATAATCTTGAGAAAATCCATCTCACCATGCCACCATGCCTCTTCATGCACAAGACTAGGCTTCATATGCACATACCTTCTCAAAACACTACTAGGCCTAAGCACTTGACAACTTTGACAACAAGGACCTTCCATGCTGACCTTCACATCACTCATGTAGACATAACACCATATACTAATCCTATCTTACACTCTCAAAAACACTGTAACACTAATAAATATTCTCTCTCATAGCTATACTCTTCAATAACCTCATAAATACCTATAACTTCATGACCATGACAACTAATCTTCAACACTTTGGCTTGTTACATCACAACCCTCACTAGAGTACCACTAAGATATCAATGACAACATTAATGCCAAACCTCAAAAATAGGAAAAAATCTCAATAATCTCCCCCTTTGTCATTAATGGAAAAACATAATACAAATTGATCATTCTCATCTCCCCCATTCTAGTGTATCTCACTTCTTAAACTTTCTCCCCCTTTGACATTATTGATAAAGGGTCATACATAATGAAACTTATAGAACCACTCATTCTCCCTCTTTGGAAATTACTCGTAGAAACTGTAAAAGAACTCAGAGCTACCAAACTCTTGATGTCAACTTAATAAATAGTAACTCCCCCTTTGTATTCATAACTTGATCTCACCAAATGAATCAATAGAATTCTCAAACCATCTATGCTTGTCAAAAACTAATCTTGTAGTTTATGAACTTGAATATCTCCCCCTCAAACCAAGCATCCATCATGATTCTACTAATTAATGAGTGTCTCCATAAATCTTAATGGGGTCACCCCTTTCCATAAGACACTAAAACAAAATAATATCAAGATACTGCCATATCTCCATGCTCTCACAAGACTAAATGTCCTTTAGGATATTTTTAGGCTTGATTAGTCTCTTTGGATTGACCTCTTTATCATCTATGTAGTCAATAATCCAAGCTGATAATGAACATTCCTGTCTTGATTTCACATCTAAAGTATGCTCTATCATATAAAATAATCCACTTGGGATTATCTACTAATCATGACTCACTTGTAGTATCTTTGGTTTCCACACATCAATTTGCTTTCTCACTTGTACTCTAAAGGCTTCAAAACTCTTGTTTTGAATTTTTGGCATTCTAATTCTATTAGAAAAGAATCTTTCAATGTGTCCCACCTTATAATAGTTGTAGAAAACAACCTCATGAATACCTCTTGACTAATTATTCCTTTCATAATCCCATGTATATTCATTTTTAGAGGGTCTTCTACACTCTCTTTCTCTAGGACCAAACTGATTGCATGTAAAACAATAACCATTAAATGAATTAACATACCTCATAGCATTAGGCTATCTGATTCATCTCTTCAATTCAACCTTTTTATCTTTATTAGCCTTCTCTTTGAAACTGAGCTACCTCCTTTTGGTCTTCTTTGAAACCAAGACATGTCTTATCAATTGCAGACTTTTGACTACTCAAGATGTCATCTAGTTCCTCAGTGCTCTTTTCAAACCTCTCATAGGTATTCATCTTGTTAGTTACTTGATCCAATTCTAACTTTGAGGACTCTATTTATGATGCATACCTAGTGAATTCTTCTTCCTTAGCCTTTAGGCTAGCAGTGATTATCTCCATCCGAGTCTCAACTTGATTGATGATCTAATCATGCTCCTTGAATGTGTTACTTAGTCTCTTTTCAAACAAAATAATTTGATCTTCATAGTCCTTAACTAATGATCTTAATTTGTGATTTTTCCTTATCTATAACTTCAACTCCTCTAGATGACTCACTAATTCTACCTTAAAGTTCACTTTAGCCTCTTCTTCATCTAATTCTTCATCATCCATAAGGTATTTCCATTTTGAGTAATCCTCATTATCTGTCACTATAGCCATGAATAAGGTTTCATTATTTCCTCATTATCTGTCACTATAGCCATGAATAAGGTTTCATTATTTTCATCATCACTATTATATGTACTTGTATCACTTACATTAGATGAGTTATTATCTTCTTTTTTATAGAAACATCTATTGTTCTTGAATGACCCTTTCCTACCTTCATACTTATTGAAATATTTCTTGATTGTGTTAGTCTTATAGACTTTCTTATCATCAAAATGATGTTAATGATGTCCTTCATCATGATCATTCTTATCCTTGTTAGGACACTTCGATGCAAAGTGACCAATCTTACCATAGTTAAAACATTTGAAAGGTAACTTACCCTTGTACTTACCAGATCTAAAACTCAATTTTCTAGTAAATATAACTATTAGTTCATCATCATCAACATCTAAACATACCTTGTCCTTGACCTTATTATATTTTTACTTCTTCTTAGTTTTGAATTATACTTCCTTCTTGGGAGGTGTCCTTCATTTATTCTCATCTCATAGGTAGAAAAGATGCCATGAAGCCCATCCATCTCCAGCTTGTCCAAATCTTGCATCTCTTCTACTACAGACACCTTAGAATTAAAATTAGGAGTTAGTGATCTCAATACCTTTTGCAAAAATATAGAATATTTCACTTCTTCTCCTAATCCTCTAATGAAATTGACCACTTCATCAACCCTTAACATGTAGGATGCAATGCTCTCATCTTCCTTCATAGATATACTTTCAAACTACCTTCTATGAGTTTATAATTTAGACATCTTCACCTTGGTGTCTCCTTCATATATAATATTCAAATTATACTCATAGTGCATCACCATCATAAAATCTACCTTTGATAGTCCATATATAATGGCATTCATTTCCTTGAAATTAATCACTTTCCTTATTTCCTTTTGTATTAGTTGGTGGTGTAGAAGGTGGAGTGTATCCATCCAAAACTAACTACCATATGTCATGGCCCATTTAAATTATTTATATTCCCATTATTATGATACAAAATACATAATTTTTCCCATTAAATAACATCTCGTTACTAGTAGAGAAACCAACTTGAGCTTATTGACTTGCCATCCTTGCTTCTAGGATCTCCTTTAGGATGCTAGGCCTAATTCAAAGGACTTAATCTAAAAACAATTATTTAAAACATAATGAATAAGAAGGGGTTTAATAAATCTCTTAAAATTTTTATTTCAATTCCTCCTTAGTGTACATGAACCATCACATCAACATATAGATCAAATAATGCATAAGCAATCAACCATACAAACATGAAACAAGATTACACAAGACAACACATCATATATGTGGGAAACCCTAAAGGGAAATAAAAACCAATAATCCTTGAAATTTTAATATATTCATATAATTCAAAATATCACAATTTATGGAATCACCAATTCCACATAAATCATCAATCCCAACTAGTTAAGCATCAACATGACTAGGCTTTAACAAATACCAACTTGTAATGAGGAGCCAACCCCCTAAATGAATCAATACCAACTCAGCCACTTGAAACCTTTTATAATATTCATAACACATTTTTTATCATATAAAATATTATTATCACCTTTTTTATCTCTTTACACTCTTCAACTTTCTCTTAACCTGCCTTCTAGGCTTCTTTTCTCAACTAGGTCTCTTCAAGATAGATTAGGTCATATGATCTTGATATTCATATGTAGAAACACTATCAAATATTTATTACATATACTATAAACTATTATTATGGGTATATATGACCTCCTTCAACTAAAAAATGTGTTATATCATTCACATACCCTCATTTTCTTACTCACATAAGCTTAAAATAACCTTGCATATATACCATTCCTTGTTCATATGTCACTTATTTAGATACTCACACTTTAAAATATTAGGTCAGCCATAGAATATGTCTCAATACATTTTTTGGTCATGAATAAAATTATATTTTATTCCCTTTTGGTCTATCATAATTCTATTAGACCTTATTTCACTTTTAGGTTTCATGAAGACCTAATTCAATTAGGCCCTCATTAGTACATGTTACTTTATGTTCTTATTGAAAAAAATTACCTTAATTTAAGAATAATATAATTTCATACATTTATTAAATATACCAAAATAAACATCTTCCAAGTTCCATAACACTTTTTAGAACCAACCCCTTCATGAACACTCTTTGTAGTAGTGTTCATAATTAAGCCTGCAAACCTATAGGAAGTCTGCCAAACAAAACTAAAGCATGTACACAATTTAGTCACATAACCATGATAATAAATAATATGAGAATAAAAAATTCAATACCTTAAAAAAATCATCATGTTATTTATAATTCACAACTTACATTAAAATGACTCAAAACACTTCTCTACAAATAGCCCACTTAGAACTACCAAAACACTCCAAAAACTAGTTATGAACAACTTGATATTCAACACCTAAAAGAACACATATCATGACGATTTAAACTTTAAAAATATACTTTTAAATATATATATATATATATATATCACTTTGAAATAAAAAATCAAAATTTATAATGTCAAATATTGGTCTTACAGACCAATTCCTTGACTTATAGTCACAAAGTCCAATCCTAAACAAATAAGCCATTTTTTTAACACATTTTCTTCACTTAAACTGAAATTAAAAACTTATACCAAGAATTATCATGACTTAAAATTAATTAGTAAAAAATCCATGTATTTTTTTCATCAATATTACACTCAAATCAAACTTTTCATCACTTACAACTTGCTTATATAGAACTGCCAGTTTATGTTAAAGCATAGTCATGGTGACATTAACCTTCAACACTTGTATGATAACTTTAAAATAATTATTATGAAATTATATGATCCTATGACATATTTATGCCATCTTAAAATATTAACATAATATGGTCTATTGACAACTATTGATCTTATAGACCAATTTTTTGACCTCACTACACACATACCTCACTAAGTCAAACATGCCATTTTGACTTATTAATTTTCAACACTATTCCTTAATTGAAATATTTATACCAATAATTAATATTAAATAATAGTCCCAAAAAATATCTCCATGCACTTGGTTTCATCACTATATCATGATATCACATTCCTAATCATCTTCTCATTGTTGCTTGGGTTTCTCACTGTTTGCACCATTAGGCCTATTAGTGACTACCTAACTTGGATGACCAATTTAGCACACTTAAGGGATATAAATTTTTCATAAAAATTTGTGTACATGAAACATGATTATAATATTAAATCTTCATCAATTTTCAAACTTTTTCTAATACAAAATTTTACAACTACAATAACTTCTTCAAAAACAATCATATATCTTCACATTTTCCCTCTCCTCTCTCTAACCACCACCACTTGGAAGTACCTAGGAGAGTTAAATACAATATACAAATACTTAAATAATAATTCCAAACCATCTTGAGTACTTTTGAATCATATCTTCAACATCGGGTCACTATTAGGGTTCTATGAGGGTTTAAACCTATTTCCATTCTTAACAATCATTCATAAAGCATAACCCCTCTATCAAAAAAAAATTCCTAGAATTTTGAGATAGGAACCTTCCGAATATACCATGAATATCTTAGGTTCCCATGCATAGGTTTGAAAATTTAATGACTACAAGAAAATCCTTCTCTAGTTGAGAACCCTTCATTCTATGCACTCAAGAGACCTCAAAGCATTATTTCTTACCTTAACCTTCAAAATTTGACATAAAAATTCATAAATACACCTAGGGAAACCTATCAAACATATTAAAAATCTCACATGTGCATAATTTCCTTGGAAACTAAACAACATTCCTTATTAGGTCATGCTCTCACCACCTTGATTTCTACACCTGAGACATCACATCTCATTAGGCCTCAAACTAACCTTCAAACCTCTTTTTAATCTCTCAATACTTAACTCACATGCTCAAAAAATATCTCATATTCTCAAACAATGTTAAACATCCCTATACAACCTTAATTCACCATTAAACCAAGCTTATGCCTTCACATAAGGTCTCTTCATGCCATAACTAAGCTTTACAAGATAAATTATCCTCAAATTCACTTGATATCAATATTATATAACATTTAAAATCCTAAGAACATCAATATAACCATGCCACCATGCCTCTTTATGCACAAAACTAGGTATCCTATGCACATACATTCTCAAGACAGTACTAGGCCTAAGCACTTGACAACTTTGACAAAAAGGACCTTCCATGTTGATCTTCACATCACTCATGTAGACATAAGAACATATACCAATCATATCTTACACTCTAGAAAACACTACAAAACTGATCAATATTCTCCCTCATAGCTACACTCTTCAATTAACTCATGAATACCTATGACTTCATGATCATTCCAACTGGCATTCAATACTTTAACTTATTATAACACAACACTCACTAGAGCACCAATGACAACAACAATGATATTCACATGACATCAAACTTCATAAGCACCTTTGACATCAATGCCAACATTAATTCCAAACCTCAACAATAAGAATAAGGCTCAACAAATTCACTTAGGTATTTGTTGTTTACTTGCATGTAGGTTCTTACTAAAGCATATTCAAGTGGGTGTTTGACTTCATTGGGTTTGGTGCTAAAAAATTTGATCTTTTGTTTTATATAACTTTAGCCATTTTTAGAGATAATAGTGGGTTTTCTTCCCCTTGAGTTTTTCCCAATCATATATGTATTTTATTGTGTTATGCTCATGTGAATGGTTATTTTTGAATTGCTACATCACTATATTTCTTTCATGGTTTAAGGAATGTTAAATTGGAATTAAAAGAAAGTTTTAAACATTGATTCACATAAGTAACTTGAGAAGGTGATTAGTAGAGGTATGAAGGTTTCTCAAGTCATTTCAAGGGCCATCCAACCCATTTTAGGCAATTAAGATACCAAACTCCCCAATTAGGCTCTTTGAAAGGTTTAGGCAGGGTTTAGAAGAGTTAATTTTCTTAATAATGATTCATAAATTTGAGGGCATAAAATTATTAACCAATACTAAATTTTTAAATTATATGGACCCTATGAACATTTATAAAGAGCACCTAGTCCCATGCATAACCTTATTCTTGTTCCAACCAAAAGAACATGTTATCTCAAGATTCTTATAGGGTTTTAGGAAATTTAAAAGGGACAATCCTTCTTATCAATAGTTCATAAGAGAAAATGGGAACTTGGTAAGAGATAATTCCATATATATATATATATATATATATATATATATATATATATATATATATATATATATATATATTAGACACACCTATTCAAATATCCCATTGTGCTTAAGAAACCATGCAGACCCTCTAATGACTTTTGAGATGAAGGAATAGACTTCTCAGGCTGATAACCTATAGGTTTCCATTTAAGGGAGTTTTATAGAAATAAAAGAGGTATTTTGGTGTTTTTTTTGGATTATTATCACCTCAGTGACCTATATATAATCTATCTTGACCTATACAAGTGGTCTCTTTAAGAAGATAAACTATCAAACCCATTAGAATTTAACTTAGTTTTTTGTGAGGGTTTGTGGGTAACCTCATTAAAGTGACCTTAATAGTATTCATTTAGCATATTTTCTCCACTATAGTGATCTCAAAATACACCCATATAAAAATGTCTCAATCACATTTTGACACTTTCAAACTCTGCAAATCTCTTCAAAATTGTAAGTTTTTTCATCTTTACATACTTAGTCCTATAGGTGTTTATTTAGGCCTATTTAGGTTTCTTACTCACCTTTTCATTTTATCAATTTGAATCCCCATGAAGACCTTAATGAAATGATAATAACCTTGTATATGTGTCTCTTATTCTCTTCCACATGGTTCATGGCTTGTCTAACATGACAAGTGTGTTTTCCTTCAAACCACTTGTGATAAGCCTAGAGGTGATAGCCTGAGTTGTGACTTGGGTGTAAGAGGAAGATCAAAGTAATTATTTGAATTTTCATGAACTTTTAAGGTCTGAGTCATATCCAATGATTAATCCAAATAGTCTCCAAGAGATACTGACCTCTTAATAAGTTCTCTACATAAATTATCCATATGGAGGGTTTGTGTGTAACCAGGCAAATTTAACCCTACTTGCCTGTAGGTGGTTACTTTAAAGTATCTTGACTAAAAGATTCATTATAAAAATATTACCTAAACTAAATTACCTCCTTGATGGTGTAATTAAGGTCATTTTTCCTTAATCATAATCTCTTTGTTCTTTTGAAACCCTCTATCATTACTCTATTAATCTCTATTCACTAAGGCCTTGGACAGACCTGTATTTATAAATTAGGTTTTGTTAGTTATCCTTTTGAATATAGGTCTTCACCACCTAGTTTATTTTCACCTCTTTAAGCACCACTAGTGTACCTTTTTTAATTTTGTCTTTTGATAGGCTTGTAAGTGTCCTCCTCTAGGATCAAAACCCTTTTATTAATGCTTTGACCTCCTTGAGCTCACCTGGGAAATGATGGAAATATGGAGTAAGGTGAACATTGTTTTGAGGTTTCCTCCATTACTTCATTAGATTATAATAAATTTATATCTCCACTTAAAAACCCCATAGTCCTATTTATAGTTTCACACAATCTTTTTGAGAATAGAGTGGGTTAATGACTTGAGCATCCAAGTTTCAAATGTTTGGAGTTTATAATATGAAGAGGGATTTTGATTGTGCATCCAAGATCCATATACACTTTCTTAAATAATTATCCCTCCTCATTAGAGGCATGTTACCATGAATGGTTTTAAAGACCACCGAATGTGATATCTACTAGCTAAGAGATAACCATAAGAGGTTAGTAGGAAGGATATTGGACACCAAATTTTGACTAAGTGTTTTGGATTTTTGGTGCAGAACCTATTAGGAACTTGGAGTACAATTGATTACTTTTGTATAAGCAAATAAACATGAAATTAAACCAAAAGTAATAAGTAAATATAAATACGAAATAGCAAATAATAGGAGATACGAGAAACAACCAATCTTGTATTAAACTCTTTTAGAATACAATGAAGAAATATCACTCTTCCTACACCTCTTGGGTGTACAGTAATTCTCCCTCAAGAGTTCTCTCTCTCTCAATTACAACCAACTCAACACTGAGTTGTTCCCTCCAGTGACAATCAACCCAATGGTTGTTGTTGCCTACCTTCCAAGTCCTTGTGACAATCAACCCAATTTTTGTTGCTTCCAATCCTTGACCATAGATCTTGATCTTGCACCAAACAATAATTAGAAATGCAGACTCAAGACTAAAATTAGTCTTTACATGCAAACTAATTGTTCATCTAAAATTAGAATAGTTCTAAAATGCACAAATGACTAATGCCAGTCTCTGTCTGTCTGGAGATGACTGATGTCGGCCGATACATAACTGATGTCAGCAAATTCTGGTTCCTGCCTGACTAATGTCGGTAGGTTCTGACTGATGTCAGTTATTGTGTAACCCAACAACCTCCACATTTTCATACCAGTGAAGCTTTTAGCTCCACAACTTAACAAAACTGACATGATATGAGAGTAACATGGCATAGGAAGACCATGACATATAACTAACATGGAAAAAGAATACCATGGTATAGATCTAGCATAACATAAAACTAGTGAGGCACAAGAGGATAAAGGCACATAAGATAATAATCATGAGAAGACCTAGTCAAATATGGAACATAACTATGAAGAACCCATGAACCAAAAACTTAGAATAGTATCAAAAGGCTTGGGGAGTGTGAGGGAAGTGTGAGATGGCTAAGGATTGATTATCAAGGACCATTTAGACTTTAATCATCATGTGTTTCACATTGGCCTATGAAAAGGAGGACATTTTATAGCAAGGATCTAACATCAAACAAGAATATATGGGGAGTGAAGGCCCAGGTCCTTAGGAGAAAATAAGTGAGAGAATGCTATGACTCTTAGTATACTAAGATATCATTCTTAAATAGCCGATTTGTAATTTATTATGTAATTACTTGGTCAAGGAAAAACAAGTATAAATACCCCTATGTGGAATCATGTAAGGTGACTATTAATGGATAACATATAGTGACTCTTTAATATAGAATTATGAATATTATAACTAGTTTAGGTGTCATGTTTTTAGATAATTGGTAGTTGAGAATTAACAATTGGTTGGCATTAACTAATATTTGGATTATCATTCATTATGTGATTTATAGAACATATATTATATGAGTTTTTGAAGACAACCCTTTGTACTTCATGGAATTTCTCTTCATGTTCATGGTGGTTGTTATTGATGAGTTAAGGTCTACATTTGTATATTTCTTTTTTTGTGTAATTTATAATCAGATATATAAATAAACTCAAGTATATGACTAGTGTGTTACTGAGTAACATAACCCATGGGAACTAGCTTCTTGATGTGTTACTAAGCATGCTAGACCTTAATATTATTTATCAAAGTCCCTATTCATTTGCATACTTGGCTCTTTATTTATGCTCATGATCAATCATGAAATTTTTTGAGGAGATAAGATTGGATGATAAAACATCAAAGGGATTTGGCATGACTAAGAAAATCATGGACATGGGATATTAATACTTAGAAGAGAGGAGTTTTGAATAGCTAAATTTTGGAGTACATTGTAACCACTTAATCTTGTCCTGAAGAAGCTAAGTTCTAGTTTTTCAAAGAACCATATGGTCAGTATATTCGATATTTTCCACTAGAAGTCAAGAAGTTATTTATTGATTGTGGACTCAAAACTCTACCAATTGAGGGATAAATCCATCATTTTATGAGACACACAGTTGAAAGGGGAATATAGAGGTGTTGGTAAAGAATTTTAGGTTCAAAATGGTAGATAATTAGTAGATATTATGAAATAAAAAATATGATGAAGCTCGACAGAGGATCATAGGTATAAGTGGCATTATAAGGGAATGAGAGAACTTAGGAAATGTTGTTAGGATCTTTAGGAAAGTGAAAAGGCACAAGGAGGAATCAATCACTTTTGAACTACACCCAAGGCCAATTTTATCATATAAAGGAGAACTAGTTGGATAAAAGATATTGAAGAACTATGTTTGAACCACCTAAGTTCCCAAACTAGCACATTCATGCTTTTACATCAGATGAATTACTTATACGTAATTGGGATATAGATAGTGTAGAGTTAGAAACTGATCCTATAAGGGAAATTATAGCTGAGCCATTTTTGACTCATACTAAATTAACCCTTTCTCTTCCTCTTCAAGGGAATTTCATGGCCTAAATTAGTATGCCTAGTGGACCTAACATTCATAGTAGACACAATGTAGGCCTAAATATTATTAATGAACCAACTAATACACACCATGTCATGGGTGTTATTGCTGGAGGATCACTAAGAGGTGGCATGGGAGGAAGTGGTAGAATTCCCCCTTAAGGAACAAAATTTGGGGGTTCTCAATAGCCGCCAATGCAAGCACATTAACTCCCAATAGTATATTATGAAATGATGCTTCATCTACTTGAATATCAAGGTGTGGATAATGTTATAGAGCATGTCCATAAGTATGAACTCATTTGGAGGGTGTGAGGTATAACTTCTTCTAAGCAAAAGGCCACATAATTCATGACCACACTTCTGAAAAGAGCGCATAAGTGGTATAGGAAGTTTGATCCTCAACAAGAGATAATTAACAATGATCAACTCAAGATGAAATTTATTTAGGAATTTGATATTCCTAAATTTGAGGAACAAAGTATTATCTCACTAATAGATATAAAACAAGATATTACTAAGAGTGTATGGGAGTATGATGCATGGTTCAAAACACTTTTGTCAAACCTTTCATTTGAAATTAATGTTTCTCAACATTCCCAATGGTTTGTGGGAGGTTTTTTGCTTCCCTTTCAATGAATGTTGTCTCAAATGACCTTTACTAGCCTACATCAAGCTCTAGAAGCTACCCTCTATGCTGAATTTGTTGATATTATTGATATTAGAATTAGTCCTTTTATGGAAGCTCAAATAACTTTGATGGCATCAAATTTAGATAATATTAATATAAACAATTTGTATGACACTTGTAATGGTCTTTAGTGTACCAATTAAAAGTATAAATGTCATAATATAATTAAATACCCATGCAAAAACATTCATGTTGTACTAAAGCAATCATGTGAAATTTTCCATGAAGAGTATGATGTTTGTTCCCATCCTCTCTTATAGAGGGATACACATTCTAAGGTGTTTTAATACTATAAAATATATGATTCCTACACCCATGACACAAATTATTATTGGATAATTAGTGATATACATGAGGCATGTGCATGTGGTACATGCCAAACCTTTGTTTCCAACAATCAAGATAATGGTGGATATCATGGATGAGGCCAAGGATGAGGACGAGGAGGTGACAATTTCCCACCAAGAATATGTTATAAGTGTGGATCTCTAGATCACTATCAGTGAGATTATCCAGTTTACCCAACATGTGTTTTTCATAAAAGGGAGCATCAGTTGGAAGAATGTCCTAATCTATACATGACCATCACTAAGGAAATAAATAAAAAAGGTGTTGATATGATTTTGCATTAAAAAACCTCACTGGAGGCCATGCACTAACACGCCAACATCTTAGTAGGTTAATATCACCACACATAGTGGTAGATAATCTTAGTCTACATCTATTCCTCGTATTGAGAAGATAAAGCATGAAGAACCTCATGCAAGGAATTATCTTGATGCCAAATAATATAAATATGTGCTCTAGGATACTATGACATTGGTATGAGAACTATAAGGAGAAATATGGTTTTTTAAAGACCAATAAGTAGCACAATGTGTTGATTTGTAAATGGCCATAAAACCTCAAAATGTGGCATGAGATCATTTCTAGGAATTTTAAAAGTGTATGTTGGATAAGGGCATTATTCCATAATTGAGTAAATGACTTAAAAATCAAGTAAAAATGCCAACTAATGCTCAACCTCAACTGATTCAACCAACTAAAGATCATCTATTAAATCATGCTCAATAACAAGATACCCCTTTTCCTCTTAGCCCTTAAGAGGACAAGGAAATACTGGTAAATGCTACCATCAATGGTTAGGTGATTCAAGATATATTGGTTGACACTAGCATGGAGGTTAATTTCCTTATAAAGGATTCATGGTGTAAAATGGCTAGTCTAGCATTACAACCACCACTTCATGTGTTATTTATGGCTAATAAAACTCATGTTATACCAATTGGCATCCTTAAGAATGTAATGGTTGATATCCTTGGAGTACCTTTCAAAACTTATTTTGAAGTTCTTGAGTTAGCTAAGGTAGATTATTTTCCAACTCTAATGGGGTGATCTTGGTGTTATGCCAACAATGTAAACTTAAGATTTAAAAAATGATACATTAGTTTTGATAATACTGATCAACGTATTATTAATCCATTGGATCAAACACATAGACTACCATACATAGAACCCACTAATTCAAAATAAGATATTACCACATCTATAATGGCATAGCCAGAGATAGTGAACATCATGATCCCACTCTTGATGGCATCCTCTAATTGATGAACACTCAATACCTTTTTGATACTACAAGTAATGCTTGTAATTGTTGGGCCCGTGGTGATGATGACCTCACTTGAAGAGTGTGCACTGCAATTGGAAGTTGTGAGAACATTCTATGCTAGTCGTAAATACCATAGATTTGTTCACCTTGTTACTAGATAAATCATGAGAGGACCAGTTATGAATGCACCATTAGAAATACTTGATTAATCTTCTTAGTTTTGTGATCAAATGTAAGTCCATGAATTCATCGAACAACTTGAAGACTTCTATAACTCTTATAATGATTGTATGTAATCATTAGTTTACCTTTTTGATGGCATATTCACAAGGTGGTGATGAACCCATAACGAGTGACTTATCCATTGGGATCAATTACAATCTACTTTACATCATTAGTTTCATCATGACAACCAAGTTTAGGGCACAATTAGCTATAATAGACCATGAAAACCAGAACCACACATAGAAGTTCGTGAATCCATGTGGAGGAATGGAGAGTCTTTCTTGATAGAGTACTTATGGGTACATGCCTTTTAAAAAACTTTATGAACTTGGGCTAGAGTATGGTATGTTCATGAATAATGACATATGGATACCCATTTTTGGCATTTGTTAAAAGAGAGTATGAACTCGGTGTTATCTTACTCATATCTAAGAATGGATATACACCTTACACTCTAAGATATACATGAAGCAGTTATTGGTGACCATAGTCCCATTGAAGATTGCCTATGATATATACATTATGTCTTAGAAGAAGGTTTAGTTATCTTTAATGACCCATTTAAACAACCCATTCATGCACTAGACTCTATCCTTGATCAAGAACACTATGAATAGATATGCCTAAGGAAGCAAAATATAGTATTTTAGGTGGATGAAGGTGAAGGGTCTGACCCACCTGACCTATTAACAAATCATTTAGATATTCCTATAGACTATGAACTATTCATGATACTAGTCTTGATATAAACCACCCACACTCAAAACCTCTTCAAACTATCCATTACAACATTGGCATAGAGGAAGAACCAAAAATAGCTATCATAGATAACTACTAGACTAACACAGAGGTTTTAAATATATTCAAAATTTTAAAATAATACTAAGATGTATTTCCAAGAAGTTATAGTGAGATGAAATGTGTTCATCCATCACTAGGTAAAATACATATTAAACTGGTTTATGGTGCTCAACCAGTCAAGAAATGGCCATATAGGATGAATCCAAATTTATGTGCATGCATGAAGGAATAAATTGACAATATGTTGTATGATAGAGTGATAGCCCCAATTGATGAGTCTAAGTGCGTCATTCCCATGGTCATAAGTATATAAAAATATAGATGCATTAGGATTTTAATTGATTACCATATACTTAACACTATTGCATTATTGATCCCTTCCCAATGTCATTCATAGAAGAAATACTTAAAGGTGTTGTTGGGTGTGAAATTTACACTTTCACATATGGTTTCTTTGGGTGCTAGTAGGTCCAGATCATTGAGGAGGATAGACCTAAGACTACATTTCCTATCAAATGGGGATCCTTCACATATACCATCATACCTTTTGGGTTGAAGAATACACCTGCTATATTTTCCCATATAGCCATTGATGCCTATAAAGACTTCATCCATAAATTCTTTCAATTTTACTTAGATGATAGGATGGTCTATGGCTTGGTAAAGGACCATTGTTCTAATAAATGAATCATGCTTGAGCATTATTGAGTACTTAAAATATCACTAAATCTAAAGAAGTGTCTTTTTGTTACACTATTCAGTGTTCTTATTGGTCATATTATCTACAAAAATGGAATTTTGGTAGACCTAGAAAAGTTAGTTATCATTCTTCATCTCCTAGTGCCAATATCTCAGTGCACAGTTCATGCCTTTCTAGGACATGCTAGCTATTATCAAAAATTCATTCAAGGATATGACAAGATTTTTGTGCTTTTAGATGAACTCTTGAAATATAATGAACACTTTATTTGGACCCACTCTTTCCAAGAAGCCTTTGAGGCCTTAAAAGACAAACTAGTCACTACTCCAATTCTCTTGTTCCATGATTAGACAAAACCATTCCATGTCCATGTTGATGCCTCTAGAATTTCCATTGGTGCATTCTTTATACAACCAAGTGATGGTCACCTTGATCACCCTATCTATTTTTATAGTAGAAAAATTACTTCAACTGAGAGGAATTACACCACCATAGATCATGAAGTACTTTAAATGGTTTATGCTTTGCATAAATTTTAACAATACCTATTGGAAAATCCTTTTGTATTCTATATAGACCAAGATGATTTAAAATATTTGGTAAATATACCTATGTTGCATGGCTGAATCTCCACTAAATGGTATTATTTCAATTGCTTGTCATGGTTAAAATAGGAAAAACTAATTGTGGTCTTAGCCATCTTTATCGAATTGATTCTAGAGAACCACCATGCTTCATTAAAGATGTCATAACTAATGTACAACTGCTTCATGTTTATCATGTTGTTGAGGAGTTGGAAGATATTTCATCTTTCTTAACTATGAGTTCAATGCCTAATTGTCTGACTCTATAGGCTAAGAAGCAACTCACCATCTACAACACACCATTGTAGGTCATTGGAGGGGATCTCAAAAAGCTTGGGTGAGATGAAATTATTCAATGTTGTGTCATGAAACATGATAATCTAAAGTACTATGAAAATTTTATGAAGGTATTGCAAGTGGACACTATGTTAGGGAGGATATTGCATACAAGGTACTACTAGCTGGACTATGATGGCCCACCCTTTTTCAATATACCAAAATGCATGTTAGGAAATGTGATATTTGTTAATGGATAAAAAAACTAAATCACTAATATGTCATGCCATTACATATTATTCTATCTCAAGCACCATTTGAAAAGTGGGCCATTGATTTTTTTGGCCCCATCAATCTAGTTGGATGACATACATGTTCTTGTTATATCATTACAACAACTAATTATCTCATGTGTTAGGCTGAGACCACACCAACAAAGGATTTTACTATTGTTACTATCATGTGATTCATATGGGAACATATCATAACCTATTTTGGATGCCTATTACTTTTTAATAGTGATTATGGTACATGTTTCCTCAATGAAATTATCTAAATCCCACTTGTTGAGTTCATGATTGCCCATCATAAAGCAACACCATATCATTCAATAGATAATGGCACTACCAAAGCATTCAATAAGATTTTATGCATAAAACTTAGAAATATTTGTGATATTGGGTGCACTAACTATGATAATAGAGTGTCTAAAATACTTTAGGCTTATTGAACAACTTATAAGTGCCTGAATAAGAATGCACCATTCATTCTGGTGTATGGCACAGAATAAATTCTTCTAGTTGAATTCTTGGTACCATTTATTTGTATTATGTGTGTTAAATAATTAGATGAGGAGTCATCATTAAAATCATGTTTCAATGATTTATTGTAGTTGGATGAAGCCCACTTTCTTGCTCATTAGAGTCAAGATGTGGAGAAATGTAGACAAAATACATGGCATGATCGACACATCAAGCACAAGACATTTACCCTTGGAATGAAAGTCTTGCTCTACAACTCCAAGTTTGTGCACCATTATAGGAAACTTAATATTCATTGGGATGGTCTTTTTATTGTTTATATAATTTTCCCTATCGGTGCTTGTTGTTTAAAAATATTAGATGGCCAATTTATTCTTAGATATTACAATGGTAGCTAGCTACAACCATATTTATCTACTTAAAAGTATATTTTTTTTAATAATAAGGCTTATTCCATTAGTTTAGGATTTCATATTTTCAATAAAAGCATTGCCTTAGTTGTGTGCAACATTTATTTTAAAAGGTGTTTTTATTTTTTACTTGTAATTTCATGGAGCACCATGACACACTTTTAGTGTGGGGTAATATGTAATACATGTATTCATGTTAATTACTATAAAGATGTGCATGTGAGTTGAAAAATCCTAGGATAAGATAATCTTGCTAATAGTTAAAATATTTGAAATATTGAATAGGTAGCTTCCATTACAAATAAAAGTGTGGGATAAGATGTGTCATTAATATGAAAAGAGTAGTAACTACGATAAGTGTGCCAACATCATGACAAGATAATACCATTAAATGTAGTTATGGTAAGAAGTTATGGTCAAAAAATGGTGGTGATTACAAATGTATTAATTGTGACAAGTGATGGTAAAAAATTGGGGGGGTAGTAAATTCAAGTTACCCCTTCAAATCTATAAAAAGGACTTAAGAGCTTAATTTAACTTTTACCTTTAATTTCATTTGAGTTTTACAGAGCCAAAGAGCAAATTAAATCCAAGAGATTCTAGATCAAGTGTAAGTTCATAACATAGAAACCCCATGCATATCTATTGATAAGGATATTAACTGAGTGATTAATCACAAACTAAATTTGAATATTGACTTAGGATAGATAAAATTGGTAGCTACAAGCTGCATAGGTACATGTTTGTCATTAAAGGGTGATGAATCAAGAAATATTGAGTCATATACACTACAAACATGTATTGCTTTGGGAAAATTTAATGGATTCATCTCAACCTTTAGGCTCCATGGAGGGTGATGCAAACTAAGAATAAGGTATTAAGAAGTGAACCATTACCAACCATACCAAAAGAGGATGTACCACTTTTTTGGGGGGAAGCAATACTAATTAGAGAAGAAACACCTAAAGAATAAGGGTAGTGTGTGGAAGGCAAATAATCCAAGATGGCATACCGGGAAAAGAAGGAATAAGTAACTCCAACCCCATAATTGATTATAGAAGAGATGAATTACTCAAAAATAGTGTTGCACATGGAAAATTGGGTGTCAAAAGTACCTTCTTGTACTATATTTGATTACAACCAACATTAACTAAGAAATGAGGTTGAATTGAAAAATGACTACTGGGTTGAATGCCAAAACACCAAAAATCAATTGGTGTATGACCTAAAAATTTACAACACCTTGGAATCTATAAGGTTATTCCAATTGTTCAACCTTCTATATTTTGGAAAACTAGTGGAAGCATTAAAATTTCTACTCTCACGTGTTCATGAGGACTACATCTACTTTGGTGGGCATAACATGAAGATTACACCTAAGATAATAATCAAGGTGTTAGGACTACAATGATCCAACATGGAAGTGGAATTTGACTTGGAAGATTTAGAGTAAATAGGGAAAATAACAATGACACTCATGTACCAGAAGTAGGGCCATCCCATGCACATAAAAAACTTACAAGAGCTTACCCTCTGAGTAGCCATGTGCATCATCATGACAAATATCAGTGGCATCAATCATTATAAAAAGGTGGATATGGCTCACCTCTACATTTCCCACCAGGTGATTTAGGGCCTAAAGTATAATTTGGCAATGTATTTTTACCACAAAATCATAGAGGATGATGAGAAGACCCATCAAATATCAGGCCATAGGTTTCCATGGGGGTATTTTTATGGTTAATGGTATTTGATGAGATAGGTGTTCTTGACTACACCTATGGATAACTGAAGTGGGCATACCCACCCAAACACAAGTACCTTGATGAGTACTATAATGCATTCACATGACCCAATCATATCACCCCTACATACAATAATAAGGTGAAGTCATGGTATGATGGCATGAAGGAAGCCTTTGGGAATGAATGGCACATTCTTAAGAACTTACCCATCCAGGTTGATGAGCAAGCCTAGTTTGTAATGAAATAACATTTCTATCTAGTCTAAATCAAGATGGTCCTTTTAGAGAGCTTTTAGTTTTGTTGAAGTTACCTTATGCCTTTATGGTGTGATACTTCTTTGATTTGGTGAATTATATTTTTGATGTATAACCTCTCATCTTAGAAATGGATCAAAATGACTTGGAGATTCACACTCTCTAAAAGATGTATGTCTATCTTGGTAAGAAATATTATAGGTAGAAGCATGAGATTGATAAGATTGACATCAAGCTTAAGCAAACCATGGTCAAAGAAACTATGTAAAATTTATTTTACATGTTGCATTCCAAGAAGAAATATTCAAAAGTCACAGAGCATATAAGGGAAAAACTTCCACCTAAACCACATCTTGAGAATAATAAGTGATTAGGTCATGATGCCAACACAAGTTCATGGATAAAACCTTCAAAGTGGTAAAAGACTACCCAAGCACCACCACCAAGAGCTTCACCTCCATGGACTTCTCCACCTAAGACTTCACCTCCATGAGCTTCATCACTAAGAGATTCACCTACATGAGCTTCTCCACCTAAGGATTCACCTCCAAAATCTTCTCCACCAAGAATTTATCCACTAAGGACATCACCACCAAGGTTTTCCCCATCAGGGGTTATCTTTCACAACACACTAGAGAACGAACCTAAGGGGTCAACACCATTACCCCATATGAAACTAGTAGAGGAATAACTGGAAGATCATAAGGAATAAATAGAGGAATCTAAATTAGAAAAGACATTCTCCCCAATGTAATAGCAAGAGATCGCCTTTGATGATGCATAATTGGACATTGGAGGTCTATTTGGTGAATAGGGGGATGGTTTTGATACTCTAAAGATAAGTGGAATGAACATCAGTAGCACTTCTTTGGCTACAGATATGGAGGTTAAAATCCTTGAGCATAACCCCCAAAAATGAAAGGAGTCAGCCATTTCTAAAGTTCAACCACCTTTACTTGATGAATCCACCAACTTATGCACTCAATATCAGGCAAGCATCCTAGATAGGATGCTCTATTTATGGCCCCATTTCCTTCCTTAAGATGTATACATAGATACAAGGAAACAAGTGTCTTTATTTTTAGACATGTATACTGAAAAACACCATTTTGAGATTCCACCAAACTACCTAATGTTATATTTCCAAGCACCAACATTGCCCACTCTAGTATGGGTTGATCTTCAAAAGTTATCTTCTCTAAAAACTAGTGCCACATTTTTGAAAATGGATTTTGAATTAGCATGGAAAAATATACTTTCATATTCTAATGTGCATGATTTAGAGAAGAAACATGGCAAGGTAGTAGCAATGTATGAGAAAAAATTTCCCACTCAGAAGGCACTTGAAGAAGAAGTGGTCATGCTAAAGCAACAAATGAATGAAGCCAGAGGCCAAAGTAAAAAACTTTAAATTCGTGTAAATATATTTTAGGCCAAGAACTAACATTGGCAGATGGAGTACCTTTGGATGGAGAAGTGGTGGATAAATTGGAGACCCTTGTGAATCTCTTATTGAAATAGTGTAAGGAACAACCCTCTCTAAGAAAATAAGCATTATGGGAGGCTGAGTAGGTTATTGAGTCTATATAAGTCTATAAATGCACCCTTGAAAGAGTTGGGGAAGTGATCTCCATCTTAGATGGGATTTTTGAAAAACTAGCATGTCTTAATAAAATTTTGGAGGCTTGTCTCAATGTAGAGGAGTCTCCAAGATATTAGTTGGCAGATGATGCACTTATAATAAAAGACCACACTGAGCAAACAAAAAAATTTAAAGATGTTGAAACTTTAGAGGAAATAATAAATTCACATCAATAGCAATATAATTATAGTTTTGTAGCTCTTTAAGGATATGTTGTGGTTGAAGTTGTTACACGTGAATAAGCTCATAAGGATGCTAGTACATCCTCAACTAATTGATTCATAAGGCCAAGGAATATCCCAACCAACTTAAGGAGATGAAAAAGTTAAAGGAATTAATAGAAGAGATAACATCCAAGCTACTTGACACCTTATCACATTAGGACAGTGTCAGGAAGTAGATTGAAAAAATTGGGCCTGAGTTTTTTGTTGGGGTTAAGACTGAGACTTAGTCTAGGATGGACTATGTGTGTAGTGTGGGGTGATGTTAGACCCCAAATTTTAACTAAGTGTTTTGTATTTTTAACATAGAATTAATATGACATGAGAGGAACATGGCACAAGAAGACCATGGCACATAAATGTCATGGTGTAAGAAGATCATTGTATAAAATTAATGAGGCACAAGAGGATAAAGATGTAGAAGATAATAAGTATGAGAAGACCTAGTCAAAGATGGAACATAACTATGAATAACCTGAGAGCATAACACTCAGAACAATAACAAAATACTTGGGAAGCATGAGGGAAATGACTTTATCAAGAACCATCTAGACTTTAATTATCATGATTTTTTCACCAGCCCATGAAAAAAAAGGACATTTGGTAGCAAGGATCTAGCTTCAAATAAGAATATAGTAGGCACAAAGGCCCCAGTCCTTAGGAGATAACAAGTGAAAGACTACTATGACTCTCAGTCTACTAAAAGATTATTAGCCAATAACCCATTCATCATTTATAATGTAACTACTTGGTCAAGGAAAAACAAGTGTAAGTACCCCTGTGTGGAATTATGTAAGTTGAATGTTAATGGATAACATATAGTGACCCTCTAATATAGAATTATGAATATTTTAATCAACTCAGGTGTTGTGTTCTTAGATAATTGATAGTTTAACATTAACAATGTGTTAGCAATAACTAATTTATGGATTATCATTCATTATTTTATTTATATAACATGTATTATATGAGTTAATAAAGACAACCCTTTCTACTTCGTGGCATTTATCTTCATGTTCATGGTTGTTGTGATTGATGAGTCAAGGGCTACAATCATATATTTATTTTTTTGTGTAATTTATAATTAGATATATGAATAAAATCAATTATATGACTAGTGTGTTACTAACATAACCCATGGGAACTGGCCTCTTCTTGCATACTTCAAGTGAGTGTACAAGACCTTAGTCTTACGTGAAAGGCTAATGTGCAAGATTGTTGAGGGATACTCTTTATCACCTAAATAAAATGTGATTAAGAGAATAAACCCAACAAATAAATAATAATTTATTGAAGCTAACTGAAGATTACTTGGGGTGAGAAAACCCTCATAACTGATCAAACCTTACTTGTGACTTATCATTTAGGCCTATAACTCATTCACAGTGAAGGTTTTTCTCTCTCTCTCCTCTTGGCACATGCCAAGTAGTGATGAAAATTAATGTGGAAAAATTATGCAAAATCATGGGAAATACATACAACCACCATTTGTATCAATCAAGCCCAAAGATGCACATAAACTATCCAAAATTGAACTTATGTGGATGGATAGGACAATTCTGACTGCATGTGCTCTTAGTTATTGTTCATAAAGGATAAGGTACCAATATGAGAAATATGGCCATGTATTTGAATATATTTAGGGTCCCCTAGTATCGTAAAATCCTCAAGTCCCAACTCTCTTTCCTCTATATAGACCAAGCATGTGAAACTGGTCTTCACAATCTTGTCAAGGAGCCAATGGAAGAAATAAAGTATTTTCTACCTTCTTTGGACCTATACCTACATTACAAAATTGTATTTGACCTAAGAAAGATGAAGAGACATTTTATGTACCATTTTCACCTACAAATAATCCTTCTTAATCCATACAAGTGCATGACTATCCTCTTCTAAGAATTGAAAGCCTCTTGTAACTTCTTTTCCTCATTTGAAATTGACTTATCATGAAATGTATACCAACCCCACATTATAAAACTTCTCAAAAATCATTTTCATGTATATCTCTATGTGATTTTCACCTTTTGGGGTCTTAAAATGGTTTTTGACTAATTTACACATGTTAGTGGCATATAGAAGAGTTTCAAAATGACTTAGTGACCTTGGATATAACATAAAACCTATAATACATAAAAGTACCCTCTTAAATATGTTGACAAATCACAAATTACCCCCTTTCCTGTTAACCTCAATGACTTGTGTAAGGAAGAGACACTAGAATGCTTAAACATCTTAAAAAATACTTTACCTTAACCTCTCCAAAAGAACCTTAAACAATGCTAAACACAAAGGGGAACCATCCTAAAAGGCTATTTGAAGACCCTATATGAATTTAAACAAAGGCAAAATGAGCTAAATGTCAAGTTATTGGTGAGACTCACTTATGGTAGCCAAAATTGGCTAAAAATCACGTAACAAAGTCATAAGTGTGTAAACAATAACATTGAATGACTATAATCATCTTATTTTGGATTATAATAATATAGATATAGATATAGATATAGATATATTTAAATTAGTATCTATACTCTCCTCATACATACATACATATATACACACACACAGATGTGTGTGTGTGTGTGTGTGTGTGTGTGTGTGTGTGTGTGTGTGTGTGTGTGTGTGTGTGTGTGTTTGTGCTATCTTTTTGCATTATTTTTTGCTCTTCATATTACTACATTTAGTAGAGAACTGAGCTCCCTTTTTTGATTTTTATAACCATCTTTATTTACCTTATTTCTAATAGTTATAATAAAATGTAGTAAGTTTTCATTCTTGGAATGATATCCATGTTGGTAATAAAATACATTAAGGTCATAAAGAGTTAAAATTAACCTTTAAATGACATATATTGATTCATTTGGAAGAAATGACATGATATTTATACTTTAATTGATAGATTATCATATTATATATTGCATCTTCCATAAGACAACTTTGTTCAAATATCCTATCCAGTATTGTATTATTAATGAAAATGTGTGATATTTTGTGTTGAGCCATTATACGCAATTTTTATCTTATCAAATAAGAAGCTTTTATTATGTATGATTATCTAGTTATAATAAATAATTTATATGGGATTCAATTTATATGGTGTGGAAGCCTAAACCACGAAGAATAGTTCTCTTTAAAATAAGATTTGTATTAATGACCTAGAGCTATGGAACGTATATGCTAATTTTGGATTAGATGTGTATCAAAGCAAGTTGTGTTCCTTCTGATGTGGATTTTGTATAATTATTGTAGATTTATTCCTATTTATATATAAGTAGTGCATTAGGAGAGGGTGAATTGGTTCTCTTGTGGTAAGATATCTCTACATGAAAGTAGAATATAGAAGTGAAAATCATGGCTGAATTAGACTCATTCCATTCTTAAATTGAGGACACTCTTATTAAAACATTAACACCCTAATTAACCAATTTTGGAAATAGTAGCATTAAGAGATATGAGTAAATGAATATTTCCGTACACAAAATGTTTTAAAAATGAATAATCAAGTTTTGAAGTTAGGATAAAGATACTTAAATAATTTTATAAAGTAAAGTGTCATGATGGATCAAATATTGTATTTATATCCTTTAAAATGCATAGTCTAGTCTATCAAAGTTAACATATCAATGACCACGTTGATATTATATATTTATCATATATTCTCTTATAGAGAATGATTAAACAATAAGGATACATGCAGCTCAAAATAATAGTTAATAAATTTTACCGAAGCCTACAATTAGATAACCTGAAAACATAGATGATATCATTGTCAAGTTTGGGTTTTCAAATCTTAACATATTTCTATAAGTTTTTCTAGACTTAGGTTTATTATTTAGTCCCTAATGTGTCATTAAGGGTTAATAATTGAAATTCATCTAATCTACCAAAACTTCTATTCTTTTATTGACCAGAATTATCCATATGTGTTCTTTTGTCAAGGTGTGAAAAAGACCTCAATTTACATTGTTGGTATCGGAAAACCATACAAATCATTATCTCATAAATGTGTTTTTAATATCAAAATGTTAACCCACAATAAACATTAAGGTTCAGAAAAAAATTTATGAGTAGGTTAGGGAGACCTTGGGTTAGAGTCATTGAACCTTGAGACATGAGGACTAAGAGATGGGAGGGAATCCTAGTTAGATTCACAATAACTTAGTGTTTCATTGAGTTCAATACAACAAGGGTGACTTGTCAAATATATACTTATGACTGTAATCACTGTATATAGGTATAATACATTATGAATGTAATAGTTCCTATATTAGTTCATAGTTGCACTTGCATTATTCTACATGGAGTAGTTGTAGTATTAATGTAATTACATAGTGATCTCTTTCTTGTCTTTAGATTCATATCTATAATTGTTGTGAAGAGTAGGGATACTCTTAGTGGATGAGATATGTGCAAATAATTTAAAGGGATATATGGTTGGAGGTGAAACTTTATATGATATTATCCCTCTCTGTATCTACATAGTCTATAGTCATTCTTAGATGTTCTCCTACTTATCTTAGTTCACGTGAATGAAACACTTGTTGGATTTTATCAATATTGTAACTACTTATTTAAAAATGATGTATATTAATGATGTAACATTGATAAATTCTTAATTTATAAGTAAATTTGACACTATCTTCTACTATACATTTTGAGATATGTTTTATGGATTCTATATGCATTGTGTTTCCATGTACTTATTTCATTACTACAAAACATTATAATTATGAACTATGAAATTTGGAATTAAGTACCTATTACTCATTATGATTTTGGATATATTTAATTGGAAAATAACTAAGCTATGAATGTTATTTTATTATTGTAGGATAAGTGTCATAAATTAGTGAAGGATTAGATACTTGTAAATAGGTATTTGATGAATTATTGATACATTTGATAAAATGATGTTAGTAAGAGTAACTTTAAAAAATTTTATTGAATTTGTATTATCACATTTGTTATTATATGTTAAATTGGAACATAAGATGGATTCAAATCATGTAATATAGGCAAGATGTGATTAATCATTTAATGATGTAAATCCATTACGTAGTTTGTATATTTTGAAATATGGTATATGAACACTCATTTTTATTTATTACATTATTGGATCATTGTTATGCTAGAATATTCACTATGAATAAGTGTACTTGAATTATAATGAGTGAGAAATTATAGAATATGTTAAAAAAATTCATCATGATGCATTTTATTGTTGTAACTACTTCTTTCTATTTGTCACTTATAATGCATGTTTATAAGGTTATTAGTTAATATTACCTTTAAAGGAGAACTTTATATTAAACAAAGATAAATAAAAAATTACCATTTTCCATGTTGTTCCTCGAAAGGGTTATTACATCATGGTATCAGAGTAATAGGATGGAAACTAAGCTTAATGTGCTCATTTTCATTTCTAATATAAATATTATTGGGAAAACATGTTTTTAAATATAATATGATAGAGTTATAACCTTGACAAACCTTAAATTAAATTAATAATCCATGTGTGAGAAAACATATGAGAACATGACTTAAATTTTACCCCTTTGTCCCTTAATAAAGTTTCAAATCAACTTGTTTCTATTTAAGTTCTTAGGTTCATATTTCCTTAGATCCTATTTAATAGAATAATTTGGCATGTGGAACATCATGATGAAGTATATGGGATGTGAAAAAAAGAAGACACAATCCATAATGGCATCTATTATTTATGTATCACTAATCACATGGACTAATGAGGATTGATGGTTGAACTCATGAATTTTTTTGAACATAGACCAAGGGGAATATTTTAAATAATTGTAATACATTGACGTAATTATGAGTAACCTATCACATCGTATAGGTGGTATGTAACATTTTTATGACACATTAACCCATGTGCACCTTTTGGATACCATTAGGATGGGTAGAATTAAAGTATGAGTGATGAACTAGGAATGTGAGTACTAAGTGATGGAAGAAATCCTAGTTATTCTTACTATGACTCAATAGTTACCAAGTTTAGATACGATAAGGGTAACTTATGAATCTAGTTGTTGATGGGTACTTTCACATAACCAGTAATAGGTAGGGTTTTTTAGGCTCTGACTCTCCTAAAAGGAAGAACATCCCGCTAGGAGAATCCTTCCCCAAGGTTTAAATGTACCGAGTCTTGGTATATTGGTCATCACTAATTTGTTTGATGTAGACTATTCCTATTTAAGGGAAAATTTTTATATATTGAGGTGTAGGTTTTTATGATTAATAAATTCATTAAAAGGGAATTCATATTATATTGACAACACTCGAAGGGTTTAGCCCTAGATATAAATCAAACTTATTAAGATTTGTTTAGTAGGAAAATAGTTTATTTTTAAGTAAATTTATCACACACACACACACACACACACACACACACACACACACACACACACACACACACACACACACACACACACCCACACCCACATTAAACAATGATAAACATAACTAAATCATCATTATAAAGAAAATGTAAAACATAAGGGATAGAGATAAAAGAAACTTGCTTCTAGCATAGATAAATCTAAAAGTGTCTGATTGATTGGATCCCCTGAAACCAATCCTTAGTTGAGCCAAACCTAACACAAATCCAACTATAAGGATGGTTTAGGAGTCTAGGGAAGTTGACTAGAAGGATAAAATAACAATACCACCATGTAAAATGCATAGGAAATTAACATATACTCTCCACAGTCTTAAAATTATCAAGATTTACTTTTTGATTGATAATGTGTGGGATTCATAAAATCATTCAAGTGCAAGAAACACCTCTGAAGCAATGAAAATAAATTATTAAAGGGATACATTATCTTACAAATTAGTAAAATGCATGAAAATATGTCTGGTTTCATATGTCTTTGTTACAATTCACAAAGATTCAACCTTGAGAAAGGCTTTTGAAGTCCTATAAATAAGAGAAATAGAGAGAGATTAAAAATTCAAGTTTAAAACTCAAAAGGGAGGTAATTCATGCCATATATATATATAAGTATCTAATAATTCAATGTGGATTCAAAAATATAGTTGATAAATTCTTCTAGACACCATGCTACTATAAACAATGGGAGTAAATGTTTTAGCCAAATGTAGTTGGAAGTTATTGAAAATGTGTTGGGATTACCATTCAGAATTATACATACCTTTAATTTTAGTAGATAACTCTCTTATTTAAGGTGGATTTGTCCTTAGTACCTTTATATATTCTCTTAAATGTGCACACCATGTTATTCATAAATTCTAACAGTTGAATTTTGACCTATTTTGGATGTTTTTATCAACTCTAGGTTCAATTTTGCTTCTAGATGGTGGAACTTCCATTTACATTAGGTGTTTGATGTTGTTATGTTAGTTACATATAATAATTTAGGAATTAAGTAGTCAATATTTATTTTAACATGATCAATAATATCCATTATTTTGGTTTGCGAAGAAATACATTATTTTGTCATATGTTCTTTGACACTATAGTACCACAAAAGGTATTATCTTTGTAATGTTTTAGCACATGTATTAAATAAAAATGTTTATATTTTATATTTGTTGTATAATTTTCATGTGTTACACCAATTAGGTAATATATATCCAAACACAAAAATTGAGGTTTGTGGGTTCACCTTGACTGGGGGGTTTGGGGGTGGGAGCCCTTGAGATTTTGTTTTTTATAAAAAATTCAAATTTGTGTGATCCCATTAGTATTTTTCCTATAGTAATAATATGGGTTGTGTTATGACCCATATTTTTATGGAGAACCATTGTGGGTTGTATTTTGGGCCCATGGTTTTGGTACCCATTGTATTTTATTACTACTTAGGTAGTAACCTATTGATGTACCTATATATATACTCCCACACGTAGTAAGGGTAAAGTAGAATTGAGAAGTAAATTATTATATTGAAATATATTTAAGTTAATACACTAGTAAATTAAATTACTATGATGGTGATTTCCATATAATGGTTTCCTTGTTGAAATCTTGTGTACTATGTAATATTGTGTATGTGTAAATTTTATTTTTGAATTTTGGCATTAATATTTTGCTAGTATTACTTCTCTTGTATTTTTTTAATAATTTTCTCTTTAGTTAAATAGGTGTAACTCAATCAATTTCATGTCTAATAATATATTCAATATAATATCTTTAGTTTTTAAAATATTTAAAGGATGTTGTGGTATAAATGCAATGTTCACAGATTTCAAAATCAAAGGGAAAATCGATAATCCTTTATACCATACCTTTAGTTTGTAGTGCACACAAAAATTTATATCCATTTTTTCTCATCCCATAATGTTATAGCATTGTCTTATCTACTAAAAGTAATTCACTCTTTTCTTATTCAACATTGGCCTCAAGAATAATAAATCTATTTCATGTGCTGCTTAACACACTTTCACCAAGCCTGCATAGTGTTCTCATGTGCACAAATATTGATAATAAAATGGTTATGAACACCATATTGCACCATTATTTGAGTGATACCTACACATAAACATCATTCATTTTTATGAAAAATATAAAATTTGTAGCCTAGTCAAAATAAGCAATAAATTTTGGAGAGTCTTAATCCTCCCATCACTAAATCTCAACTTCACTCTTCCTCTCCCCACAATCCTATAGGTTGAATTGTATCCTAGAAAGACATCACCACCATGTTATCACAAAAATTTATATTTCAAAAAAAAATTGTAGTTATGAATGACTTTCAAATCCTGAATACATTTTCAAAAAGATATAAAAAGATCCAAAACAAGTTTTTAATAGTTTTGGTGAGCTTGCAGAGGTTGTGTTGATGTGGTAGGGTTGTCAACAAATTTACTTGACCTTGGAAGATTAGACCAGTTTGAGAAATGTATTCATAATATTCAATGGCCTCAAAGGATTGGCTAGGTCTATGGCATTATTAAAGTTCTCTTCCACATTATACATGGATTTTGAAGTCTCAGTTAGCTTCTTTCCATCATCCCAAATGGATTTTAATATCTAATCCATATCTGTGACTTTCAAGATGCATGTTCACAACTTCAATGACTTTCCCAAGATTTCATAGCATGCTCAATGAGTTTTGAATAGCTTTGAAGCTCGTATAGGTCTGTAATAACTATAAATGAATTTTCCAAATGGTAAATGATTCTAATCTACATCTTGAATCCCATACAAGTCTGTAGAAAAGACTCAAATAATTTAATATTTATATTCAACCATTGCATGCATGAATAGGTTTGTTTAAGTTCAAGATGAATTGATGTAATAATATATGAAAGTGTAAGCCTAAATAATTATTTTATGTTATTCAAAACAAAATATATTTATCAATATTGAGTGATATTATAATGTCATCATGTTCTATGTTATTCTTCAAAACAAGCTTTCTTGGGTCATTGCAAACTTAGATAGGTTAGTAATAATGAAGGTATTTTATCTTGAATGCAATGTAAAACCATAATTTAAGGGGTGATAATGCATAAAATATTTAAATATATCACTGAGGGAAGCAATTTTTATACCTTGAATTAATAATAAAGATTCTATGCAATTCAAATTGGCTTTGGAAAGCATGACTAGATCTTAGGTTTTTTGAAACATTTTTAGCAAGTTGTGACCTCTACAAATGTTTTAATAAATTCACTAATTTTGAAATCTATTTAAAAGATAAGAGAAAATAAATATCATGTAATTTAAATAATGGTATATGCATAATGAGGTACATATAATTATGATAAATCAGATAGAGTTATCATAAAAATATTGAAGGCCATCAAAATCATTGGACTTGGATTTTAAACCCTAAGCTAGAATCAAAAAACTTGGTGCAAGACCATGAAAATTACTTTGTGTTTCAAATTAGTTTTAGCTCCAAATAATATTGGGATATTAGGTTCTTCCACAATTTGCATCTTGCTTCATATTAGAGCAAATTTTGAACAAGCCTTCAAGAATATGTGTTAAGTTTCATGTCCACTATTATGAACCCTATTCTCTCTCAAAATAAATTTCTTTATATTATCTTGTATTAAAAAATATGAACATGCTTGCTTAAGTTGGTATTCTTTCAGCTACCCCATCAAACATGAAATTAAAATACATGGGCTACGAGCCTAATTTAAAATACATGGGATATGATCCTATTTCCATTCCAGAGACATACATCTCTAATTTCAAGGATAAAAACATGACACATATGGACATTGATTAATTATGGGAGAGAATGGATGCTTAGAAAATAACTATTATGGGAAAATGGATCTTAGACAGCGTGTCTCCAACATCCTTCCATTATGAAAATTTGGTATTCACGTGTGCAAAATACTAAAATCCATATATAAGAGAGATAAGATCTATAGATGATCAATTGGTTTCCAAATTGTATGGAATTTAAATAAGAATCACCTTCGACATTGAGCCTCATGATGAAATTATAAAAATCAATCATAATATTTCTCAACAATTATGGATTGATAATAAAAATAAATTTTAAAACATGTTGAGTCAAACTTGGTTGATCAACAAAAATAAGACCAATCCTAAGGTTACTAAAACATTATACAAATCTAAATTCAAAGAATAATTATTAGATATAATCATGTTCTTGAACAGGGTCATGGGAGATGAAAAAACAAATGTTTTTTCATAAATGGATGTGCATGTTCATCAACATCATTTATTCTATAAAATATTTTATTGGTTGGGCCTAGATAAAAAACAATAACATACTTGATTAATTAACTAAGTTAGAATCCACTTAGGAATTTTACATGACATCATACTTGTTCTATTCAATTTTAGTCCTCAGAGCTTAGCCTTGCATTACTAAAGTGAATAAAAACAACTTGGTGCATTGGTATATGAAAAAACTCCTCAACTCACTCATGAAAAAGGAAAGATCAATTTTATAAGGGTAAATTATGTATTTATTATGATGTTAGTTAGAGCCTTGGATGGAAATATTTTATCTTAGATATCTAATGAGGTAGCTTCTCTAATCAAGAAATATGAGAGCTATTTCATTTAGTTTTCCAAATTCACATATATTCAAGTTGGAGGATTTTAAATTGCCCCTCTTAGACTACCAAGATATCCCAGTAATGAAATCATTTTGATTGAACTTTGTGTATAATTGAATTAAGTTCATAAAAAGATTAATGCCCAACACATTAGAGTGGTATCCTTTCCCATTGGCCTAGATTAATTTATCTTCAAATCATCTAGAGATACATTCAATATTGAGAAATCAATGGTATATTTTCCAATGCAGCCACACATGAGAAGGACTTATTTTTACAATAAGGATTTTATGAAGAACAATCTCAATTTGGGTTCCATTTATGGTCATATGCTTGAGATTGAAGATTATTGGGAAGATTGTGAAGATGATTTTGAAGTCAAGAGAATATATTGGTCAAGAATGACCCTAGAAAAGATGAAGGATTTCAAACTTTAATGGTGTAGGATAGACTTTGAGGATGATGACACTAATGTAGTTGAAATAATTTTCAATGAGAAAGTACATCTCAAAGCTATTCCCTTAATCAATTGGTTAGTAAGAGAGTAAAATGACATTGAAAAATGAATGCAAACCATTACATCAATATCAATAACATCTTATAATATAAAATTAAGGTAATATACTTCAATAAGTCATTCAAAAGGTGAAGTAAGTTTGAAAGGGAAGCAACAAACTTCTTTTGTTTCAATCACCAAATTTTTTAGGACCAAGATCATCATAAGAAAATATAGTTTGGCCAAATTGGAGGATGAGATGGAGAATATCCTAATAGAGACAGTCTCCCCAAACATAAATGTGAAGGTGATCTCCCAAGGAAAAATCTTCAAATCAATATACCCACTCTACTTGCTAATACAAATACCACATAAGACATTGATCCTGTACTCTTGAATGATAATACTAATCAACAGTTCTTGGTTTTTGATACATGTCTAATGCCTTTTTCCATTGTCCCTTATTCTATTGAATCATCAATTATTTATCCCCTTCCATTTTCCCCATGACTTCTACCACCTTCATCCTTAGTTTTGCCTTTACCTCCACTTCTTATTTTCCTTTTTTAATAAGTTATTTCTCCTCAATAACCTATCAAACCTAGATCCATTATTTTATCACCCTTGTGACCATATTATTGATTGGATCCTATTCTCAATCACTCAATTGGTGATTCCATAAGGAGACATGTCTTCTTTGTGGATTAAAAAAATAGTGAATAAGAAGAAGACTATAGTCAAACCAAAAGAAATTGATTCGGATGTTGTTGTTAATTTACTACACGGTCCTTCAAAGAAGAGGAAGGAAAATAATACTTCACAATTTTAGGTGCATAATCTATTTAAATTTCTCAACCTATTGTGGAAAACAATTATGATGAAATGACTTTGGGTGATTATAACATTAGCGAGATTGATATCAGTGTGTTTACTCTTAAACATAACATTCACAATTTCAAAGTGGCTATGAAAAAGTTGATCCAAGTGATGGAAGGGATACAAAATCAATAAAAATATGAGTAAAAAGTACATATGCTTTGATCATACATTAATACAATCTTGGATATAGGAGAAACATCTCAGAAAGTGATCATTGCATCTACATTAACCTCATCAACTATATAAATGTCAAGTTTTTAATTAAATATTGATAAGGATATGGTTTCCAAAATTAGTAAGTATAGAAATCATGGTAAGTTCATACAATATTCAGTATAATATCTACTTTTTAATGGCATGAAGTTACTTGATGAAAATTGGAAAGCCTATAACTTGATCCATTCTAGACAAGATAAGATTGATGAAGAAATTACTACTGCCAAGAAGGAATTTGTTATATGAAAAAGTTTGATAAGATATTTGAAAGACATGGCTAATATCAATGATAATGTATTATTTTTTGAAGGTATTCTTGACAAAGCTAGGATAATTACTCACATATATGGGATCAATGCATGAATTGAAAAATCTACACTTTGGATGAGGCATTAAAATATCTCCAACATCATATTAAAATTTGTGATGAAATTAAATTAGAAATCCCTAATGATATTTTGGTTGTTCATTTTAATTTATTGAGTGAGGAAAAGTCAAAGGAATATGTGGCTATATATATGAAGGAAAAGTTTCATAAAATAGTACAAGAAGAATTGTTTGGAGTAAAGACATTCAACAAAGAAGTCATGAGAAAGATTAGAAACATTCATTATGTCATTTAATACCTCACTTCAAATATCCCAAGTATTTTTAAAAATATGGAAGAAGAAACTAACACATCATATGATTTTTTTGGCTCTTTTGGCTCACATAATTACTCTTGTGAAAGAATGAATCATCCTGGTTGTTCAAAAATTTAGAATACACAGGCTCAATATTCTCAAAAGTAGGAGTCAAATCCAGTTGCATTGGCACATCAACATTCTTCTTAGTAAAAAAATATTATTTCTCTTCATAATCACTCAAAACACCTTTTTTCTAACTTTCTATTTCTCTATTATACTTTTTAAAATCACTTATAAAATTTATATTTCACTTTTTAAATTAAAAAGGGAAAAGTGAGTTGTAAAATAGAAATTTATTATTGAAAAGGTCATTATAATATGGTTATGAGGTGGTTATACCTTCATAACTTATAAATATGAGTTTCATTCATTGTAAAATAATTTGGGTAACAAGAAATAAAATTTTGGCAAGATAAAAAGAAAATAGATTGTGTATACTAGTCTATGAAGAATCAATACAAATAGAATTTCTAGGGCTTCATGCCATAAATTAATTTTGATGAATGATATATATGAGTATTTTATTAAATTTCAATTCATATCTTTTAAATTTAATAGATTCTATTGTTAAATAGTCAAAAATGCAAAATAATTAGTGTAGAAGTTCATTTAAATCTACATTGAAATTTTCGTGATTAAGAGGCCTTGGTGAGGCTAAAAATAAATTTGATATTTACTTCATATGGAATTAAAGAGTTGTTTTATGTCTCTTTTCATTTATATAATCTCATGTATTTATTTATTTTATTTGTATGATTAAGATATGTATTTATTCCTTGATTTCAACGATAAAGGCTCCTTGAATATTTTTCCTTTGGATTATTATAAAAATGCTATGTGTTTAATTGGATTGAATAATCCCATTCTCCCTTCCTCCTTTCTATTCTTATTTTCCTATTTTACATTTCTATACACATCATTTTCATCACTTTTGTGTCAAAACTATAATTGGAATGACTTTCCGTAACAACATGCAAATTTAATTAGAACTCACCAAATCGATCCAATTTCTTCTGCACACTTGATGTGCACATTACAAATCACATTGGTACATCCATGATTGGGTAAATACACTATTTTAACATCATTTATTTCTTATACAAATAATTAAAATTGAATCAGTGTTTTTCAAAAGTTATTATTAGGTCAAAAAACAAGATATTAATAAGACAAATGACATTACAAATGCTTTATTCCTCTAATGGATAATAAATTACATAATTAAATAACTTAAACATACTATCATTCAAAATTCCATGGATTTTTAGAAACTTCTTTTTAAAAAAATCAAAATTATTTTTAATACCCTATCTTGGTGGCATCACATGAGAAAGTCAATGGGATAGGAGAAGAGTGGAAACAAGATCTTACACTCTATTACACCTTTTTTCACACTCCTTACACTCTCTTACACACTCCAAAATGGGTCATGATTGTGATTTTATTCCAAATATCCTCCAAACTTCAAATTTCCTTAAATGGACCCTCTTACATTTATAACCTCCAACATTAATGAGGGAAAGGACTCATTCCTAGCCATCCATTTGAAGATCAATATGAACAATCTACATTGATTAAATAAGTCTCTAAATTTAAGGTCCCTCTTATATTATAGATAAGTTTTTTGACCTAAAATTACTTTTCCAAGATACCTAATGAGCTTCACAATTCTCAAGACAATTCTCAATCCTAGTCAAGTGTAAATAAGGGGATATGTTGTTGCATTCAAATTTGACATCACCAAAGACCTCTAGTTCTATAATCCAAGTGCATACCTATTTGAACTAGAAAGAAAAGAAAGTCTTTCAAGGAAGGTATAAAATGTTTGTGTTTTGTTTTATTTGATTTATATTTTGTTTAGTCTTGCTCAAACATAGTAAATAAGCATAGGATATTAGTCTCATTCAATTATTTTAACGTGTATTCAATAATGATCAAAGTAACTCTCTTTGGATTCCTCTCAAATAATGACACACCCGGTGGGACACAACACAACCCATAAAATCTTATATAACCTTCTCATTATTCTATTTAAAAGTATTAACCTAATCATTAGCTTAATGCACATCATTTTCTTAAAAAACTTCCCATGTTCCATTCAAGGTTAAATCGATGAAAATGCCATGTGTTTTAATTGATTCATCCCTGAAAAATATGGAAATGCTCTTTGTTTGTTATTTCATTTTGTTTTTTAGGTTTTTTATTATTGATGAAAAGGTATTGTGGATTAGCATAAACATGATTTAAATCAAAAGGAAATGTGCTTCAAATTTGTGAAAACACTTTGTGATATAAATTTTATATTTTTCCTATTGTTAGTGAAAATGTTGTTTATTTCCAACATAATCATGATTATAATTGGTAGAAACACATTGGTAATTAGTATATTCACCAAAATTTCTCTGTTTTGTATTTGTCTATAGGAATCGGTAGAAATGTACTACATTTTAGTAGAAACATCCTTCATTTTGGTATAATGCTCTACATCATAAACCTGAGCCTTAATGATTTTTTTAATGAATTCCCATGTCAATATAAGACCAAATTATAAATTTATAACCACTTTATTTCATTTCTTTGGTTAAATAAGTGGATTCAAAACTCAAAACAAAACATTTTTATTTTTTTCAAATATTTCATTTGGGGTTTTAAAATGAGCACATTCCTTTAGTTTGGGTTTAAAACTTATTCATTTCCTTTCTCTCCCTTTTATAAGTTTATTCTTATTTATTGAAGTGTGTGTTTGTGCAATTTATTCTCATGTATGGCTTCCCCTTGTTTGGGTGACTCAAAAACATGAAGATGACCATTTATATTTATCCCAAAAGATTATTTAAAGTATGCTATTCACTTGCCCCTAGTGGGATTCTTGAAAACCATAAATGATGATACCTTCCTATTTTTATTTTAGGTTTTTAATTGGGATGACATTTCCTTCTTGTAGGCCTTTAGAGTGTGTTGATTAGGGATTGATATCCTAGCGTTCGTACCATCCCCATACATCTATCAAGAGATATAAATAGTTGGTAGGTGTCATTAAGGCTTAGTGAAATCCACCATAAAGGGTTTCATTAAATATATGGGCTAGCTCTCAATTCTAATCCATTATACATCATCATCGAGGAATTAATGTCCTCTTCAGTAGGGAATACATTCCCCCTATGAATAACCTAGTTCTAGATCTATTCTTTGCCATATTTTATGCCCATATTGGGCCCATCTAGTAAGCCAACAAAAAAAATAGATTAAGACCTATCAGCCAAAAAACCTTCAAAAATTCAATGGTACAAAGATGACATCCCCTAAATAATGCATATCATGTATGGACTTTGAGAGAGTGTGGTTCTTTCACCTACATTAAAAACTTTATTAAATTTAACCTCTTAAAGTGAGTATATTGAAGTCTTAGTGATTGTGATGTAATCCCCACTTACCACTAAGATGGGATCATGTGCTTGAATTTTGTTTTCTCAGATGTTTTGTCAAAACCCATTTTATGTCTAAAACATAGTCCATATGCACCTATGTGATAAGGAATTACTCTATTTGTATTCTGAGTTAAAAACAACTCCCTTCTAGGAATATTGTTGTCTAATTGAAAATACCCCTCTTATCTAAATCACATTGTTATGCTACCCATTTTGAGTAGCTGTAATTCTAATTAAATACCAATTACCAATTCAAAACCAAGGTTTAATTCTAGTCTAAATCTAATGTCAAAATCAAAGTCAAACAAAGTCAACCTTCTTCACTAAGTCAAATTCAAAGGTCAACACTTTTAAAGTTAAAGTCAAAATCTCTTTTCTAAAAATCAAACCAGTCATTTTTAGAAGTCAAACCTAGTTTAATTAAGGTCAAACATTTGAATCAAATCAATTTCAAACACTTTTCAAAATCAAAACATTGAACCCTTGCATCATTTCATGGGAAATAAGTACTTGATAGTGATTTATATACTTATACTAGCATGCACTTTTAAAAACAAGTTTGATCCACATAGATTTGTTGCTTGATTATTTACATTAACACACTTTGACTGAACCATTCCATTATTATAGTTGTCTTGACACAAAAAAATCAAGTTACTTTAAACATTCACATTGACGAGTCTATTCTACTTCAATCGAAACCATGTTCTAAATGAAAATAAATTTCAAACATCCAAAAATTATTTAAAATTAATATTGTAAATCTAAACATGCTAAAGTATACATGTAGTGGAGTTATTTATAACCCCACTTTTGACGAGGAAGTGAATTACAATCTATTTGGGTATGAATAATATGTTAATAATATATAAGACATGATAGATCAACACCTCACTAATGAGCCATATATTACATAACATCAATAAAATCAATTTACATAATATCTCATGAATGTACCATTTAGTGAATAACCTAGATAAAACCAACAATACATCACAAATGTGTCATCTAGTGTAGAATATGGACAAGACCAATTTACACATATCCTTTTTGATAACAAAGATAAAAACCTTGTAAGATTGTTAGAAATTGGTGCTAAAGTTCTTAATGGATTTCCAATGGAGAACTTATGGTATTTGGTTAGAGATTGTGAAGAGACACCCCTTGCACTACCATGTAATCAAGCTACTTTTAGCCAAAATTAGGCCCTTGTACTATCCTCTAGTCAATCCCTTGTGATATCTAGCAAAGGAAAAGGTCAACTTGTTAACCCACCTTTAAAAATCTAATTCATTGTCTCATAAGTACAATAGGCTAGTTAGGTCTTGGCTAATTTAGCTAACTCCCTAGCTACTCTGGGTATTCTAAATCCCCCATTTATAAAACAAAACCCACCACCCAAAAAATATCTAGATCCACTAGTCTAGTTTATACCTAATAACGATCCATTTTATAGTAACACATTAGTTTTGAATCTCTTTAACACTCCTCTATCTAACAATGATGCATTGGATAACCTTAATATAAAACCCTCAATGGATTCTTATTAACAAGTTGTTGACAAATATCAATTAGTATACTTCAATCAACATCAATTACCACCCATAATTCAGAAAAACACTATCCAAATTTCACAACAATCCCTTTCTTCTAAAACACAAAAAAAACCCAAATAATCCTCCACCTTAGAAAGTGGTGACTGATCATCCACCTCAACAAGTGTAAAATAATCCTCCACCATAATAAGTGGTAACCAATCCCCAATAGATGTTTTATAAGCTTAAAAATGTATTCTTAATAGTTAACCACATACCACTTTTAATCAACAATATTCCTCTTCAAACCAACAACATATTCATTCCAAACATCTTCCACCTAACCAATAATAAGTCCCCTTTCATACAAGATATTCTTATGAATCAAAAATAAGTTCCTTTCCATTCCAAAAAAATCCCATTTAATCCACAATAAAACATTCCTCAATTTAGGCCAAAATTCCTTCCAAATCAGCATCACATCCCTAATTCTCCTTTTAACGCTTATAAATATCAAGTTTCCTATCAACAATATAACCCCAATCAAAATGTGAACAATCTTGGTAGAATAACTAGTAAGGTACATATCCCCCAATACCTCATTACACTAATTTATCTGCGTCAAGGTAATCCACCTTTAAATACCCAACAATATATACCCATCCTCTCAACTCCTCCCCATTTTTAAGGACTTGTAAGAGGTAAAATATGAAATTTCATAAATCTAAGCAGGGATTCAAAGCAAGAAGTTCAAATTATATGACATATGCTCTTATCCATTTGATATGAGTTATATTTGAATACCTTTACCACATCATTTTGAGATTCCTAAATTTGAAAAATATAACATAAAGGGTGATATGAGAGAACACTTAAAATAATTCTTCATTGTTTTCCAAGAGGTGGCATACAACAATGTGTATTTGCTTTGCTTTTTTCCCCATAGTTTGGATGGACAATGTTTGGAGTGGTTTATCCATCTACACAAAAATTCTATTGATATTTTTGAAGACTTGTCTAGAAATTTTGTGTATCACTACTCTTATAACGTAGAACTTGAGGCAACTATGGTTAATTTGTATCATGTCAAACAAAGAGGAAGAGAGAGATATTTTATTTATTTATAATGGTGGTGTGCATTGGTCACTCAATTACCACACAACCTCATAGATAAATAGTTGGCAATGATATTTAATTCCAAATTGCAACTAGACATAGCCTATAGTCTCAAACTTCATTTTGAAAATATGTTTGAAAATATTATTGATAAAGGACTAAAAATTGCAAAATCCCTCACTTATTAAGGGGAAATCAAAACCTATTCTCAAAACCAAACTCAGAACCAGGCTTAGATATAAGCTCCCGTGTAAGCTCAAGTAAGTAATACAAAAAATGTAAAGATTTAAATAGGAATAAAAATGTTGTAGGAAATGGGGTAACATAATATAGACATGTGCAAATGGTGCATTCACCACATACCCAAGAAGTTTTAGAGACCACATCCAAGAAGAGTTCAATATCAAAATGGATTTTTCAATGACCTTGGTGAACCTATCGAGGTAGTTTTCTAGAATTTGGTTATAGTTAATATAATCATTTATCTAAGTTTCAAACCATTTATATAAGTCCAACTAAACCACCTAGTATAAGCAAGATAATTTATGTGATTACCATTGCATTAAGGGTCATTCCATTCATAGATTTGTATATTTCATTCAATATTTTAGGAAAATTGTGAAATAAAGTTGAAAAATGTTGCTTCAACATATAATCAAAATTTGGGTATTTAAAAAAACCCTTTTCTACAATTCAATACTAACAACCAGATTCATAATCAATGCCAACAAAATAATCAAAACTAGAATTAGTCTCCCAATAATTATAATCAAGGTTCGAATCGATAACAACATCAAATTAACTTAGAATTAAGGTTGGGATACCCATTATAATTAATTAAACTATAATTATGTCCCATATGACTACAGCAATGTTATAGGTCACATTATTAGTGGTCATATATCCAATATTAAAATTAATCATAGACCAATAGTTGACAATTCTTGACATTCAACACCTTCATTTTGGAACCTACGCCTCATATGTTGGTAATCCTCCTTCAGATCAAAATGGAATTAATGTTCATCAATACTCAAGAGATACTATTTTAGGCCCTAATTCCCCTCCTAATTATAGTAACCTCCCTCCAACTTGAGGTTGTGCAATCATGACTTGATGTTCCAAGGTTACAATCCAAGGTCCTGTACCTCCTTCCCCCAATAACCTAATTCATTCTCCTTTTCCTAAAAATACTAAACTGACTACTTCTACTAATTAAATACATATGCTATTGTGTAATATTTACACAAAAATTTGATATATATTTCTATCTTAGTTTTTTTTGTACATTTGACGTTCACAAGAATATATTGTATGAGATTTTAAGCTAATCTAAGGTTTACACTAACATTGATCTTAATAAATTCCAAGCACTTATGGTCATTTAACTCTAGGACAATAGCTTACCTTTGACCAAAGAAATATTCCATCAAGGAAAATTTTAGTGTCCTATGAAAAAAACTTGAAGGTTTGTAGGCAAATTGGTTTCAAAATGGTGGTGAATCAGTTTGGAAGATGTTTAATTTTGTAGGTGAATTAAGTGATAAAACAGGGAGAATCAAATTTTTTTGAATTAAAAATTTACCTAAACATAAATCTAATTACATATTTAGATTCCTTTTAAAAATTTATGTCATTTAAAAAACAATCATTGTAATTTGAGGATGCGATTTTTGAATATGGACTCAAATTGTGATTATTTTTGTTTTGAAATGGCATAATTGTTTTAGAGGAATACAAATATGTAATAATATTTAGGTTTAGAGATTTATTATGCCATTTTTTATTTTACTCTATAACCTATCTATTTTATATTTTTAATGCACATAGTTATTTCCTAAATTGTACCAATGATTTAGGGACACAACCAAATTGCTTGGAACCATGTAGCTTCTTGAAACTGATTATTTTATGATGTTATTGATGCTATAAAAGTTTTAGAGTACTGATTATTCCCACTAGATCATATTCACCATGCCATAATAATAAACCAATGAAACTACATGAAAATTATAGATCCTATTGAGAAGTGTTGTCATTGATGTCAAGGTGCATCTAATGAAGATGCATGGTGAATGGTTTTTGAGGTATGAGCTTGTAAGATTGATGTGACAAGGTGAGTTTGTTGAGATTTGTATTATTTATTGGTTGATTTAAATGTTCATATCAAGGTTAGGTCAGCATTAATTTTTTATTGTTATCATTAAAGGTTCTTATGAAGGTATGATGACAAGTAGGTATGCATGAGTGTTATTGAGAACAAGGTTAGTTGGCAGTGGCAAGGTTAGTTGGCAATGAGTTGTGTTAAGAAGCTTGGAAGAGTGTTTATGTATGAGAGTAGTGATATAATTATGTTATAAATGTACTATATCTACTTGGTTTATGTTTTTTTTAGGTTATGAAATGGAAGTAACAGGTCAAGACATCAAGTGCTTAAGTAGCATAAGGCTAGTCATGGCATAAAGAGACCTTGTGAGAAGGTATGAGTAAGGTGGATTGGTGAGATGAGTACACATATGCATGAGTGGTTTTATGAGGTTTTTTTATCATGTATGAAATTAATTATAACACTCATGAGAGTTTTAGGATGAGCCTATAAGGGTAAAACCTTCAATCTAGGTCTGTATCTAGACCTCTTTAAAACCTTGCCTAGCCTAATGAGGTATCATGATCAATTTTCAAGGCATGTTAAGGATGTATGGTAGTTTTTAATAATGAGATGGGTTTTATGTCATGAGATTTATATTTTTTTCATGACATTAAGGTGTTGAGAGCATGAAAAGAGGCATGAATTTTAGTTCAAGGCCTACTAAGGTATGAAGACTATAGTGTAGAGAGAGTGTAGCCTAATGGGGTATCAAGATCAGATTACAAGTCAAGTGTGAGTATGTAAGAATTTAAAAATATGATTTTAGTTTTTTTAGGAATTTTCATAAAGTTTGAGGTTCTATTTTGAAGGACAAGGCATGAAAAGTTTTTTGGATGTCTCTCGAGTGCTTAGAATGAAGGGTTCTCAACCTGATAAGGATTTTATTATGATAATTAGCTCATAATTTTTTTTAAATGGGAACCTAATATATTAATGGTATATTATGAAGTTTATTATCTCAAAATTCTAGGAATTATTTTTTGAATTGAGGGGCTATGCTTTATGAGCAATTGTTAACACTGCAGATACGTTTAAACCTTCTTAGAACCCTAATAAGGACCCAATTTTGAAGATGTTGATAAAAAGTACCAAATATGGATTGGTGTTCCTAGGTATTTGTTTTTATATTTTATTATAATCTCCTAGGTACCTCTTGGTGGTGGTGTTTAGAGAGATGAGAGATAAAATGTGAAGATACATGTTTGTTTCTGAAGAAGTTGTTGTAGTTGTCAAAAGTTGTATTGGATAAATTTTACAAATGATTGGATGGAGAAGGTAGAGTATTTTATTTGATGTCAATTTTGGTTATTTTATTGGTTATATTCCTTCATTACATCATTTTTGTGATCCAAGTAGTCCAGTCGTTAACAAGCCTAATAAAGCAAATTGTGCAAAACCCAGGTAGTAATGAGAAGTTGGTTTTAAGTGTGTTTTCAAGGTAGATTGATGGATTAAAGTGAATTTAATTATTTTTATTACTTATAAGTAATTTAAATTTATTTTATTAGTTTTAAATATAATTTAAATGGTGAAAATGATGAAGCCAAAATGGCTTGTCTGGCTCAGTGAGGTCTGTGTGTAGTGAGGTCAACAAACTGGTCTATAAGACCATAGTTGCCACTAGACCATATGATGTTTATATTTGAATATGGTATAGATATGTCAGAGGATAATTTTAATGTATATAAATTATTTTAAATTCCATATAAATGTACTATAAGTTCAATGTTTCATGACTATGTTTTTGACAGTCTTGGCAGTTCTGAGTAAGCAAGTTGGAGTGATAAAAAGTTAGATTTGAATGTTATTTCATGAAATATTGATGAAATGTAGTGAATGGTTTTTTTTTTGTGACTTTAAATTAATTTTTATGATTTTTAAAATATTGGAAGTTAGTGTAAAAGGTTGAAAATTTGAAACCAAAATGTCTTACCTAGTTCAAGTAAGAATGTGTGAGATAAGGTTAGGAGATTGGTCTACAAGACCAATGTTTGAAATTAGAGATTATATTTTTTATGATTGAGGTTGTTTTGAATATGTTTTATAATATTTTTAATTTATTAAAAATAATTTAAAGTGTCCTTTTAGGTGCTGGATGTCAATTTGTTTCATGACTGGTTTTTGACAGTTATGAGTGAGCATATTGAAGAGATGAGTTTAAGCCCCTTTTACCTAAGTTGAAGTGTTTCAAGAATATGGTGATTCCCCTTAGGTCATGTATATATTTTTTATTTTTTTATTTATAATTTTTGAATGGCTTAAGTTATTTTGAGTGAAATACATATTTTTGTTGTACACAGGCTTAATAGGACTAAGCACTAATGAGGGGTTTCAAGTAGTGATTTGTTGTAAAATGTACTATTGAGCCTAGAAGACATTAGTGGGGGTATAATTGATTTTTATATGATATTTTAATTACATTTTTGGAGTTTTAAAGTTTTACAAGGAAGGAAAAGTGTAATGTGTGTCTAAAGAAGGCCTATTAGGTCTCCATAAGGCCTATAAGACCTAATAAAGCTATAGCAGATCAATTTTATAATTGATTATTATTGATAAAATGTGTTAAGATATATTAAATTCCAAATATAAATGGTTAATTTATTGTGGCCTACCAATAGGTATGTGTTCATAAGTTGGGTGTATATATAAGGTAGTTCTAGGCCTATTTGAGTAAGCAAAGAAGAAGAGAATGGAATTGAAGATTGAATAGTAGAAGGACGTCTTGTAGACCATCAGATGGGTATAGATAAATTTGAATGAATATATAATAGGAGGTATGAGTATGAATATCAAGGTCATATGACCCAATCATTCTTAAATATACCTATTTGAGTGAAGAGGCCTAGAAGGTAGTTTGAAAGGGATAAAAGTGTGAAGAGATGAAGAGGTGGTCATCATCTATTGGTTGAGAAACATAGTGTTCCAAATGTGATCAAATAAATCAAGGAGTTTAGTTTGTGATGAATCATCTAAGGGGTTTATTCTTCCTTGAATTGGGTTCTTGTTGAAGCCTAGTCAAGTGGGTACTTGACTAGTTGGGGTTGGTGCTCCATATGGAGTTGGTGATTCACAAAATTTGGTTTTTGTCTTATAGGTCTATATTCCATTTGTATATATCAGTGGGTTTTATTTACCTTGAGTTTTTCCCACATATATGATGTGTTCTTGTATTTCATGTTCATATGTATGGTTGTTTGTGCCTTGATTGATCTATGTGTTTCTATGAATGGATCATGAATGTTAAGTGGAATTGAATGAATGTTTTGAATATTGATTCAAACCCACTCTCAATCATTTTTATTACAAAAAATCCTTCCAATTATGATGCATGATAGTATAATGATAATTCCCAATAGTACAATGATGATGCTCGATGGTAGAACATTAATGCCCAATAATAGAATATTGACTCCTAATAATAAAACTTAGATGACAAATGATAAAATGTCAATGTTTGATAGTAAAATTCATATGCTTGATAATGAAATGTTTTCATTTGATAGTAGATACAGATGCTCGATAGTAGATACACAGTGGTGAATGCCTCTAGATTAGATTTCTTGGTACCATTGACATATTTATAAGAGGAAAATTATTTTAAAAAGTAGGTGATTTGACCCTTAAATTTAAATTCTACCCTAAAATTTAGATGATTCCATGTTGTTGGCTACACCACAAAATATTCATGAATTAACAAATATTCAATACTAAAAAAACCATGTATGCCATCCCTTGGTCATTTCACAATAATCTGCTTTACATAGAAGAAGTCATTTATAGACATAAAATCAAGTGTGTCCTCATAGACAATGGTTTGGTTTTGAATATTATATCTTTATTTCTAGTCAAGAACTTATACTACATGGTAGTGTATCTTCATCCATACATGATTACCATCAAATCATATGATAATGTGTAAATAAAATCATAAAGTACCATTTACTTGCCTATTATTGTTGGGCCACTACCCCATGATACCCTTTGCCATGTTATTGATCTATAAATTTTTTATAACTTACTCCTTTGGTGACCTTGGATACATGAAGTACACATGTTACCTTCCACTCTACATTAGTATATTAAATTCTTCCATTCATGATTAGAAGTCACAATTCAACATGATTTGTATCCATATTGGTACTGTAAATATGTTGAAAGAGAGTATGAGAGCTACAATTATCATCTTATCCTATAACATGTCCCTAAAAATGATAAATATGTAGCCTTTCAACCTTCTAAGTCAAATTATATGGATCCAAGCACCCTTACATCTACTTCATCTACACCACCTCTCTAAATATCCTCCCATTTTACCATTAAATACAAGGGCCTTGGTGAATATCAAATTAGAAATGACTTTCATATAGACAAATTGCCTAAACCTCCTAAATAAAATGGTAGACCCAAATTTAAGAGTGTTATAATAGAATGGAATAAAAAGTTTGAGTATCACCAAAAATGACAAATGGTTCATGATTCATGGTGATGATGATTCATGGTTGTATAATGATGACTTTGACACATGATATCAAGGCAAAAAGTATCCTACTCAAAAATGAATAATGAAAAATCAAGCTTATGAAGGCAAAGGCTTGGGGGCAAACCCACAAGGTAATATTGAGCCTACATCTATTACCAAACACAAAGGAACTCAAAGTATTAGATAAAAACTACTTTTGGGTGACCCCTTGGATCTTGAGAGTGATACCAATTTAATGACTAATGATGAAGATGATAACAATGATGCAGAGTCTTATCATAGAATGTATGATGAGTTTGGTGATACCAACATTTTTAGTCCCAATACCATTTATACCATCACTTCTAATTCCCATATTTTCCTCTATCACTTGTAGTTGACTAACTGGGACCAACAAGATTTAATTATACCATTAAATAATTTATAGAATGATGAGGTAATTTGTGAACTCATAGGCCTTAGAGATGCTTATCAAATTGATTATCAAGGCAAGGCTTTTCTATTACATTGAACCCTACCACTTATTTTTAAGACTAGGTGAACTTCCATAGTCATAAATAAACATAGAATGAAACATTGAGGTACCAAAGTGAAACCTTGTTTGAGGCATTTTTGGACCAGGAAAATAGTAAAGAAAAGGTTATTCCTATGGTGAAAACCTTTTTTAGGTGCCATTGGATGGGGAAATTTTCCCTCTTTTAAATGAATCCTAGGGTGCCTCCAGTCCCAAAATCTCATTTGAATCAAGAATTAGTCTAGAAGATCATAAGTTATTTGAATAATTGGTTTAAGATATCTTGCATACATTTGTTGAGTGGCCTTTGCTTCCCTTTGGCAATTCACATTATTATTTCATGGGTGAGCTTGACAATCTAGTTGAGACACAAGATGATAAAGAAGATCAATGCACCTCATTGACAAATATTCTAGAGGAAACTTACACACTACTAGTGGAAGATACCATAGAATTAATCATTAGAACACAAGATCATCCCAAATGGATCAAGCTTGGAGTATCCCTCACTGAAGAGGAATATGATATCCCTACTACTCTTATTTGAGAGTTCATTGATATTTTTGCCTTGTCATATTTATATATGCATAACTTGGATCCTTATTTGGTTGTAGACCACCTTGTTCTACACTTGGATGCAAGGCTAATAAAAAAAAGCTAATAAAAATGCATCCTCACATTCCCATACCAATCAACAAGGAACTAGAAAAATTATTTGGGGCAAGATTTATTCCTCCCATAGACCATTCAGAATGGATGATTCTCCTTTGCCAAATGTTGATATGATAGTATATTCCATAGTCAGGTACAAGATGTTATCTCTTATGTATGGCTTCTCAATATATAACCAGATAAAAATAACACCTGAATATCAACACAAAATAGTGTTCACCACTTCTTGGAGGACATTATGTTATCAAGTGATTCTATTTAGCCTCAATAACGATGGTGATACATACTAGCATGTAACCACCACCATCTTCCTTGTCATGATGCATGATATTGTATAATATTATGTGTATGATATTCTAGGTAAATCCAAGACCAAGGCAAGACATCCAAAAGTGTTATGAATGATATTTGAAAGGCTTCATGAATACAAGGTGCATATTAATCCCATTAAGTATGTATTTGGAATTACTTTCAACAAATTTATAGGTTTCATCATCTCTTGTATGGGAATTGAAGTAGATCCAACCAAGGTTAAGGACACTTAAAAATGCCTCCTCCTTCTAATTTGAAACATCTCTATGTTTTATAGGGAAAAATGAAATCCATTTTATGCTTAATCTCATGATTGGTAGATAAGTGCTATATTTTTACTTACCTTTTGAAGAATGGAACCACCTTTTCATGGAATGTTGACTAACAATAGGGTTGAGGAATTATTTGGTAAATCCACCTATCTTATTCCCACCAACACCTAGGAATTCATTACTTCTTTACATTTTGGCAAAAAAAAAATGCCTTGTCAACACTTCTTGCCTAACATGATGATCAAGGGAAAGAAAGAGTAGTATATTATTTAAGTAGAGCATTGGTTTTTAATGAAAAGAAAATTCTTAATTAAAATATCCCACTTAGAAATGGTAATCACATCTTATAATTTATGAAATTGCATGATAAATAATAAAACCATTATTATTTCCAAAGTGGATCCACTCAAGTATATACTTTTTGAGGTAGCTTTGACTAACCACATTACCAAATGGGTCATGTTATTGAGAGAATTTTAGATTAAATATGTACATATGAAAAAAATAAGGGGTAAGTACTTGTAGATCAACTCACTACATCACCCTTAATGGATACCAAACCACTCAATTTTGGTTTCCCTGATGAGTCAATATTGATTCTAGATAAAACACCTAAATATCAGTAGTGGATAATGTAATTTGATGGTTCCTAAACCTCTCATGAATCTAAAGCTATAATTATGTTCATAACACCATAGTTATATCTCATTACCAAATCTTTATTTACTAGTTTCACATGTACCAAAAATATGGAGGAATATGAAGCACTCATTTTAGGGCATCACCAAGCAATACAACAGAATATCAATAAATTACACATTCATGGGGATTTTAAATTAATTATTAATCAGGTGACAAATCAATCCTAAATAAAGGATAAGAATCTTGTACCTTATAAAGGCATGGTATACAACCTCAAATATTTTTTTGAACATATCTTGTTTGAGTAGATTCTAAGGGATAGTAACAAGATAATAGATGTAATCAAAATACTTGGCTCATTGATACAAATTATAGATCATGTTCAAGACTACCAATTCCTTATTGAACATTTTTCAAAACCAAATCATGATCATTCAACATTTGAGATGGTATGTGATATTGTTGGTTATAGATCACCTTGGTACCATGATTTATATGATTACCTTCATGACTACATCCTTCTTGCTAATCTTTCCCATAGTTAAAAAAAGTATTTTTTTCACAATGCCTCTTATTATACCTTAGTGTTAAACCCTATTTTATAGGTTATTATGGAACTCTAGTTTATTATTTAACTTAGAAAGGATATGGATTAACACTTAAAGAAATACATTGAGGGATTTATGAAGCCCACACCAGTGGAATAGTATTTAAAAAGAAACTTCTATGTACCAGGTATTATTGTCCCACTATGGAAGCATATGCATGCACATATGTCAAGAAATGTTTGTTTTGTCAAAAACATGATAGTGCTCTAGCATGATCACTTTAGCTTATCAGTAATCATTTTTTTTCAATGTAGTGACTCAATACCATAAGGAAATAAATCCTACTTCTTTAGATGACCATAAACACATTATCACTATGCCTTAGTAGTTTATTATGTGGATCGAATCAATTCTTATCACTTACATAGCCGATAATAAAATTTCCATGTTCATTATCAATCACCTCATTTGATGTTATGGCATTCCTTCAAAAATCATTTTCGATAATGGAAAGGCCTTGAAAAATAATGATATATATACGAACACTGCACCCAATTCCATATCAAACTAAAACTTTCCATTCCCTATTTTTACAAAGGAAATGACCAATTTGAGGCATCTAATAAAACTACTATTAATATTCTTAAGAAAATCATCAATGGTAGTGTTGTGATTGACACTTAAACATATTTCCCATCTTTAGGACCCACTGTACCAATGTATGATCCCCAATAGGAGCTACACCATATTATTTATTCTTTGGCATTGGATCTATTCTCATTATTGAGATTGAGTTGCATTCCCTACACATTTCATTGTAGGATATCATTGCTGATGAGGAGTATAAAGAAGCCTAATTTCAAGAACTAGAACTAGTTGATGAAAAATGGGTATCTGCCTTGAATAATCTTCAAGTCTATCAAAACTAATTATGTTATAGCTATAAAAAACACATCAAACCCAAATATTTTGAACCTTATGATCTTTTGATGAAGGATAATCAAAAATACTAATGTAGATTGTGAAATGAAAGGAAAATTCAAGCCTAATTAAATGGGATCATTCATTATCATTATTAATTATGAGTCTAAAGCATAGAGATTGGATACACTAGATGGGCTCGAGATAGATGAGCCCATGAATATTATGCATCTCAGCCACTTTTACCCTTGATTTTCTTGAACATTGTTTTCCCTTTATTTTGTTTCTATTTACATCAATCCTCTCATTCCCCCATCTTAGTACCATCCTTATCTTGATTTCATTCTAGAGGTATATCAAATGGATTTAGATGCTAGGTTCAAATAAATATCCAACAAGTAATTCAAATTTGGTCATCATTAACCCATCATTAAAGGAAGTTTATCATATCAATTTAACATGGTTTTCTTGCATAGTGGTCCCTAAAATTTCATATTTTAGCCTTTTCCAAGTCCTATACCATTATTACCAATTTTTTTATCTTCTCATCCCAACCTATTGTTATTTATTCATATTCTTCACTGTAGGATGAACTATAGTGGCTTGTGGCCCATTCAGACCATGTAGGTAGCACTCAATTTTTTAGGTCAGTTTAGCCACCCTTATTTCACATCCTCACCATTTTGTGAGTACTCTAAGCCACACTTTCACCCTTTTATAAGCAATTTGAACCCCTGCCTAAGGTTTATTTCCCTTTGATATATGGTTCCCTTGAAAATTTATTTATATCTCATTGTATATTCTATTTTAAAATATTTATATAAATATCTTATTCTAAAAGTCTTAAACACTTGAAAATTTCCAAAATCCAAAAACACAAAAAGGCCAAAAATTCTAAAAGAGATATAAAGCCACAAAAGCTTTTCCTAGTTTGTCATCCTATTTCATGTGATTTTTACACATGACAACATTTGAGTATGTCATGAATCAAGTCCACATTACTTTACATTGGCATAGTTCACAAGTGAGAAACAACTTATCCAATCATGACTTCATTAAATTCAATTGTTTCTTGTCATTGTTTCAAATTAACATCATCATTCATCTATTCTTCTCCACTATAGGTAGAACTCTAGTGGCTTGATGTGCATTTAAACTATGTAGGCAAAACTTAGTTTTTGAGTTCATCTCAACCACCTTCAATTTAACACACTCACCATTTTATGAGTAGTCAATTCAATGCACTTGTCATTTTATGAGCCAATAAATTCAATATTCTTATTGTTTTTAGCAATAAATTAAATGCTCTCATTATTTTATGATTTCCTACCATTTCCTTCTATTAATTGAATCTTATCTCTTATCATCACCCTTATTTTTGTCCTATTTTTTATGAGAACTACATTTGGTATGAATTCCACAATAGATTATGTAGTCAGTGGTTAGATGCATGGGGCATGTCGAGTCATTTTAGCAATCCCTTCTTTATTCTTCCATTCCCCCATAACAAAATTGTCGAAAGCCTTATCTGACATTTCTCTTGCATTTGGGGTAGCACTCAAGAGTAATGCCTTATTTCCACACATGCATAATTCCTTTTTGATTATGTGTTTGTGTGTGCTTGCTTGATTGATCTGTAAACTAGCACTATTTTTTGGTGCCAAAATGTTTACCTTGGATACTTTGTAGGTAATTATTAAATATACTAATATTAATTTAGTAAAAACAATCAACTTAATGAAGAGAAATGCAAAAAAATACCAACCACATTACACAAGAGTTGATTACATAGTTATACAAATGCTTACATCTCTAGGTTTACTTATAGTATGAACTGATCCATTTATATGAAAAGTGAGTACATGGAAAATTCTCACAATTGTCAAATAGATAACCTAAGATTGCACACAAATTAGCAACAAAGCTTTAGAAAGTCTTGATAAACCCACAAATAGACCTTCCACCTTACTATTACACAAATGCAATATTATAATTGTTCAAACTTTCAAAGATTCCTGATAAACCCATGAATAGATTTTCCACCTAATCGAACATGTCCAGATGTATATATTTATCCCTTCAAAGAATCCTGATAAACCTATGAATAAATTCTCCACCTTATCAAAAACACCTCTAGATGTCTTATACTCAAAAATTTCACTTTTGATCATCAAAATTGGTGACAAATTGCCTCAAATCTAGAATCTTAGCATATATCTAGGACCATCTCAAAAAATAGAATAATTCACTAGTTTACCTCAAAGTCCAAAAATGACTCTAGATGACTCTAATTGGAGGAAGAGTAGAAGTAGGTACTTATGCCTTAGAAATATTGGTTGAGGACTAGAGATTACAATTCGTTCTTAATGAACTCAAATAGGACAATCAACATATCATTGAAATTGTATCAAAAACTAGGACATTTCTCTAGTTTACACTGAGATCTCGAAATTGCTCTAAGTGCCTCCACAATGAGGAAAAGTGTTGGCTAGTCATATTTGCCTTGGATCCACTTCCAAGTATTCTTGGATTCAAATAACTCTTTGAGCACTTTATATAGTACTTAATCCCATGAGTGCCATGGTCAAGTTATTATCTGTTTACCCAAATATGCTAGGTTTGAGTCCCGTTGGCATTACATTTGGTCTTTAGCCAAATCTATTATCCCACTTTCATGGGGTCTCAAAACTCTTAAGTCTTTTAATAGTCTTGAAAGACTATTTTTTAAATGTTGATAAGGCATTTGCCCCACATTGATAAGGTGGGTGTTTTCTTTAGTATTGAAATACCATGAGTTTTGTGGTAAATAATGCCTATACATAGGCATTGGTTACATTGGTTAATATTTGTGGTGGCTCAATATTTGATGTGAATGTCACATCCCAAACTCAGCATTTCATGGAAAGGCATATAACCTTCATGGCCAACTTGGAAATTATGGCATGTGGAAGTTTGTGAGAACTTCATTGGAACCACGATGTGGATGTATCATGTGACCTATCTTGGAAGGTGTTAAATGGTGATATTTCATTCCACATTGGTTGACTTAGGCTCATCCATCTAGGTTTCCATTTGGGGTAAAATATAATCCTAAACCATCATACTCCATTTGGGTTGCCATTCGGGGTAAATTTCAACCCAAATCATGTTGGGAATTTTGGGAACCCATCTAAGGTAAATCTTGACCTAGTCTATATTAACTTGGATCCCATCCAAGTTGGTTGGCTTGGGCTCAGGCTTTGGCATTCCAACTCGATATTCACCCCAACTCACCTCCTTTAGATACCCTGACTTGGTTTTGGTTGGAATTTATCTTTCCACCCTAACTCAGGTTTGCATTATAACTTGACTCAGTATCCAACTTAGGTCTGTATCCTAACTCAGACTTGAGTTGACAATTTTTTTTAGCTTATGGAGGAATAAGGTGGTGGCAAGTCACATGGTGGCTTGAGAACCCACCATATGGTCCACTCTCCACTCACCACTTGTCATCATCCAATTGGAACCATGACGTGGATGTATCATATGACCATTCTTGGAAGGTGTTAAATGGTGATATTTCATTCCACATTGGTTGACTTAGGCTCATCCATCTAGGTTACCATCTGAGGTAAAATATAATCCTAAAACATCATGCTCCATTTGGGTTGTCATCCAAGGTAAATTTGGACCCAAATCATGCTGGGAATTTTGGGAACCCATCTGAGGTAAATCTTGACCCAGTTTGTGTTAACTTGAATCCCATCTGGGTTAGTTGTCTTGGGCTCAAGATTTAGCATTCCAATTTGACATTTACCCCAATTCAACTCCTTTGGATACCCTAACTTGGTCTTGGTTTTAAGTTGGTCTTTTCCCCCTAACTCAGGTCTACATTGCAACTTGACTCACTATCCAACTCAGGTCTATATCCTAAATTGGGCTTGAGTTGATAGATTTTTTTAGCTTATGGAGGAATAAAGTGGTGGCAAGTCACATGGTGGCTTAAGGACTCACCATGTGGTCCACTCTCCACTTGCCACTTTTCATCATCCAATTGGATGTTACATCCAATCCAATTTTTTCCCTATTCAATTTTCAACACATGATTTATTATGTGCATAGGCTCAAAATCAACCCATTCAAATTGTATTAGAAAGATCTTGATGAGCTCTATGTTGACATTGATTAGTCTACAACTTTGATGACTTGAATTTTTTTGGAGCATATATAGATCCACCTGGATCACTCGAAGAAGAATAAATTTTAGAATTTCATCTTATTACTCATTTTTTTTTGCTCCTTTATTTTGATTTTCTGCTCTGACGAAGACTATAAATGATTTCCCATTCTTATCAGGGACTATGTCAACATAATCATCTTCTCTGAAATCATATTCCATGTATGCATTAGTGGATTCAACATTAGGATACTCTTATTCAAATTATTGAGGACCTTCATTTTATGTCTCAACTTCTTCTTCTTCTTCTTCATATTTGAATACCTCTTTTTATTTGAATATAGTATTCATAGGAACACTTGTATTGGGATTTGGAGGCACTTTTATGGAAAGATATTTTTTGTATGAAGCTTGTAAACATTGGAAATTTACTTTATAAGGAACATAGATCCACCTTGGAATGTCTTGATAATGAGTGTATACACATAATATTTTCAAATTTTATCAAATATTGATGCTTTACATCTTGCAGAAACTTGTCAAGACTTAATCTCTTTGAGTACATGTCTTAAGGGGTACACGGAGAAAGGGGTGGGCATAACTTTGGTGGTTTTTAAGATTTTTTTCCCTTTTTTACACATTATTACCAATCCAACTATCTCTTAAAACCATTCCCTAAGCTATTACTCTTCCCTTGCACACTCCTCTCATATTTTTCCTCTTTCTATCCCTCTTTTCATCACCTTGATCCCCTTTCACCAGTTGGCTATACTAGGTCAAATGGGTCAACCCTATATATTTTTCAAACCTTGATTACTATATAGGGTTAACTAGGTTAACCCTATACTATTTAGGGTATTTTTCACTTTGAGTTTCATCAGCCCTTCGACTAACCTAGCTTGGGACCTATTGATTTATCTCCTAAAAACATACAAGGGAGACTAGGTCAACCCCATATAGCCAACATATTTGAAAGGATTTAGGGTGAGATCCACCTATAAATATAAGATTTTTTTTTCATTATTTTAATATGTAATAAATATTTATTATTTGATTGCACTTCTTTACAATATGCTCTTCCACCATTCTACTTGAGGATTCTTAGCTTAGGGTTTCTACTTTGAGAATATAGTCTTGTGGATAAGTCTTGGATTATTTGGCATTTCTTATTTATCCTTATAAATTTCAACAAACTCTTGTGAATCCCCATTGGCCAAGGGAGAGATTGAATCTCCATGGTTTCACATTTAGGTAAGTATATTCTAACTTTGTTCCCCTCTCTTTAGTAGATAGAAGTAGCATAAGTATTGAATTGAATAATATTACTCATCATATTCCATGTATTAGGGTTTTACTCATACTTAGCTTAATTTATATTCTCTTATACATGTTTTGATTGATTTACCAACCCCTCATATTGTGCCACAAGATTTGGTATGCACTAGATTAAATTTACTTTCTTGTTTATTAGAATAGAGTGAACATTAAAATTAGGACTCTTTTAGGGTTGTTGCATGATTGTGTTATACAGTAGGCTTTGGAACCCTTCATAGCATGGTGTATTGTGACAAGTGATACCCTAATTGGGTCAAGTGGAACCCCATCGTAGTCATGCCCTTACTTAACAAATGTATCCCCAATCAGAAGTGTAGGTATGTTCTATCTTCTCTAAACTAGGATTGATTTATCAGTGTGATGCATTTTTGATTGCATACAAAGAATAATGGCTTTATGAGGCAATTTATTCTTCAATGTTTTTATGTCATTAACCTTTTTTTTGTAGAATCTATTCAGTGGAAGTCTAATTTTAAATTTGTGTTTTATCCTTTGAAGCTTCCTTATTTATCTTTCCAGCCATTATCATGTCATACTAAACATCAATGGCTAGTGTCTGATATGATTCTAAGTTAATTAATCCATATTTTCTTAATTACTAACTCACCTCTAAAAATTATGAATTTTAGAAGAATCATTTTTTATTTTCTACCATTGGAATAATAGTTATAGGTATTTTATTCAGTAGTTTATGTAACTTGGCTATGAACTCTATCATGGGTTCATAGGATTCCTTATTCATTTGGGTAATTTGTGAAAGTAATGCATGTGCATATTCAAGATTTTTTAATTTGTTTTCAAGCATGTTTTTCATATTATTTTAGTTGGTATAAGATATAGGAGAGACATGATAAAACTAATAAGCTACTCTATTTTGAAGAGTTTTCACAAACAATCTGACTATAGTATCTTTGTGTTCCGCCCCTAAGATACCACATGCCACAAATAAGGATGAAATATGCTTGTTTGGATGATTTTTTCCATTACTTGAGAATTTTGGGAAGTTATTTCATGAACCTTTAGGAATTTTGCATATTTTTCTAGAGCCAATGGCCCCATTGCATTACTCCACAATATTTTCATATTAAAAAAAAACTACTTGCAAAGGAAAGAACAGTCCCTGAGTAAACAAGAGACTAACTCACTATAAAACCATATTGTGACTATTTTCATTTCATAGGAATTATTGGGAGAATTACTTATGTATTGGTTTTAATTTTATACTTAGGACTTAACTGTAAATAATAATTTTTTTACAAATGATAGAAGGGATGTGTATTTACTTGAGATTTGCTTTCTCTAGTAAATCTTATTTTTTATAGTTTAAAAGAAAATTAATTTTGTTGTGGAACATGTTGAAACTAAATTAATCTTTAAAATAGCCTTCTTATTTGTGATATTCACATATCTATCACTTCAGCTCTTAGTGCTAGGATGATATGATCTTCCTCTTCTTCAAACAATGTTAACAACTCTTCAAAATTTTATTGCACTAGTTATACTATACTACACAAATGCTATTAAATATGGAAAATGTTTAATTATGTATCACTTACCCAATCAAGATTTATTTGTTATAAAATAGCTTGAACTACTGGGATGGTCATAAGAATAAACTCTTACTTTTTAGTATGTTTGATAGGATATACAAACTACTCTTCTTACTTATCTTCATGAAATAATTTATATAGTTCATTGGGAATAACAACATGATCTTATCATTTGTTTATTACTAAATCGATACTCTGAAAATGAGAGTAACTTAATTTGTTATCCTAGGTGAGAAATCATAGACTTTAGTCAACATCTTCTTATGTGTCTTCCATTAAATCAAGACCAGGTTGATGATCAGGATCTTATTTTCTAGGAATAATCATATGTAAAACTTATTAGGTTTAAGAGCTGTTTGAGAAGATTTATAGGATATTTTGTATTTAAAAAAAAAATTGAGCATGTTCTACATGGCATACTTCTTAGTTCAATATATTCACAATTATCTAAAACTAAGCAACACTTCATCACATTCCCATGTACCCTATCTAATATCAAAAGTAATGTCTAATTGCATAGGTTATTCCCATTAAATTTCTAGTTGTTGAGTTGATCCTTGAGCTGTCAAGAGAGTCATGTAGGCTAAAATGTTTTCATGACATGGAAATTATTAAAATGTGACCAACAATGGGCAAAAAAACTATTGGCTAAAAAATTTGTCAAGAACACAAATTGAGGAATTCAGTCAATAGAGTGGGGACAAAGTCCCTCTCTTGTTAGCAGGTAGAGCTACCTTTATTAAAAATAAACAAACTATAGAAAAAGGAAAATATTTAAAACATAAATATTATTTATAAGGGGGTTCATAATTTTAACCAAAGAGTACACAAAGGTGTTATAAATGAGAAATAAAAATAACAATGGTGTGAGATAAGAACCAAAGAGAGTTAATTATAATGTTAGTAAATACACAAAACATTGAGTGAGAATAACACCCTAAACCTATTCACTATGTTTGATTAAGATGAATCAAATAAAATAAAAAACACAAACATTTTTTACCTTCCATGAAATAATTCCTTCTCGTTATGGTTCAAATAGGTATGCACTCAAATTATAGAACTAGAGGTATTTTGCAATGTCGAATCCACATGTGGGAAACATCTCCTCTTATCTACACTTGACTTGGATTGAGAATTGACTTGAGAATTAAAAATATACTAAATATTTTGGTAGATAAAGTTTAGTCCAAGAAGCTTATCTATAATGTAGGAGAGATCTTCAATTTATAGACTTTTTAAATCAGTGAGGACCATCCATCTTGATATTTAAATGTATGGCTAGGAATGAGTCCTCATCCTCATCAATGTTAGAGGTTTGAAATGTAAGTGGGTCCATTTAAATAAATTTGGAGTGTGGGATAGATTTGGAATAAAATTGTAATCATGACCCCTTTTAGTGTGTGTAAGAGAGTGTAAGGAGTGTGTAATAAGGTGTAAGAAATATATTCAATCCTCTCCTTTCCCATTGACTTTCCCATGTGATGCCACCAAGATGAGGTAATCAAATTAAATTTTGTTTTTTAAAATATAAGTTTCCAAAAAGCCATGGAATTTTGCATTAGATGATGTTTAGGTTAATTTATTAGGTAATTAATTAGACATTATAATAATATAGCATTTTTAATGTCATTTTTCTAATTAATATCTTGTTTATTTGACCTAATAATAACCTCTGTACAGCATTGGTTCAATTTAAAACATTTATAGAAGAAATATATAACGTTAAAATGATGTATTACCCCAATTAGGGATGTAGCAATGCTATTTTAAATGTGCACATCAAGTGTGCATAAGAAATTGGATTGATTTGGTGAGTTTTGGTTAAATTTGCATGTTGTTATAGAAAGCCATTCTAATTATAGTTTAGACATGAAAATGGTGAAAATGAAGTATCTACATTTTAAAAATATTTGAGAAGGTGTTGAGAGATAAGGTTTGTAAGTAAATTACTTAGATGATTCACAGAAATAAAATTAAATATCACATAATTAAGAGAAGAATAAATAGATCTACAACAACAGTTGGTGAAAGAGTAGAATATTTAAAAATTATAACTTAGCCACTTTGATGGCTAAACCTCCACAATAATGCAATAAGATTATAATTCAAAATATTATGATAAAATATTAACCAATACGTCCTATATATACTCTACTTATCCATGGTTATTCCATAGGTTGACCATACTAAGGACATCAAGAAATGTAACAAACTAATATGAAGGTGTGCAAGCCATAAGTCTACCACACATATCCCTAGATGCATTATAGGTCAAGGGCATAACATTCCCATCTAATTAAAAACAATGTTTTCCTCAATGTTAAATCAAACCAAGATGTTTCTTCATGAATGATTCATCATCCCATGTTGCATATTTAAAATGCAGGCTCTTCCATTTGATCAAATACTCCTTAATCACTTTAGTCCAAAGTTACTTAGTTCATGTGTGAAGGATCTCTCTAGGTTCTAGAATGACTTGGCCTTTTTCATCCAATTTAGGTAACTCAGTTTGATTGTAAATTCTATTTCTAATTACTTTATTCAATAAATCTACATGTAATACCAGATGTATGTGAGTAGACCTGGGTAATCCCAACTTATAAGCCACAATACCAATTTTCTAAAAAATATGATAAGGGCCATAATACTTAGGTGATAGTTTTTAATCCTTTTTTTTGCTTCAAAAACATATACATATATGGATATAAATGAACAAATACCCAATTAATTGTGTCAAAATGCCACTCACTCTAGTGTTGATTTGCTTGTTACTTCACTCAATTTTGTGTCATTGTTAAATTCTCTCACAAATTGACCAATACCTCTTATTGATGGTGAGTATGTTCCTCAATAACTAAAACCTTGGGATACATGGTCAAATATAAAATTATGGATGGGGAGTGATACCCATATAATGCCACAAATGGAGACATCTTAGAAGAAGTGTGAAAAGAAGTGTTATACCATCATTCAACAAGTGACAACCAATGAACCCATTTGTCTTGTTTGTCATAAATACAACAACAAATATATCCTTCTAGACATTTTTTGATTACCTCTATTTTTCCATTAGATTAAATATGATAGGACATGATATGAACCAATTGGGTGCCCAATCATGCAAATAATTCAATTTAAAAATTACTAGTAAATATGTGATCTCAATCACTTACAATGATCTTTGGAGGACCATGTAATTTTTGAACTTTATTGAGAAAAATAGAAGCCACTGTACTAGAAAAAAATGGTTGTGATAAGGATAAAAATGAGCATACTTAGTGAGTCAATCCATAAATACCATGATAAAAAATTTACCCTCAGACCATGGTAGCCTCATAATAAAATCCATGAAAACCTCTTCCCAATGTTGGATAGAGATGGATAAAAGATGCAAAATACCTTGGGTCTTAATGGTTTCACCTTTGTTTTGTTGACATACCATGGATTCAACCATATATTTATGAACATCCCCCTTGAGTCCTTTCCAAAATAAATCTTTCTTGATTCTATGATATGTTTAAAAAAATCTAGAGTGACCTCTAAGTGGAGAGGCATGAAGTTCCTAAAAAATTTATGCTTGAGGAGAGAATGCTTACAAAGGCATAATATATATTTATACCATAATTTTTTCCCATTACATGTAAATTTTTAAGATTTGTTAGAATTTTTTTGAAGATTGTGAATCAAATCCTTGGTATCGCTATCATTCTCACATTTTGATCTTGCTTCATCTACCCAATCTGCCTACCACATGGTCATGGTGCATAACAATGCATCAACTAATTCATCCCATTAGGAGAGGGAATTTACCACCAAATTATTTTATCCTTTTTTATACACTATTTAAAAATTATAGCCTAACATTTTAGTCACCCATTTTTTCTATTCTTCATAAGATAATAGTTGTTCTAAATTTTTTTGAGGTTATCATGATCATTCTTTACTTGAAAGTGATGACCCATAAGATAAGGTCTCCATTACTTCACTACATGTAGAATAGACATCATATCTTTCTCATAGATTATTTTAACCCTATTTTTTCCCTTCAATTGGTGACTTTAAAATTTTAATTGGTATTCCTTCTTGAATGGGAACAACACCCATGTCATATCCTAATGCATCACACTCCATAACAATTTTTTTTAAAAAATCATGTGTAGAAAAATTTGGAGTTGTGCACATAGCCATTTTCATCTATTTAAATGCCTTGGTAGCTAAATCAGTCCATTATAAGGAGTATTTCTTCAAAAAATATGTGAGTGGGGCTGCAATGCTACCATAATTATTGATAGAGTTATGATAGTAAATAGTTAGCCCCATAAATCCACAAAGGTTCTTGAGGGTCTTGGGAACTAACCACTCCATCATTGACTGGTTTTTTTAGGATCAAATTTCACCCCTTCATATGAAACAATATGACCCAAGTACTCCACCTCTTGGACACCAAAAGCAAATTTGGAAGGTTTGGCATAAAGCTAATGTTATTATAGAACTGAAAGTACCTATTTCACATGATTCAAATGGTCTTTCCAATTTTTGATGTAGATGAGGATATCATAAAAAAAAAACTTATAAAAAATTTCTCAAATATGGCCTAAAAATTTCATCAAACATTGAAATGTATATGGTGAATTTGTGAGGCCAAAAGGAATGACCATAAATTCATAATGGCCTTCATGAGTTTTGAAATTTGTTTTAGGTATGTCCTCATCATAAATATGAATCTAATGATATCCAAAGCAAAAATATAACTTGGTAAAATAAATAGAACCATAAAATTCATCTATAAAATCATTAATTACTAGAATAGGAAACTTATCTTTGATGGCGTACTTGTTGAGTTCTCTATAGTCTAGACACATCCTCTAACTATCATCCTTATTTTTCACCATGACCACTAGGGAGAAATGTTAAATTTGACTATGTTGGATGTATCCTACCTCTAACATATCTTGTATCATATTTTCAATTTCACTCCAATGGGCATAGGGATACACGTAGGGTTGAATGTTGGGTAGTGTACTTATTGGAATGATCCCAATGGCATGATCATGTGTACAACTTGGAGGAAGTCATTTTGGCATGTCACTAAAAACAACATAATGGTCATCAAACACCCTTTACAAATTAGGATGTGTATACTCCTTGGTTGGTTGAACTTCTATGGAAAATAAGCATGCCACAAATCCTTCCACACCTTCTTTTGAGAATTTTCATCATATGGTGGGAACTAACCAATTATGTAACTTTAACCCATAATCTATGTAGTTCAAAGGTCTTGCATTTTGAATGGAACTTCACGAATAGGTCATAGAAATTCATCTCAATAGGACCCAAAGTGGTAAGCCACTACACTCCAAAAATAATTTCAAATCCTCCCATATGAATAACAAACATAAGGGAATCTAACAAGTAGTCTCCTATAACAATCTTAATACTATGTAATTTTACAAAATAATTGTCTGTACCACCATTTACAATCATGACATGAAATTCTAGAGCTGGATAAATGAAACTATTCAAATGAATAGCCAAATTACTATTGATGAAGCTATGTGTACTCCCAAAGTCAATTAACACATTCACCTTTTGTTTCTTTAAGAAACCTAACACCTTAAGAGTTTTATGATTAATAATGATAGTAAGTGTATGATAGGAAATAGTAGGTTGAGAATATTTAGATTCATCCTCAGTTTCTTACAAACTTGCCCTTAAGTCCTCTTCATCTTCTTCCTCCTCAGTGGCACCATCAATGTAAAACAACTTATTTTTAACACATTGATGTCCTTAGCTACATTTTCTATTACAGCCAAAACATAAACCTTTTACACATTTTCATTCCACTTGCTGAGGTGTCAATCTAGTAATCTACAGAAATGATGGTTTTGAGAAGATGTGTTCATGAACATTGGTGAAAGGTATTCATTTGATCATCTTGTTTTCCTTAGCCATGTATTCTATTGTTATAGACTTTAATATAGTACCTAGATTGAACACACAAACCTCCAATTAGATGTTATCTTTGAGGCCACCCAAAAATAGGTCAATAAAATTTTCCTTAGTGATGTCTACCAGATGTAAGGTGAGATTCTAAAATCAATAAATGTAGTCCTTTATAGTCTTAGTTTGGTGTAAATTGGATAGCTAACTAAAGTAGTTTCTAGAGACATTATTGTGATAGTGGAGTTGTAACTCCTCAAAACATACTGACCATGAAACTAGGAAACCCTTCTTTTTATTTTGAGCACACAACCAGTGATACCAAATGAATGGCTCAGGTTCCAGATATAGAGAGGCCATAACCACTTTTTGAAAACATGGAATCTGATGTAGATCAAATAAAATTTTAATTTGAGTGAGCCAAGTGAATGGATCATTACCATTAAACTTACACAAGTACACTTTTGGCAACATCGACTTAGGGTTAGGATTGGTGTTGGTATTATTTGGAGGATGAGAATTGACCTCAAAAGGTGGAGTGTTATTTTGTAGTGGTTGAGATGCTAATTTGGACAATTACCTAGATATTTGTTTTAATTGATCCATCATGTTATCCAAGTCCATTCTCAACCTTGTAATGTTCCCTTAAACTATATTAAAATAATCTTTTTTGACCATGCCCTGTAACTTTGACTTAATTTGTTGAACTACCTCTGAAATAGATGGATCATAACTTCCAAACTCCATGTCATTATTGTGAGGAATTTTTAGATTTTCTTTCCCTTTTTTACATTCATGAGTGTTTGAAATAGCTATACACAAACCCTAGGAGGGTTTTAGCCTTGAAAAAAGTGAACCAATGGAATACACCATTATGATCATCTCGTTAAGATGAATCTAACTACTACTATTGTGCACAAAGGTGAAAATTTTTTACCTAAAAAAGTGTAACCATACAATATACCATTATGATCATCTCATAGAGATGAATCCAACAACTACTAAATTTCACAAGGTAAAAACTATTTCCAGACCTTTTTTTAAATCAAAAAAATATTTTTTATTTTTTATAAAAAAACCTCATGAACAAAACTTTGGTGATGAAATTTTTTAATTCCTTAAGGATCACAATTTATGTTTTTTTGGCCTTCTAGTTCTCAAGATGCTAGATCTAAAAAAACCTACACCACATAAACTTGCACAATGTAAAATAACATATTTTAAAATATTAGAAAAAGGTCATTATGAGGATTTTTTTAAAGATTGAAGAATGATTTGTTGAAAATCTCTAAATTCATGGACCAATAGGTTCATATTGATTCCATGGAGGACATTTGATAATTATTAGATGCCCCATTAAGGGAATAGTTAGATAATTATTTAAATGGATGGGCCATTGAAATGAGGAAATACCATGGTATGTAACAAAAGAGGTAAAAAATAAAAATAATATAGAAGAAAACATGATGAAAAATGGAAATGGGAACCAAAAATGGGCCTCTAAGAAAAACAAAATGGAAATATGGATCTTAAGGGGTTAAAAATTCAAATTGTAAGCTATATATTCACCCCTAGGGGTTAAAATTGATTATTGTTACCCTTCCCTTCTAAATAATTAAGCTCTAGTTTTATGCAAAAAGTAGCAACAAATAATGTTTAGACATTTGCAACAAATGCACCTCAATGAGTGGGTTTGGGAGCATAGGTGACCACTAGAGCATGTACAGCCAATAAGTAAGGCTCTCTTTAGTCAATTTTGTCATTTAAGCACATTTATTTCTAGGTGCAGATATGGAATTAGATAATCTACTAATTTCATAGGAAATTAAATTGATGGTTCCACCCATAAAAATGGCATAAATACTAGTTGAAATGATGGAAATGATAGTAAAAATGACAAAATTTATAGAATGAAGAAAATGCAAGGAGGCAATGATGAAATCACCAATTTTGAGTGGGAAATTTTGAAATGGTGAAAATGTAGGGGGAGATGGAAATGGAAAAAACACCCTAGGAAATAGTGAAAATACCCTTAAAATGGTTTAAAATCCTAGGAAATATGTATATTTTCCAAGAAGAAAAATATTAGGCCTACTTTAAGATAAAATATTTGAAATGGATTGATTAGAGTAGTTAGAATGATGTTTTTTACAAAAGAATAGATTATGTTTACTCTGTATATGAATTAACTAGCTAGATTGATATTAATGGTGTTATAATTCATCTTGACTTATGATTATTTTTTGGATTTCTTGAGTTATTAATCATGCTCAAATGCCAATCACAGTGCATGTGGATGGGTCAGATATGGAATGAGGATATGTGCTCATTTTTGGAGGCCATGGATCTATTCCATGTCACATGCATGACACTTATTAAAATAGATAGAGCCTACCTTAGTGCACTTGCCTACAGATGAAATTTAGAGACTTCCATGCACCACCTACCCACATGAGAGTACACTATTATACTAGAGGACATGTGGTAGATTTTGATATTGCCAATTAGAGAATGATCATTATACTAGATTGGCCCCATAGGGTGACAAGATTTTCTAGGGGATTTTATTGATTGTATAAATGTTCCTATGATTTATGGGAAGATTGATATTGGTTTGATTAATACATTGATATATATTGATCTAGATGATTTACCAAAATAATCACCCTCACCACTAAATCAAATTGACAAAGAGGTTATTGTGTTCATGGCCATTGTTAGTGACATCCTACTACCTAACAAGAGTGAATGATACTTCCATATGGGACTAGGTGGGATGATTAGAGACATGATAAACCAGACCAATACCTTTAATTGGTGGAAATATGTATTGTCTTAGTTTTATAGAGTTTCACATAGTTTCATATCAAGGAGGTTAGAGCATTGACACCTCCAAATTGCATCAAATCTGGGCTTGGGAGCACATTGCTATTGAGTGACAAGTAGGTTAGAGATGGATACAAGTTCTAGAGGAGTATATGGTTTTTTTATGGGTTCAAATAAGGGATAGTTGTAAAGGGCATAGAGGAGACATTTACCAATATTGGGGAGTGATAAATTATATGGGAGATAAGGATTTTATCTGGTGTCCCTATCTATAGTTTCAAATTTAGTGGCAACACGATGGATGTTATATTATGTATATGAACACTATATGTTTTATTACTGGTATACATGCATACATTATGGAGGAGTATAATCTAGACTAGGTTTAATTCTATTTTGGTATGTATCAGGATGTTCCACATGGACTACATTTCTTTCCTCATGAATCTAGAGATATTAGTGTACTTGGGTAGTCTATAGATAGAAACTTGGAAAGATATAATTATATAACAGTACCATAGGTAGTTTGGGATTGTATAAGGGGAATATAATATGTAATAGTGATAATAACATACAAAACATGGTGGGACTAGTTTAGACCAAAGAGATTGATGGTGCATCAAGGTGGCCTAAGAAATTTGGTGCCATTATCGAGAGTATAAGTACAAGGACAAGGATAGGGTCAGGTATCAATGGTTGTGGATGTATAGGATGAGGGTAGTGTCATTGGTATCATGAGCCAAATAAATGATAATGATCAATACATAATCCTATACCTAGGGCTAGACATTGAAATTAGAGGTATATAAGACATGCCTACTCATAACACATAGATGGGGATGATAGACACAATCCAAGTAGGTCCTTCATAGATAAATAGAGTAGGTAGGGATTTAGACATACTAGAGGACGAGTTTAATTTTATGGGGGTAGAGATAGATGGTTTATAGAATAGAATCACTCAGATATAGTAGTAGGTGACCAATAGAGATAGTCAGATCATGACCCTTCAGTTAGATATTGCCTCACTAAAGGTAGAGATGGCCCAAATGAAGGTGATTCAAGCCCATAAAGATATTGTTATGGAATATGTGTAGAGTATCCATAGGGAGTGAGATACAATGTGTCTAATGATTACATGGCTAGGTCTTACATAGATTATTATTGAGAACCTTTAGGCTAAGGATGAGGTATCTTACTATCATAGTTTGTACGAGGGGAAAATGTTGATAGAGGGTATGGAACCTAATTTTGAGGCTCATGAGGCACAAAGATTGAATTATATTCCTATGATGTTGAGGACACATCACACTTGGACACCAAGGTATTCAATGCATCATATTCCATCATCTCCACCATCAAGGCCCATTAGGCAACCACAAGTAGATAAGAAAAGAGAGAGTACAGGTCATGAGGCTACATAGATGACCTATATTAGATATGGGAATCATAGTCAATGATTATTGGATTATGATGATAGTTATTTTTATCTTCTTATGATTTGTCTATATTCATGATGTATATGACATCATTATTATGATATATATGACATTCATTTTTATCTTACTGATGTATACTAAATCTAAATTTTTTATGATATATGATGTTCTTTCTAATTCAGTATTTATTATTACCTCATGATGATAAAATAGATGTGATAGAATAGGAAATGTTATTGGATTTATATTGTTTATTTGCTATTAATATTGATATGTATGTTGTTTAATATTTGTGTCATGATTTTATTATTCTAATATTATAGATATATATGATTTAGAAAATGTGATTGATGTCATTTTTTATACCACAAATGTGATATGTTGTGGCTTGGCATGAACTATTGATATTGGATCATGTTGGTAAATTTTTATGACTTTTAATATAGACTCATTGGTTGATATGTATCATGAGTATCATATAGATTAGCTATGTTGTTCAGTTGTGAAAGAATTCATGCATAGATATATGAATCAATACACATAGGTACAAGATCTAGGAGAGAGATCTATTTCAAAGCATAATAAAATCACTGATCAATTTACATATAACACAAGATTTTAAGCAGGAAAAACTCAAAGAGGTAAAAACCCACAAGTGATATTCAATGATTGAGAAACAATAATTAACCCAATACAAATTATTTTTACTTCTCACTTATTCATAGAATGGCCTTCAAAAAATTTGTAGGTTGAATATGACAAAATAATTTCACATTTGAATTGATTTCACAGTAGGGGTAAACTCCAATTTATAGTGAAAGACCAAGGGAGATGACCGTTGTAAAAATAACAGGTTTGTCCATCTTAATAAATTCATTTAATTGAATTTTGGTAACTCATTAAATAATTATAACTTTAATATTTATTTTCACAAGGTTTATACCTCATGTTAATAAATAATACATTATTATTATTATTTAATAACTTTAACAAGGATAAGACTCAATAAGTCCACTTAGGATTAAATGCTTTAGCACTCACCCTTAATGCTAAGTGGAGATAAATGCCATAGTCACCTTAGAAAATAATTATATTATGCATGCAATTAAAGGATTCAAAAACCTTAATCATGTAAAACACAATATTTTGAAACAAAAATTATAATCCATAAACTACTTGAAAGTAATTTTAGGCTAGCATGATCGTGAGACTACATCTCATAGTTTTTCATGAATAATCAAAAAGCATATTCAGAGACTTTTATAACATAAGGAACTCCATTATAAATTATTTTTTTAATGTATTAGGGTAAAAAAATAAAAATTCAACATGAATTTTACTCAAATCACATAAATTTCACATGAATTTTATAATGAGAATAAGTATAGAGAAGGATAAAAAACACATTATCATTAGGAATTGGCATTGTTATGCACACTCCCCCTCAATGGTAACTTTGAAAGGCCCAACATAGTACAAAATTAACAAAACTTGATAGGACCAAGTGGTTTTGTGAAGATATCTTCCACTTGTTCATCCATAGGATAGGACTAAAAATTAATATCACCATTCAGGACTTCCTCATAGATAAAATACGCTTGAACTTCAATATGTTTAGTTCTTTGGTGTTGCACTAGATTTTTTTACCAAATCTATACAAATTTAGTTATCACAATGAAATATGGTACTTCAAAAAACATCCAAATGAATTTATCCCAACAACCTTCATAACCACATGGCTTCTTTATCAGCTTTCATAACACTTCTATACTCTACTTTTATCAAAGAGAGAGAGAAAGTAGGTTGTTTATTAATTCTCCAAGTGGTAGCACTTGAACCAAACTTAAACACATATCCAAAAGTAGATTTATGATCTAAAGTATCACTAGCATGGTCAACATCATAATAAACATATAAATTAGCATTATCAATGAATGAATAAAATAAATCATAGTTTACAATTCCTTTGATATACCTAAGTATTCTCTTTGCTAATTTTAAATTTCTAAATAAGGATCCTACATAAATCTAGAAGCAACACTAACATCATATAAAATATCTGGCCTAGTAATGGTTAAATAAATCAAACTTTCAATAAGCTATTTATATAAAGTAGGGTTAGCTTTTTCACATGCAAGTTTAGGATGAAGTTTAATACCAACTTCAATAGGAGTAGAAATATATTTAAAATCAAGCATGTTAAACTTAACAAGAAGATTATGTGCATATTGAGATTGTGATACAACAATTGAATTTTTATCTTGCAATATATTCATTCTTAAAAAATGATGTGGAATTCTTAAATCGATCATTTCAAACATTTGACTTAGTTTATCCTTATATTTATGAATTAAACTAGTTAAATCACTAGTAATCAATAAATCATCAACATATAATACAACTAAAATCAAATGACCATTTTCAACTTTAACAAAGAGATTATTATCTGAATAATAGTTATAAAAACCTAATTCTTTGAAAAAAGAAGTAATTTTAAAATACCAAGATTGAGGACCTTATTTTAAACCATACAAAGATTTTTTTTAACATACATAATTTTATCTGTTAGGGTCAATAAAACCTTTAGGTTGAGTCATGCAGATTTTTTCTTTTAAATCAACATTTATAAATATATTCTTGACATCCATTGGAGCTGCAAAAGCAATAAGAAGTCTAACAATACTCATTTTTGTTATAGGAACAAAGGTTTTAACATAGTCAATCTTGAGTTTTTGAGTAAACTTGAAAGCAACTAATATATCCTTAAACTTGTCAATTTTACCAATTGAATTATATTTGATCTTATAAAGCCACCTACAATTGACAATATGTCTTTTAGGTGGAGGGACAAGATCCCAAGTCTAATTTTTAATTAAGGAATTATATTCATCTTGCATAATAATATTCCATCTATCATCTTGAGTGGCTTCCTCAAATGATTGAGGTTCACATTCATAGTCTTTAATGCATGATAAGAATGTTGACTTCTAGTTAATTTATCAAGGTTATTAATATTAGAAGATTAAATTAGGAATTCTACCCATTTAGGTATTTTAGATTAAAAATGAAACTCAGGTGGTTCCTCAGAATGTAAGTTATCCAAAGCTAGATCAACTTCCTTAAGGACACATATTTCATCACAAAGAAAAATATGAGAGTCAAGTTCATTAACAAAAGAACATTGAGAAGGTTACATAGAGGGCTCACAAAAATATTTTTTGAGAATAAGAACATTTCTATTCTCAATGATCTAAAATTTAGAAGGATCATAATATATTAAACCTTTTGTCTTACCACCATAACCTAAAAAATTCAAGAATAGGAAGTGTGATCGAGCTTCTTTATTTTAACATTAAGAATAAAGATAGAATTGAGACTATCAAAGATCTTGAGATGAGCCACACTAGATTTATATTTAGTCTACATTTATAAAGGAGTATAAAGATGCAAGAATTTAGTAGGGAATATATTAATAATATGAACAGAATTATTTATGGCTTAGGCCCATAAAAACTTAGTAACATTTGTAGACTGCAACATTATTCTATCCATTTCTATCAAATTTTTGTTTCTGCAATACCATTTTGTTGAGGGGAATATAGAGATGTTAATTCCATTTGAATAACATATCTAATGAAAAAATAATCAAGCTCTTTATTAATCTATTCATCACCATTATCAATTCTTAATCTCTTAATAGAAAAATTAGATGCATTTTCAACATAAGCTTTAAATTCTTTAAACTTAGAAAAAACATCAATTTTTTTAAAAAATGAAATAAGACCAGATAATTCTAGTATAATCATCAATAAAAGTAAAAATATACAAATAATCATTAAGAGATACAAATTCAAGAGGTCCTACCACATCACTATGAATTAATTCTAAAGGATGAGAGGAATTTGCATCATGATTCTTGTGAAAGGGTTTAGTATGTTGCTTACAATGTAAACAACCCTAATAAGTTTCATGATGAGAGGAGATATAATGAAAGGCGAGTGCCTTCATGCATGGACTCAAGGAGTTTTCAAGAATTGATAGGAGATTCTTGATTACCAATGTGGAGAAGGAATTCATCCTTAACACTTTGCAAGATATGATGGGGAACCTAGAACATAAATGCACTGATTCCAACTATCAGGATCTTATGATTACTTTGTATTAGCAACTAAACACAGAATTATACCAGAATGAACAGGTAACTAGAATTCACAAATAGCACAGAATATGAGAGACATTACACAAACTTGTATTAATACTCATCCAGAAAGAAAATATAATAAAGAAGATGCCACTTCTTCTCACACCTCTCAGAGGCTTCCCACACCTCAAGTGTACAGTAATTCTCAATCAAGAGTTCACTCTCCTACCAAAAATGGTCCCAACACACAACTCAAACACAGAGTTGGTGTTCACCTCCAACCAATAAGTAATAACACTGCCAGTACACAAGTACTCAAAGTACTTCAAGTAGATCTCCCATGAACTTGCAACAACCTTTAATTCAAATGATCTTACTTACCATGTAGATCTCCCTGATCTTGCAACAACCTGCAAATCAATGATCTTACACTTGGAAGGAACTTCCTTGCCTTCCTCTATTTACACTAATTACAATACATGCCAATGTGTCTATAAATAGATACCATACTAAACAATAACTTAGAATTCTAATTTAAAATAATTAGACACGTAGCTCAAGACTTGAAATAGCCTTTACATGCAAATAGTCAATTCAACAAACTAACTGTTCATGCAATGAACAGTTCTGGAACTGCACAGGCAACTGACGTTGGTCCCTATCTGCCTGGAGGTGACCGACGTCGGCCGACTCCTATCGATGTCGGTTGCCCTTCTGAACTGTAAATGACTGACGTCAGTTTCCCTGTCGACACTGGTATCCCTGGAACTCAGCAACCTCCATGTCTACAAATAGTGAAGCTTTTAGCTCCACAAGCTAACAATCTCCCACTTGGAGATAAACAACTGCAACTGTACTTGTACCTATACATCATCTAGTTTGTTCCCTGGCATTGTATCCCTCTTTAAGATCACTCATGAAGACTAACCACCACAAATTCTATGGTGCACCTCCTATCATCTAAATCACCTACCACATCTACATCTACAAACCATGTAGAAAATAAATTGACCCTGCATAACATGTGAGCCTACTGTTGGTCCCTCTCAGATGCCTGAGAATCCACTGAACTACCCTCCAGTGCTTCTTTCTTGGATTGACTCCAAACTCACTGACAACTCCCACTGCTTGGAAAAACTCAAGTCTAGTACACATGTACTTAACCTCATCATGTGAATCAGGACATTGTTCATAGAACTGTCCAACCATCGACGTGCTAACTGGTTTCACATAATCATCTAGAGACAAAATCAACTTGTGACCTTCCATGTCCCTAGAACGCACTCATGCCAAAGAATCTTGCTGCTCCCAGATTCCTCATGACACACCTCTGAACTAACTTTACCTTTAGTTTAGTCAACTCCCTGTATGTGTAACCTTGCAACAAGCACACAATATAGTAACAAGATAATGTAGCTAATATTATCCAACCTGGTAAAGAGAAAACACAATGCTCAAACCTCCATTGTCCTGTAGCTTACTCAAGACCATATACCCTGGCCTTCCATCTCACGTGTCCATTCCCGCTCTTCTTTATCCTAAAAATCCATTCATTTCTCAGTGCTTTCTTCCAGCTAGCAACTCCACCAAAAACTCCCATTTGGTTCTTCTCCAAGGAATCACATTCCTCATCCATGCCAAGCTCCCACTATTTCCTAGATTCTACCTACTCTGCTTCTTTAATAACTTCCTGGTTCTTGACCATTAGTGAGTAACAAGTAGTGTAAAGAAGGGAAATGATGAATTTGAGGCTTACTTACCCTTTCAATCCTCCATATGGGTGCTTGAGACTCCTTGACAGCTTGCTGTCTGCCCAAAATCCATCTCAATGACTGATGTCGATCACATCTCAGTCTGCACCTGACCAACGTTGGTTCCATGTGACTGCCTCATCACCAACATCAGTTTCCCTAGCCGACACTAGTTTTTACCTATCTAGAGTCACCAACATCAGTCTGCACATAGCCAACATCAGTCCCTATCTGGACGCTAACGTCAATTTTATAATCGACGTCGATCTCTGTGTTTTACTTGTGAGCGATGACTTTTACCTGTGAGCTCCTTTTGGATCAAAACCCTGTCCAAATCAACCTTGCTCTACTCAAAATCTTTTAGCCCCTTGCACTGATCTCTGTCTATCATCTTCTCCTTGAAAACTAAGGCTTTCTTATTCTTGTCATGAACATCAAATTTCTTAAGAAACGTCACTTTCTTCTTCTGCATACAGAAATCTCGATCCATGATTTTCAAATCCGAAAGCATACCCTTTGACTCAAGAACATGCATCTCCTTCTTATTCATGTGACCAAGCCTATTAAGCCACATCTTCGAATCTATAGCTGAAGTAGATAAACCAAAAGAAGAATCAGTAATATAAGTAGATAGATAAAGCGTACCTACTTTCTTACCTCTTGCTACAACAAGTGCACCCTTGGAAACTTTCCAAAAATCCACTGTGAGAGTTACTGTGCAACCCTCAGCACCCAACTTTCCAACAGAAATCAAATTTTGCTTCAGGATTGGGATATGCATGACCTCCTTCAACACCCATGTGTTGCCCATCTGCAATTTCAGCTTCACTTTCCCTTTGCCAACCATTTGACAAGGCTTACCATCCCCTAAATAAATTTCTCCAAAGTCTCCTTGGACATATTCATGAAAAAATTCCCTATTTAGGGATGCATGGAAAGAGGCACCATAATCTAAAACCCAGGTTTCTACTTTATCTAAGGAACATACCAGAGCATCCTGTGCAACATAATCTACAACATCTGCTTCTTCATGTCCTTCATGCTAATCTTCAATTGACCTGCAATCTCTCTTTAAGTGCCCTTGATTTCCACATTTCTAGCAGGTTATTCTGCCATACCTGGACTTGGATCTCCTACCTATCTTTGACCTTGATATCCCATGCTCAAACTTCTCTCTTTGCCTTCCCCTGCTTTCAACACTCAAAGCATTCCCTGATGATTCACCTATGCTTTTCCTGTGAATCTCTTCATTCAAGATTACACTCACAACATCATCCACTTTTAAGATTTTAGAAGCAGACGCAGTATTACTAACTGCCATTACCAAACTCTCCCAACTTTCAGGTAATGAGCACAAAATTAAGACAGCCTTAATTTCATCATCAAAAACAATATTGACTGAACTTAACTAGTTTATCAAACCATGGAAATCACTAAGATGACTATGTACAGATCCACCATCCAACATTTTCAAATTAAATAATTGCTTCATAAGAAATACCTTATTTAAAGCTGAGGGTTTTTCATATAAATTTGCCAAAGATTCCATCAACTCTATCATTGTCTTAGCCTATGATAAGTTGGAAATCACAGACGATGCAAGACTCAACCTTATAGATCCCAGAGCCTTCTGATCAAGAATGTTCCATTCTTCATCCTTCATATCCGTGGGTTTGCATGCAACCCCACCCAATGGTAAGTACAAATCTTTCTGATACATATAATCTTCTATCTGCATCCTCCATAATTGATAGTTCTTGCCATTAAACTTATCCATTTATAGCTTACTTTCTTCTACCATTACTATACTCCCACTTAAATAGAAACCCATGTGAGTAACCTGTAATCAACACACACTAACTGGATCTGATACAACCTGTTAGTAAACCCAACCAAAAGCTCTGATACCAATTGATGGGGAACATAGAACATAAATGCTCTAATTCCAACTGTCAGGATCTTATGATTACTTTGTATTAGCAACTAAACACGGAATTATACCAGAATGAACAAGTAACTAGAATTCACAAATAGCACAGAATATGAGAGACAATACACAAACTTGTATTAATACTCATCCAGAAAGAAAATACAATAAAGAAGATGCCACTTCTTCTCACACCTCTCAGAGGCTTCCCACACCTCAAGTGTACAGTAATTCTCAATCAAGAGTTCACTCTCCTACCAAAAATGGTCTCAACACACAACTCAAACATAGAGTTGGTGTTCACCTCCAACCAGTCAGTAATAACACTACCAGTACACAAGTACTCAAAGTACTTCAAGTAGATCTTCCATGAACTTGCAACACCCTGCAATTCAAATGATCTTACTTACCATGTAGATCTCCCTAATCTTGCAACAACCTGCAAATCAATGATCTTACACTTGGAAGGAACTTCCTTGCCTTCCTCTATTTGCACTAATTACAATACATGCCAATGGGTCTATAAATAGATCCCATACTAAACAATAACTTAGACTTCTAATTTACAATAATTAGACACATAGCTCAAGACTTGAAATAGCATTTACATGTAAATAGTCAGTTCAACAAACTAATTGTTCATGCAATGAATAGTTTTGGAACCACACAGGCGACCGACGTCGGTCCCTGTCTACCTGGAGGTGATCGACGTAGGTCGACTACTGCTGATGTCAATTGCCCTTCTGCACTATAAATGACTGACATCGATTTCCCTGCCGATGTCGGTATCCCTGAAACTCAGCAACCTCCATGTCTACAAATAGTGAAGCTTTTAGCTCCACAACCTAACAAGATAAAGGACGTAGTTTCCTACAATTTCTATTAAAATCTATTGATAAGCTCAAGGAACACAATTCATCTAAAAGGATATTTATCAATTCAAATGACAATATTACAAAACTTACACATCATAAATTTAGTTTTAACATTAATTTTTTATATATTATTGTTATTTACATTAATTATTTGAGATTTATCTAAGTAAAAATAAGGCAAAGCCATAGATTCCCTTTAAATAGGATAGTAAACAAATGCTTAAAATGAAAAATATTAGTGTGAATTTTAACTTGATTTGATAGTAAAACAAATTTAAAAATGTAAACACAATAATTATTCAATTTAATGTTATACAAAGTAGAATATTGTTGAAAGATTACGATAAAATAGCTTGTCACATGTGTCATAAAAATACACAAATGTAAGAACAATTCTAAGAAAATAACCTTTTTAATGAGTTTTTATACTTTTTTTATAAAATAAATTAAATTACATGTGTAACTATATCTAGTCACATAATTTATATTCCAAATAATGCAAAAAAAAGATTTAGAATTACACAAAATAAGGTGTCAAAAGAGTCACACTCAAAATGATCACCTAGACACTCTTATTAATAAATTAAAAAATAAATATTATGAGGTTTCAAAACACAAAATGGACCACGTATATTTTTCTAGAAGGTGCCAAAACCTAGGGATCAACTGGTTACATGACTATGTTTGACAAAAATTTTACTAGGTCAAATGTGATAAGAAGGTAGACACTAGAGAGGGGTTTACACATGAAAAAGTTGGAACACAATCCAATAAATAGAATTCAAAATTAATTAAATTGAGAAAAAAATTGAAAAAAGATTAGAGAGATTTGAACATAAGACCTCCCCTTTTTCAAGTTTTTAACAAAAAATTAACTACCAACTCAACTAGTAGCTTAATTAGATTTTAACATACACACACACAAACACACACACACACACACACACACACACACACACACATTGATTTTGATTGGAGATCTAACCAATTTGGGACACAATCAGAGGCCTAGATCTCTAAGTAATCATCTATCACAAGTACTAAATTTACCAATAATTGACACAATCAGACCAAGAATATCAACAAATGGCCACAACTGGCCTAAGATTACCATTAACGCCCATAACCATCTCAAGAATACTAATGATTGGACATAATTAGCTCAAGAATACCAATGATCGACCATAATTAGCCTCTGATAACAAATTGAGATTTGAACCTGGGTGGTGCTTGAAGCAACCAAATCACTTTACCAACTCACCCAAATCTCATCGGTATATAAATATGTACTTTTAACATGCATGTAAATGTTCTTTAAATTTAAAGTTACTTTTTGGTTATAGTTTAGATCACCTAGATTTTAAACCAAATAGGTATTAACACCTAGATAGGGACATTAGAGCCACAAGTTACTACTATCCATTATGGGGCACTACTATCTGATAGCCCTAGCTTCAAGACAATCAAGATTAGCTAGACCAGTAAATCAAGTACAATATAGATTTACACAGATATAGTCATAGGTTTGATAGCTATGTTAATATTTTTATAAAGTACATTCATTTTATCTCAGATTCATACCAATTGATTAGATTTAGGGGCATAATGCATGGAATGATCACTTTCACATTCAGTTTAGTTACATAGATTCAGTTATTACATAGTCAATTTAGATTTAGTATACTCAGACATCAAATTGGGGGCATGTGTGAAGTACAATTTTTATATGCTTATTTACATATAGGTTGATTATATGGAATGACAAACTCCATGTCATTCTCTACATTGTATACACTTACTATTATATTCTAGGTTGTCACCAGACTTGTGCCTTACTCCATATGTAGTGGTTGGCATTCCTGTGTGGCCTAGAGCCACCTTATATCCTTGAGTGGTCATGGAGTCAACATACACAATTAGATATACTCAGTTAGATACTTTCAACACTTTGAATAGTTTATTTATAGATGCATATACTTCACATGGGTGGGAAATTATGAATTCATGGCCTACTTGAGTTCTTGATCCACCCACATGAGAGGGTTAGACATACTTATAATCTTATCCAATCTATTCACAGATCAATATATTCATTCCTTTCCTTTCTCTTTAATCAGCTTTACTCAATTACTTTATTCAACATATTTTTTTACTTTTGATCATCTCTTAAGTAAGGACTATTTTTTGCATGTTTTAGTTCAAGTCATTACTTTGGGTCATGTTTCATATATGCAGACCTAGATTCACATACTAGACTCAACTACACAGGGTTCACTTCCAAGGTAAGTCTAGGTACAATTATTTTTCATTTATACTATTCATATTGCTTTGCTGCATTTCTATCATAAAAAGGGGTAAATGTAATCACCTAAAAGTGGTATTTAGATGCTAATATTGTTTCTTTAATTAGCCTATCCCTATCTTAGCCCTAGACCTATCCTACATCCTTAGACACACTTTTACAACCATTATATAGACCATATACATCTATAGTCATCTCAAACACATTTCCATGACAACTTTCCTAGATCCCAACCTAGTTTACCTAGCAGTTTTCCAGGTAGACATTAGTACCATATTTGGGACACTACATCCCCATGGTGCTAGTGTCCACAACTAGGTGTTATTTCACTTTACCCTAACTCTATTGAATGGATAATTTTCTAATATGTGACCCTCCTAGGATCGGCCTAAGTACATTTTCTTATCCACATGGGCTACAGATCTCTATAAATATAAGTCTATTTGACTTCTGAGCACTAAATGTAAAATAGATGCAAAATCCTATTAAAAAAATGATAAGTTGAGAAAAATTAAGATATTTTATCCCTATTTTACCCTACTTCTACATATTACCGTCTATATCAGCCTCAAGACCATATTTCAAAGATAAAGCACATTCAAGGCATCTAAGTCCACTCTCACTATAGAATTCACTTTCACTTGCACCAAACACTAGGTGGAATAACTACATTGGGCTTGATCCCTCCTCAAAGTATTGGTATGTAGGAAACTCTCTTTATAGTGGGGTGTAGAGCATATCCAACCTATCCTACTAACAAACACACATTTATTTCCCATGCCATACTTGTAAGGAGGATTAAGGTTTACACATTGAATTAGGTTTTCCATGCATAACATAGAGTTTTATATTTTGTGTGCATAGGAATAAGACCTAGAAACATAGGTGCACGTGCTCCCAAAAAATAGTAACAATCTTATAAAGAAGACACTAGTGCCATTTTGAGGACACTACAAAATCAAACTAGCACAAATCCATTCATAGGTCAAGCATCTAGCTTTTATACTTCCTCACGTAAAATGAAACAACTATCACCATACTTTCTACAAGAATTTAAAAACATTAAAGATAGGGTTCAAGGCTTACAATATGATTCTTATTGTAAACAAAAATAATTTAAAGTTGAGGAAATTTGTTTATACCACTATGATTTAAGTACCATAACAACACTTTTTCCTAAATATTTTGAACTCCTAAAATTTGACAAATAGAAAGGTAAGGGATATCCTAAGGACCACTTTACAATATTCTATCATGCATGTATATATGTTGCTTATAACAATGAGTATATGTTATAATTTTTCCACAAAGTCCTAGGCATCAAGCCCTTGAATGGTATTCATGACTTTCTAAAGCATCAATCTTAACTTTTGAGGACATTTCTGAGAAGTTTGTTCATCAATTTTCCTATAATATTGAAAAGGAATTGACCACATTAGACATGCAACAACAAACAATGTAATGGAAAAACCTTTGCTTCATTTTTAAAATAATGGAGAGCATTGGCAAGTCATTTTACATGGTCATTTCTTGAAATTGAAATTGTGGATATATTTATGAATAATCTCAACTCAAATTTGGGACATCACTTTTTACTCCTTTTCCTAAGGTCATTTGATGAAATTATTGAATAGGGGTCTAAGTTGAGCACATATTACTCAATAAAGGTGTTATCAGGATATTCAAACCTGAGAACAATTCTTCTAAACAAACTAAAAAAACCCAAGTTCTTTCCTAAGAATAAAAACATTGTTGTAGATGGTGTGCCAATGTTGAAAAAATACAAAATCCATCAAATCATCAGTAAATTACATCCAACTGATTAATAACATCATCATTCTTGATGGTCAACCTCGATAAAGAAGACTTAAATGTAAGTTCATGCAATTGGGTGATTTTTAAGATTTTTTTCTGAAAGTTATCCCACACCAACATTATAAGTTGGCCAAACACCAAACCTTTTGATGAGAACATTCCTAAAGCCAATTAGTGTAAGGAAGATTAATATAGTGAGTACTATAGGATAAAAGGACATTTTACCCACTGGTGTATGTGCCTCAAGCACTATGTCCAAGACCTCATTGATTAAGGGGACATAGACATTGAAAACCAATCATCCACTAAGTTCAACAACCAAAAGTTGGGCATATATGAAGACCCATTCCTCAACCATGAAAAAATAAAAGGTAAGTAAAATAAAGAACACGTTGAAGTGATTAATGTCAACCAAGCTAGTCATCCCTTTGAATATATAATTAATAGTGTTGATTTTATGTGCAATCATGTTAATGTACTTAATTTTCAACCTCAAGATTGTGTCATTATTAAAAGGCATGCAAAACTTACAATTCTTAGTGTATCATCGTCTAATATTAAAAATAAGTATAACATTATTGATCATCTTGAGAAGATTCCTGTAAACATTTCCATATTATATCTTCTCAAGATTTCACCTTTATATAAAGACATTTTATACAAAATCCTTCAAGAGTCTAGTGTCCCTAAATACATCAACCCCTCAATATTTCAAGTGTTAGTAGGTAATTGTTCCACTAAAAATTAGGTTACATTTGACCATTTTGATGTCTCCCCTTTGGGATATATTCATAATCTTCAATTGTACTTATAAGTTATCATCTCTAGGCACAAGGTAAAGAGGGTGTTCATATAAAATGGCTCAACATTAAATTTTTGTGCATTAAAGCTAATTAAATGTGTATGATATTCAAAAACAACATTGGAAACCAAAATTATCATAATAAAGGAGTACGGTAATAACAAGTGACAATCTATGGGTACAATTTATCTTTTTTTTTATGGTGGGGTATGTTATAAAAGAAACACTACTACATGTGTTTGATCTTAATTTACCCTATAAACTACTTCTTAGATGTCTATGGATACATTTAATGAATTTTATACCCTGCACCACTGTTTGAAATTCTCACATGAAGGTATGGAAGTAATCATTCAAGGTGATCCTAAAACCTTCCAATATTGAAAGTTATTAGAAGGTTGATATCAAAAATCCAATTATCTTCCAATTACTAATGACAAATTCACTCTAATTAAGGAATCACCTATGATTGAGAACTATGTCCATCATGAAACATTATTTCAAACACACCCACTTGGTGGTTGGATAAATGCACCAACTAATTTAATTTCCATAAAAACATCTTCCACTAGTGAAAATCAACCATCCAATAAACCATCTGCTTCTAAAGCACCTTCATCTTCTTCACCCCATTTAAAAATCATTGATAAATGCATGACTGAATACATAATCCAAGATTTTAATTATACAAGCACGATCCATATAACTCCACATAATTATGGTAGACCCTGCATCTAAAAAATAATCAAGTGGTTAAAAGATTCATCAAAGAAAATTTTATAGCAGATGGTTTAATTTTTGATGAACACATTGAAGATTCAAATCCTTTCTAGCTTTACTCCAATGAATTAGCTACTTGCTTCACCAAAAATAAATACATTGTCACAAAATCCATTATGTGTAATATTATGAATTATAAAGGTAAGAGCCTCGATATTCATGAACAAGGGTAAATTAAACTAATAACATTAAAATATAATGAATCCACTCATGGCATAGGGTTTAATCCACTCAATGTATATACCACACTCTTCCAAACTGACTCTTCTTGTGAGTCAGAGGATAATTCTTTAGAAAATGAAATAAGTTCCATCCTTAGCTACTTCAAAGACATTTCCCTCACTAATATTTTTCATTAAAATGTAATTTTAACACTCGACATCATATATCAATCCTTAATAAAGTGGGATCAACATGAAACATCTCCACTTGATCATTTACAAAATGATGAGGTAATTTAAAAATTCTTAAGTACATGGGACCACATTTCGGTAAGGGATCATAAGAAGGGATTTTCTATTCAATTAGATAATTATGAATACTTTGGGGAATAACAATCATATCAACACATCAATTCAGCATCAATGTCAAATCAAGAGGACCTAGAGGAAGAATTCAAACCATAGAAAGTCTACATGGAAATATCTAAGTTATCAGGCATTTTATATCCCAACTTGCAGATAATTATCACCCTTTTACATTTATATTAAAGAAAGACACTCCTTTAAATTTGAACAAGAATAGTTCTATAATATTTTATCCCTTTTAGAAATATCTTTCTAATCCACTAGTATTAATGCCACATGTTGTTAGTAGGCCTTTTCTATTATATAATACCAAGGTCCTACTTAGATAATACACTTCCCTTTCAGACCATATATATATATATATATATATATATATATATATATGGTCTGAAAGGGAAGTGTATTATCTAAGTAGGACCTTGGTATATTATAAACTTAATTATTCTCAAATGGAAAAGGTATGTCTCACAATTGTTTTTAATTCACAAAAACTCTGTCATTACATGCTCAACAATCAAACCAAAATCATTATAAAAATTGACCCTCTTAAGTATCTTCTATCCAAAACATATTTAGTAGGTAGGATGGATAAGTGGGTTATGCTTCTTAGTGAGTTTGATATTGAGTATGTTAATCAAAAAATAATTAAGGGACAAGGATTATCAGATTCATTAGCAAAGGAACCTCTCAAAGATAAAACATCTCTTATTGCAAAATTTTTAGATGAAACAATAATATCTATCAATGAAACTCTACTTTGAAAATTATTATTTAATGGTTCATTCACAAACAATGGATTAGGATTAGGTATTTTAATAGTCACATCAAATGGGGGTTGTAATCCTAATGCATTTAGAATCAAATTTACTTCTACCTAAAATAATGTAGAGTATGAAGCTCTCATCGGGGATCACACACTTACGATTTAATGGGGTATTAAACATATTATCATCTTTGGTGATTCAAAAATTATCATAAATCAAGTTACTAAGAAATTCCAAACTCATGACAATAAATTAATTACATATAAATGTATTTTAGATAGCTTAAAGGTGTTTTTTGCATTTATCCAATTTGAACAAGTACTACAAATCAATAATATGGAAATAAACACCATGGAAACCATTAGTTCATTGATTGATATTAACACAAAACACAACAAATTCCTTGTTAAGTACCTGATGATACTAATTTATGACATTCCTAACTCTAAAATATTTTTTGAGGTGGCTGGCCCCACTTCTCCTTGGTATTTTGATATTTATGCTTATCTTTATAATAACACCCTTCTACCTAACTTTTCCCACAACCAATGAAAATTATTTATCCAATGTACATCTCATTACATAATCCTTGGTATTATTTTATATTGAAGAGGATACAATGGAACACTTCTACCACATTTAAATTCTAAATAATCTACCTTAGCCATTAGGGAAGTTCATGAGGGAATTTGTGGTGCACATTCTAGTGGCATAGTCCTAGCCAAAAAACTTTTGTATGTAGGCTGTTATTGGCTTACCATGGAATTTGATTCATTTTATTATGTTAAAAAATGTATACCTTATCAAAATCAAGTTGAACTTATACACATCCCTTCACAAGATTTGTATCCTATTACCATACCTTGGTAATTCTCCACATATGGGTTAGACCTCATTAGAAAAATCAATCCTAATTCATCTGATAGTCAAAAAAATATTATCACCACCATTGAGTACTTTACCAATTGGGTTGAGGCAATGCCCCTTACATATGTTATTAAAAATTAAATCTCTATTTTATACTCTTATTATAGATAAAGTAATTTGGGAACCCTTGGAATGACTCATAATTCGTTGAAAGTGACCCTAAAAAATGCACTCAAAAAGGATAAATTAAATGTTTAAAATGAGTGCAAAAATGTATTTTTAGAATGCAAATATGCATATATACATTTAGTTTAAAGTAAAATCGATTCTAGAGATCATGAAATTGCAAGTCCTAGGCAATACCATAACTTCCTTATATGTAGTTTTGATGATGTTTCATTGACAGTGATGGTAACTGTATGGTTCATGCAAAACCACTATTGGTTAATAAATATTGTGATTCAAACTATAATAACACAAGTTAAAATCTACAAATCTGTGTACTATTTATTAACCTTGACCATGATCATGGGATTTATAAAAAAAAACTAATGTTTAATAAATATTGTAAGTCTAATTGCAAAATTACAATTTCTGATATGCAATTTTGAAGTTTTAATAAAAATCTATAAACTTAACATCATAATGGCAAACGTTTCACAAGGTAGCTTAGATATTTATAGACTTCAAAATAAATATATATTATTTAGCAATATTCATAGAATAGCTAAGGAAAAACTATATTTAGACAACTATATTATTTGGACTATTTTACTCAAAACTGACTATTAATTTGTAAAACCAGTTGTTAGAGACAATACAATAGATTTTAAACTATTTAAAAAATATATGCAATATTCATAGAGTACAAGAGATGTTAAATTTTTAAAAGGATTTTCAAAATATTTTTAGAAGCTAAAAGAGATTATAATGCAATATTTACAATAAAATATATTGCCTAGTCACTTTAAGTCAAAATTTCCTCTGATAAATGCAAAACCATGACTTAAAAACAATATCATGATTGTAAATATGCAATTTTATCAAAACTACACTTTTACAATCAAAACCACAACTTAGAAACAATACCATGACTGTAAATATGCAATTTTATCAAAACTACACTTTTATAATCAAAACCACAACTTAGAAGCAAATTCACTTTTTACGAGTTATGGTATTGTAAAAGGTGAGAACCCTATATAAATAGTTGGCCATTAATGGTTTGGTTAGTGTAAAACTACATTGTAAATGTCAAAACTACAAATATATATCAAAATTGACCTTTATGAATTAAGATATTATAGAAAGTCAAAAACCTACCAGAATAGTTAATGGTTAGTAGTTAAACTACATGATTAACACAAAATCACCTTTTTAATAGCAAAACTGCTATTATAATACTGCTATTTATAGATCAAAACTATCATCTATCTGTATGTGAAAACGTTTATGAAATTTGAATCTCTCCTTCATCCAATTAATCCTACAAGCTATCAAAACACTTTTAACATGCAAAATAATTAAAATGAATGGTTTTATATACACATAATATTTTCAAACTTTTATCAATTACTGATGCTCTCTATCTTTTAAGAACCCATTGAATCTCAATCTCTCTAAGTGCATGCCTTAAGGGGTGCACTGGGAAAGGGGTGGGTGGACCGTTAGTGCTTCACAAGATTTTTATCCCTTTTTCCACTTGTTATTTACACACTTGTCTCCTAAAAACCATTCCCCTAAGCTTGTTCTTCTCTTTTGCACACTCTTTTAGTCTTTTACCACCTTCTATACATTTTTTCCTAACCTAAAACCCCTTTTGATAGTTTACATGACTAGATCATTTGGGTTAACCTTGTACTCTTATTGGTGAAAATCATTTAGGGTCTAGGTTGGCTCTTGGTCAACCTAGCTCATAACCGAGTGAATTTGTGTCAATAATGATACTAGGTCAACTAGGTTGACCCTATCAATCAAAATATTTAGAAGGGATTAGGGTTAAATATTCCTATATATACACAATAATTTTACCATTATTTAGAGAAGAGAAGAATAAGTGAGATATATTGAGCATCTACTTATCCACCACTCTAATTAAGGAATAAGCTTAGGGTTTCATACTTTCTTTGGAGATGTAGATCGTGTCTTGTAGAGAAGTCTTTTTGATGCATTGATAGATTGTATATCCTATAGTTGATTTATCCTTGCCATCCTTACATACCATAACAACCTCTTTTTAATCACCTTGGCCAAGGGAGAGATTAAGGCTTGATGGATTCATCTTCAAAGGTAAGTATTCCTAACTTTGTTCCTATGTAAGAGTAGATAGATATGCATTTGTACTTCTCTTCCATGTATTATGATTTTGTATAAATTAATATGAGTATATGTCTCTTATTCATGATTACTTTTTTTGTTTATCACCCCTAATTTATGCCACATGCTTTGGTGAGCACTAGATTATTTTTTTTGTTTTACTTGTTATTAATATAATGAATATGAAAACATAGGACTTAGGATTATTGCATAATTTTTCTTGACTAGAGGCTTTGGAACCCTCCCTAGTGATTTAATTTTTGATAATAGATCACCTAATCAGGTTTAGTGGATCTTTATATTGGTTATGTTCCTGGTTATCTTAAAGTATCCCTAATCGAAAGTGTAAGTAGGATCTATCTTTTTTGATTTAGTGTTGATTTGTAGATCTAATGCATTTTTTATTGCATACATTTTGGTGAGCCTAACATGAATCTAAATATTTTAGGTTTTATTTTCATATTTTTAATTTATATCATGTTATTTATTATTTTTCTATATTTTTGATACTAGGCAAATAAGGATAATATAGTTTCTAACTTATGTACATAGGTTTAAAACATAGTTGCATCAAAATGACTCTATTATTTTTATGCAAGTCTTCATTAGATACAGGTTACTAGATTAAATAGGTTGACACAATCCTTTATTCAGCTCTAAAATAACAAATTAGCTTGACCAAACTGGTATAGTGATCTTTACAGGGTTTAGCAAATAGGGAACTATAGAACTAGGTTAACCTAATTAATATAGTTGGTAGAACTTACAAGCAACATTCAAGACACTTCAATAGAAATCTCACAATCCTTAGCATCTTCTAACCTACAAGAGTCCATTTCTTTCTCTCTCTCTTCCAATTAAATTCTTCCCTATAGTTCTTTTTTGCTAAGTTTACAGTCTTCAAAATTGCAACCATACAACAAACTAGGTCAACCTAGTCGACCTAGTTTTGTATTATGTTTTCTATCATAAAGACTAGGTTAACCTAGTCAACTTAGTTCTTAAGGATTCTTACTTTTATAGTATAGTAGTGACACTATCGAATCTATTCTATAATTTTTGCATACACTATCATCTAAACTAACTTTGTATTATGTTTTAAATTAGGAATTAACAATTGTATGCTAGTGATTACTTCACACCTTTACTTTCAGTTATTTGCATTATTATAATAGATCACATAGTCTAATTAGGTATTTTTTCAATAGATCATTTAGTTTCACTAGGTTAATCTTTCATGCACACACTACCAAATCAAATAATTTCAAAAATATATTTAAACATTTATCTACCCAATGTCTACCTACTTGGATTTCATCACCAAGGGGGAAGCCAACTTTATTTTCTGGTCAAGTATAAACACATGGTTAATTGTATGTATTTTCAAATCACCTAACACCCTTATCATAATGAGATTGTGAATTGAGGGGGTAGGCCCCAATACTGAGCTAGTATTATTGCCAACACAAATCCTTTTCATCTTAAACATCCTAAAATCATCCATAGATTGCTTTTTAGTTCCCTACTTTTAGCCAAATTCCCTATCACACTTAAATAAAAATTTATAATAATCTAACAACATTCAAGATAACCACTTAATATTTGCTTTTTAGTTGATTGCTCGCTCTTTGCTCATTGTATGTTGTATTGTAAAAACTTGCATTATCTAGTGTTGGTGCAAGGTTTTATGTTGTGTGCCTCAATTGGATCATTATCATTAACCCAATTGATTATGTGTTTTATTTCATTTCTTACTTTAAAGTATAGTGCAAAAATTTTCCTTGTTTTCAATACAATATCATTCTATTCAACATAGTCTCTTATAGATTGTCTATTTCCCCTACCTATAATATTGAGTTGACCTAGTCAACCCAATACTCATTTATACCTCTTAGGTTACATTAATAATTCAGATTTTTAAAGTCTATATCCCTATCAATTTCTCTATCTTAGGTTGTAGCACTAAGTCAACTCTCTATCCTTGTTAGCTCCATTTTCAAGACTATTTTTAGTACTAGGTTGACCCAATCAACTTTGTACTCTTATTTATCCCTTCTTATCTCCTTATTTTTGCATCAAATTTGTGTTACTTTATCTCTCTCCTTCATCATGAACTTCTTGTTATAAGAAAACACTAAGTTGAATTCAATGGATATAATGAGTCTTACCAACCCTAATAGGTTCTCCATATGTAACTTACGGATCCTATCCTAAATGAAAGTAATTTTAATATAGCCACTTACAAAACAAGATATGGGACCCCTCCCCATTATTATTCACTTTGTAATCCTCTCTTCTCACTTGAATATCAACCTAAATTAGAATATACACCATAAATGGTCTTCATCATCAATGAGTTTCCTCAACATTGAGGAAGGGATCCTTCTACTATTTACCATCTCATGATAAGTTTTCAAGTCAAGGATCCCCATTCACCTTCTCCCACATTATCACATAGATTCTGGGATACTATATTCTTTTCTTCTCAACCTCTTCCCTCTATTTTGACCCCTTATCATACCATGACTTCTTATTTGATTTCTTCTACCTTCATGCCTAGTATCTCTATTAACATGGTAGGTTTTGCATCTAGTAGGCCTCTTTTTAGACCCACCCTTATCAATTATTCCACTACTAAATCATTTGATACCCAAGGTAATCGTGCCTCTAATGTTGCTTCTTATCATCCCTCTACTAGTCCATATTTTGCCACACAAGTAAATTATGCCACTAATTCCTTTCTTACTAACAGTTCTTCTCAATCTTCTACTAATACTCATAGTGGTACCCAAACCACTTATACCAATTCTAATAATTCAAACAATGCCAATAATGAAACTCAAACCCATCAAATCCTATTACAAACTCTTTGACAGGGACCTAAAACAATAAACATGCTCTGATGCCTACTTTGTCAGGATCTTGCTCCCTCAATAAGAGCACAAATATGATTACTCTGTATAAGCAACTAATCACAGAATTTAACCAGAAATATAAAGTAACTAGAAATATGAAACAACACAGGAATATGAGAGACAATACACAATTGTATTAATAATCACTCAAAAGAATATACAATAAAGAAGATGCCACTTCTTCTTCCACCTCAAAGGTTCACCACACCTCAAGACCTTCTTCCCTCTCTCTCTTGGTCACAACAATCAACTCCAATATAGAATTGATGTTCACCTCTCCACCAGTCAGTAACACGCTGCCAATGCACCAAGTACACAACTATACTTCAAGTAGATCTCCTGCTCTCTACTACTACCTGCAAATAACTAGATCATACTCACCATGTAGATGTCTTTCTACACCCCTAAAGAACCCTTGTCCTTGCCTCACCAAGTCCTTATGATTCTTCAACCAGTACCCCGATGGATCTTCTCTAAGAACTTGCACAACCTGCAACTCTCTTTGATCATACACTCTCAGTACCCCTATTGGTAACTAGGAGGAACACACCATGGCTCTCTTCTCTCAGAAGGAGCTTATTGCTCTCTTACTCTCTAGCACACACATATAATACAGCCCATGAGTCCATAAATAGATCTCATGCTTACAATAATTAGACTAACCTAATTACAATAATTAGACACACAACTCAAGACTAAGACTAGCCTTCAACATGCAAACTAACAGTCCAAAAATAGACTCCCCAGATCAACATGCAAACTACCTGTTCTCACACAGGCTGCCGACGTTGGCTCCTCCATGACCGATGTCGACCGACTGGTAACCGATGCTGGTTGCTTCCTCTTTGCTATCTAACTGATGTCGGTTGATTAGACTGACGCCAGTTTCCCTGCAACTGATTATGCAACTCTCTGCACCTCTGCATCCTCCGTAACTTCTCTTATTTGCATCTTGGTGAAGATTTTAGCTCCACAACCTAACAATCTCCCACTTAGAGATAAATAGATACACCTGTACTTGTACTTGTACACCATCTAAATTATTTCCTGGCTTGTATTCCTCTTCAAGATCAATCTTGAAGACCAACCACCACACAACCTGTGATGCTACACCTATCATTCAAGTAACCTGCCATATCCGAACCTACATATCCATGTAGTGAAGACCTTGACCTTGCATAACAAGAATACCTGTTGTTGATGCCACTGAACTGCCCTCCAGTACTCCTTCCCTGAATTGGCTCCATACTTTCTGACAACCCCCACTGCTTGGGAAAACTCAGGTCTACACTAGACCTCATGTGATTTCGAACCCTATTCCAAGCTAAGCTTGAACTATCTATCCCTTTGTGTGCTTTCCAATTCTGCATCTTGCATCATGAACCCTGCCAACACCGTCTTCACATCAGCTCCCACTAGAGATCAAATCTCCATGTATCTTATGCCAAAGAATTTTGCTGCTCCAAATTCTCCATGACATACCTCTGAACTAACCTTACCTTTAGCTCAATGAATCTCTGTATGTACAAACCTGCTAGCAAATCACCCACATACAGTAATAAGATAATGTAGAGACTGTCATCTACCTAGTAAGATAAACACAATAGTTACACTGACATTGACGGAAGCCATGCTTAGTCATCCACCTGTCAAAACTTGTACCACTGTCCTGCAGCTTCCTCAAGACCATATGCCTTGGCCTTCCATCTCACGTATCCATCCACTCTCTTCTTTAACTTGGGAATCCATTTCATCTCTCAGTGCTTACTTCCAGCTAACAACTCTACCAATAAACACCTATTTAGTTCTTCTTCAAGGACTCACTCCTCATCCATGCCAAGCTCCCACTATTTTTGGATTCTACCTGCATTGCTTCTTCCATCTTCCTGGTTCTTGACCATCAATAAGCAATATAAAGAAGGTGAACAATGAATGTGAGGTTCACTTACCCTTTCTGACCTCAACATGAGTATTTGAGACTTGTTGACAGCTTGTTGTCTGCCCACCATCCGTACCAGTGACCGATCTCAACCATCTCCCAGTCTACTCCCAACTGATGTCAGCTCCCTGTACTGACCCTGACTACTGACGTCATCTCCCTGGCTAACGCCGGTATCCCTTCTACTAATGTCAGTTTCTTCATGACCGATGTCGGTCTTCCTTCTGTCAACATCAGTTACTGTGTGACCAATGCCGATACCTGTGTTCATCTGTGAGTGATAACTTTTTACCCGCGAGCTCTCCATGGATCAAAACCCTATTCAAATCAACACAACCCTGCTCAGAATAATTCAGTCCACTCAATTGTTCTCTGTTTGTCATCTCCTCCATGAACACCAAGGCTTTCCAGTTCTTTAGCTTGTCAAAAACATCTGACTTCCACTTCAAAACCTGCATTCTCCTTCTACATATGTGACCAAGCCTACGAAGCCACATCTCTACAACAGAAGGTGAATCAGTAATATAAGTAGATAGATAAAGGATACCTACTTTCTTACCACCATCTAATTCAAGTGTTTCCACTGTGAGAGTTACAGTGCATCTCTCATCACCCAAATTTCCTAAAGAAATTGGACTCATCTCCAAGACTGGTACCTGCATGACTTCCTTCAACCACTGTGTGTCATCCGCCTGCAATTTTAGCTTCACTTCCCCTTCATTAATAATCTAACAAGGCTCTCCAACCCCTAAATAAATCTCTCCAAAGACATACCCATGAAAAGATTCTCTATTTTGGGCTGCATGGAAAGAGGCAAAAGAATCTGTAAACCAAGATTCTACTTTATCGAGAACATCCTGTGCAACATCACTTGCAACATATGATTCTACGCATTGATCTTCGACCGACCAACAATCTCTTTTTACCTGCTCCTTTCCATCAATCAGACCATTTGTGCTATTCAGTTTCTCCATTCGTAGCTTACTTTCTTCTACCATTGCTATACTCCCACTCAATCTGAAACCCCTGTGAGTGACCTGTAATCAAAAACACTACCAAATCTAAACCACCTGTTAGTCAACCCAACCAAAAGCTCTGATACCACTTGTTGGTATCAGCTATTGAACCTACAACCAAGGCTTTGATACCACTTGACAGGGACCTAGAACAATAAACATGTTTCGATGCCTACTTTGTCAGGATCTTGCTCCCTCAATAAGAGCACAAATATGATTACTCTGTATAAGCAACTAATCACAGAATTTAACCAGAAATATGAAACAACACAGGAATATGAGAGACAATACACAATTGTATTAATAATCACTTAGAAGAATATACAATAAAGAAGATGCCACTTCTTCTTCCACCTCAAAGGTTTGCCACACCTCAAGACCTTCTTCCCTCTCTCTCTTGGTCACAACAATCAACTCCAATACAGAATTGATGTTCACCTCTCCACCAGTCAGTAACACGCTGCCAGTGCACCAAGTACACAACTGTACTTCAAGTAGATCTCCTACTCTCTGCTAATACCTGCAAATAACTAGATCATACTCATCATGTAGATGCCTTTCTACACCCCTGAAGAACCCTTGTCTTTGCCTCACCAAGTCCTTATGATTCTTCAACCAGTACCCTGATGGATCTTCTCCAAGAACTTGCACAACCTGTAACTCTCTCTGATCATACACTCTCAGTACCCCTATTGGTAACTAGGAGGAACACACCATGGCTCTCTTCTCTCAGAAGGAGCTTATTGCTCTCTTACTCTCTAGCACACACATACAATATAGCCCATGAGTCCATATATAGATCTCATGCTTACAATAATTAGACTAACCTAATTACAATAATTAGACACGCAACTCAAGACTAAGACTAGCCTTTAACATGCAAACTAATAGTCCAAAAATAGACTCCCTGGATCAACATGCAAACTGCCTATTCTCGCACAAGCTACCGATGTTAGCTCCTCCATGACTAATGTTGGCTGACTGGTAACTGACGCTGGTTGCTTCCTCTTTGCTATTTGACTGATGTCGGTTGATCAGACTGACGCTGGTTTCCCTACAATTGATTTTGCAACTCTCTGCACCTCTGCATCCTCCGTAACTTCTCCTGTTTGCATCCTGGTGAAGCTTTTAGCTCCAAAACCTAACACTCTTAATCAAATGAATGGTTTTAAAACTAAAAATGCAAATCAAATGATGCAAATGCAAAATGATCTTATCCATCTTCAAAACCATCATCAATAGATGTCATGGGGTACGAATAACCAAAATGCTCCCCCACCTCCTCTTAGGGATTCCCATGGCAATCTTATCCCTCAACCTCTTCAAAATGAGCCTCTTACATCTCAAATTACTAATATTGATACAGGAGGTATCACCCCTACCATTTCTTATAATGGCTCAACCAATCCTACTCTTCATTTAAAAACACTTAGAAATCTATATAAATATTGGGTAAAATTAAATACATTTTTGATACCAAGATATTCATAAAAATTCTCATGAGTGATTCTTTAGATTGGTAAAACCAACTCAAATATCATTCGATTACTAGTTTGGAAGATTTAGTAAATGCTCTAGTCCAAGAGTTCTAAACTAGTCATCTCCCTGAGAATACCTTAGCCCATTTTATCAATTGTAAGCAACTTGAGACTGAAACCACAAAAAAATTCATTAAATGATGGAATAAATTATCTAATAAATGTGAAAATAATATGGTAGATGATATCCTTTTCCATCTCTTTATCAATCATTTTTTCCCAAGTTATAATATCAGGTCTAGACTCTCTCCACATACTTTAGAGGAGGCTATTGACCAAACTAAGTGCCAATATTTCCTTATGTTTCAATTCTATCCATCCAAACCTTCTATGGGTATTCACATGTTACTCAAGAATAAGAATCATCATGCTAACAATGATGGTGTCACCAACTCTTAGGATACCATTCATACAATTCAATATGTTGTTCCCAACCAAACTTCAAAATAGGCTTCCTCTTCTAACCACATCACCAACCCTAGTTTATCTTCAACCAAAAACATCAATGTTAACAAAAATTTATCCTTAGTGGAATTAAAAAAGTGTCTACCAAATCCTCTACCATGAGAACTTAATCCCACTTATTCCACGAAATCTTGGTATGATCCTAATAAATTTTGTTGGTTTCATGCCTATCAGGGTCATTCTCATGAGACATATAGGCAATTTCTTAATTTGGCTATGGGTTTCCTTCTTGGTCCCAATTTTGACCATAATTATATTATTCATCAACAATAATAAGCCTCTGATATTGCTTTCAAATCCCATAAAACACAAACTAAATCTCTATCTTTGAATTAGGCTAATGCTCATTTAGCCATCTATTAATATCCTCTTTCGAATCACCAAGATAACCAAGACAAGCCCACCGCTTCTACCAACAATGTTGATAGTTTCATTAACCCAAATACCAAAGACAATGTGGTCAATATGACTAATATACAAAGGGTGGTTGTTTTCATTAATCATGAACCCATCTACATAACTCCATTATCTCGCATATTTCATGTTATCCAAGATTCTTCTCCAACTCACTTAAATGAGTTGGGGAAAGAAGACCTTATATCTTTTGATGAACCAATTCTAACACCTCCTTTAGATAACACTTTTCATACTATTTCTACCATCCCTCCAACTTTTTTACTTATCACCAAAGATACTCAAACTTCTATCAACACTTCTTATAAAGATTCTCAATCTAAACCTGCATCAATTACTACATATTCTCAACATAATATACAAACTTGTCCTCCAATAAAACCTTCTACCTCATATCATCATAAATTTATATGTAATTCATCTCCTCCTTTTGAGGACCTCCTTCAACACTATGCACCTCTTTCAAATAATATTCTAATGGGTTGTGATGAATGAGATCCTAACATGGAACTCACTAATCTCCCATCTCAAATCCCATTTCTTGAACTTATGGATAACTCTCCAAGTCATCATAATCATCTTATACAAATTTTATTTGAAATGAACATCTCTCATGCTCCCCTAGTAGGATATGAAGCCACCTTATCTAGATCAAAAGATATCATATTGCAATAGTGTGAAGACATGTCCATACATGTTGATGAAATATGGACACTTCTCTTTCCCTCAAATTCCCCATTACTTCTATGATCCTTGATGATATTTTTCTTCATATGGATGATCCTCCTCTATTTATTAGTGTCCAAATTGGTGATATCTAACTCAAGTGTGCCTTAATTGATGAGGGTTTTGGTACTTTTGTTTCCTCTCTTAATTTTATCAAAACCCTTAGATATTCTAAATGTAATCTTAAGTCCACATGTAATATATGTCAAGGCTATGATTGAAGGTAAATGCCTCCTTTAGGTTATGTGTGGCTCCCCATTAATATCCCACCCATCACCATTAGTGTGAAGGTGATGATATTCAACTTTCTTTTATCCTATAACATTTTACTTGATAGGTTATGGACTCATCATATGAAAGCAAATAGCTCTTCTGCTTACTAATGCATCAAATTTCCTCATAATGGAGCCATAAATAGGATTTTGGGTGACACTAATCCTTGGAATTTTGAACAATTCCAAGATCATGGTGTATTTAAAATTCATACCCTTTAATCCTTACCAAGAATTTCATTTTGTGAATCTCAACCCTTTAACTTCCCTATCAATTTCACCCAAGGTTACAATGGTCATCCCAAACTCATTGGGAATATTCCCCCTAACCTCCTAGATTTTACTGACGATGAGCCTAATGAGATCAATCTCAAGATTAAAAATTTATATATCTCACCTCATCTTATTTCTTAGCTTCATAATTCTTTGCAACCTTATTCTCATCAACCATCTTGTGATGACATTCCCATTATTTTAACTAAGACCCAGTATTCCATTCATCACACCACATCGGATGACAAGGTCATCCCTACCTACACCATTGATATTCATACATCTATGTATGATTATGGTTATACCTTAGATGATCCATTCATAGGAGGTCTTGTTTAGGCCTAAGATGTTGAGATTATTTATTATCATTCCTCTTTACTTTAGTCTTTTAGTATATATTCTCATATTCCATCCTATTTTTTTCCTAATTTTAGTATTTATCCTCTTTATTTTAGGGTAAATATGGTGTAGACACCTATAGTTTATAAATAACATCATAGGAGTCTAATTATGGATCATAATATGACTGGTGCCTATCACTTTGCTCAATACCATGACCCCTATAATGTAGACACTATAAAACTGCACACAAGATTTCTAGATGTCAAAATACCTTAGGAGCCTCTAAGGACCACCTAACCCTTCTCATCCCACTAACCAACCCATTAGATCTTGGGTCTAGTTAGATACTCAGTTAACTAAACTCATTAACTTACTAACTAACCCTTAAACCCAACCCTTTTTAACCCAACTTGACCCCTTTTACTTCAAATACTCAATCATCGATGGTCATCTTGACCATCAATAGTTAGGTTAATTATCAACAATCAAGTCTTTCTCATTATTACACAAACACTATTTGTACAAGATAACATAACACAATTTAATATATTCACCTTGCCCAGTGATAACAAACTCAAAAGCATTGAAATCAGCAAGCCAACCTTCCTAGGGAACCTTCTATCCTCCATCTCTCTTTGCCTATAAAAGGAGGGGAGTAGGATGTGAAATGGATCACAAGAATTATTGTACATAGGTACTTGAGCTTCCTAGCTAGTCTTAATTCCAATAATTTAACAAAAATAATAGAGATATAAAACTCTAATAAAATTTCTCTCAAGGAAAAGTACCATTACTCTACCAAAATTGCTCCAGCCATCAACCATCAACCATTTAGCAAGCAACAAGTATATTTGTACTTATATTTTGTTATAGTTTTTTACCTCTATATCCCATCAAAAAAAATTAATCTTGATTTATAACTCCTAGACCCTTAACAGACCCTTACCTAATCATTGATCCATTATACAAACTCCTTTTTTGAACACTTCAAAAAATCCACATGCAACCACCAATGGTCAACACAACCACCAACTGTCACCTCCAACTTTCAATGATTACCCAACTACCAATGATTAGCTCAACTATAAATGGTCATATTAACCTCTGATGGTCACTTTGGCATGAAATAATAGCAAGTTATTTCCAACCCATTACCCCCAACTAAATCTAGCTTTTTGTGTCCCTGCTTGTTTATAGACCCCTGTCTGATTTTTTGAACCTACCCTAATCTATTTTAGCATTATGTATTGGCCTATTCTTTATATATTTAGTTATTTTATATAAAAAAGTATTATATATCTTCTTGTATTTCATTTTATTACTTTCTATTTTTGATGTAATTATCTTACTTTTATCTCTTTCAACTTAATTGTTATCAAAGAGTAGATTGGCAACCTCCTAGTAAGCTCACACTTATTGGATCTAGATCATGATAGGCAAACCACCTACTAACAACCCCTTTTGTTAGTGATTTCTTATCTACAGGTTATTCCTTCCAAGATAAAGAGGATTTCTCCATACTCATCTAGATTACATGTACATCAACAAACAGGTTCTTCTACCACACCCTTATTATTGGTTTTTATATATTTAGTTATTTTATATAAACAAGTATTATATATCTTCTTGTATTTCATTTTATTTCTTTCTATTTTTGATGCATGTATCTTAATTTTATCTCTTTCAACTTAATTTTTATCAAAGAGTAGACTGGCAACCTCTTAGTAAGCTCACACTTATTGGATCTAGATCATGATAGGCAAACCACCTACTAACAACCCCTTTTGTTAATGATTTCTTATCTACAGGTTATTCCTTCCAAGATAAAGAGGAGCTCTCAATACTCATCTAGATTACATGTACATCAACAAATAGGTTCTTCTACCACACCCTTATTATTGGTTTCTTACTTGTTTCCTTTCATAAAAAATATATAGAAATTAAGAGAAATATTTTGGCACACCTGGTGGGACCTAGCATCATTTAGGTTCCATTTTCTTCCTTTATTCTATGCTCATATAATGAAATATAAAATTTATTTTGGGCTTAAAATAAACTTTGCATACATTGATTACTTTCTTATTTTTAGTTCATTTAGTAACTTAAAAGCAAAAGTAATTAATCATAGTTTCACTCTTGCTATCAAAAACTGTACCAAATCACATAATCAATCAACACATCAAAACAAACTTAATACAAGGCCTGACTAAGATTTCACTACCTAGTAGTAACCTTACCCTTTCTCAGCAATCCCACTTGAAGTTCATTACCAATGGGAGAACCAACTCATATCTCTAGTTGAGTATAAACTCTGAAATTCAATATATCTTGTCTAAGCACCCAACACCCTTATCACTATAGTGTGTGAAGTGAGGGGGTAGGCCCCAATATCAAGCCACATACTAACTTACAATATAGATTCTTTTTGAAAGCCTTTAACACCTAAAACCAATGTTAGACTTCCTCTTTAGTACTTGATCTACAAACAAAATTTCATATTCACACTTATCAAGGCATAAGCTAAAAATAATCTAAAAATAATCCTAAGTTTTAAATGCACTTTAGTGTATGTTTTGATTACCTTTTACTTGGTTTTTGTTTGAGTTGTGAGATTTTTATCATTTTTGTTCTATTCCTCACATGTTCTTTACTAGACAATAGTTAAGGAAACAAACCAACCAAGAACCATCTTCCTCTTCCTCTTCTTCTATGGAGTATACTTCTAATGTTGAGATTTATCCTCATATTTTTCCCTCTCCTACCATGCCTCAAATATTTGTTGAGGGTGATGCATATTTTGTTACTTTCCTTGATAATAACTCTATGGCCCTCTAATATTACCTTAACACATTATCTCACCACACCCATATTGCTTTAGTTCTTCCTATGAATCCACCTTATGGTATGCCTCCCCATCTTATGGTTGGTGCTACCTCTACCCAACCTATGATCACCCAAGCATCTTCTTCTAGCAATATCCCATCCACTACCACCACCTAAACTAAATCCAACATCTAAACCAATAGCCAAACACCCCCTACACCAACCAACACCTCCAACATAGGAGAAACTTCACCTCTTGTTACCCATACTTCATCCACCATAGGGGTATCTTCTACCCCAATTTCCACCATTCCCCTTATCACTACCAATCTACTGATTTCTATCCCACTTTAAAATTTGGTGCTTTCCATACCTCCTACCTTTCCACCTATTATCATAAGAGTTATCACTTGATGCAGGAGCATCTATAATGGCTACCTGAAGACATGGTCAAAGTTGGAAATTCTCAAGCATACAAAGCTCAAGTCATGTCTTGTTTGTATTTGAATTTATATTGTTGTCTTTTCCCTCCAAAATGTTGTTAAGGAGGAATAAATGTAAATATTAAAAAAAATAAAAAGGGTGAAAGTGGGAATCTCCACGTTGGGAGTTTGTTGAGTAGAAGTAGAGGAGATGGTTGAATGATTTCAACCATAAGATATTAGTTGAGATTATCTCTCAACTTAGATATTAGTTTAGAAAAATTCTCCTTTTGGTTTAAAAGCCCAAGTTGGGTGTAGGAGAGAAAAGACTCTTTCAAGGAATAGTAATATATGTATTATGTTGGATTTCATAAAAGATAGGGGGATGAAGAGGAAAAATAGGGAGGATCTCCTTGGGGAAAGGAAGATAGCGAAGAAGGATCTCCTTTAGGGAGAAGAGGAGAAAAAGAAGGCCATTCAGCCTGTATTGTTTTGTTTTGACCATGGTGAAGAAGAGCCCGAAGGGCATGGATACCATTGGCATTGGAGAGACCTGTTAAACAAAAAGTTGAGCCCATGAGCAGAGCTTGAAGCTCGCTATTAGAACCATGGGCATAGATGGTGTTTGGGATCAAGTTCCATAGAGGAGGAGCTTCAACTTATGGTGAAGGAAGGTGATAGTAACGGAGATGGTTTTTTGGATTTATCAAAATTCATAGAATTGAACACAAAAGACATCGACCGAGAAAGCAACCTGCGGGACTTGGAAAAGGCCTTCAATATTTTTGATGTGGATCAAAACAGATTTATTTCTATAGATGAACTATAGAGGGATTTTCAAAAATCTCGGGGAGGATTGCAGTTTGGATGAATGCCATCGCGTAGATTTTGATGGAGACGTCTGTCAATTCTAGGAATTTATGATTATGATGATTGCTTTAGCATAGGTGTTAACAAGGAAATTGGTTAAGACTATTTATATTATCAAGTGGATGGCTAGACGCCTATTCAAGGGCTTTCGAAGCCATGGGCATATGATTCTATAGATCTATAGATGGTGTTTTCTATTTTGATTCTACAGACAAATGTAAGGGTTCATTCTACAGACAGTTGTAGGGGTTTCGGGAGTTGCAAGGTTGAAAAAAATCTAGAGACACTCCTATTGATTATTACTCATGTTTGTTATTACTACCTATTTTGATAGAGCTTACAGATATACTCAAACAAAGAAAACATGCAGGGGCAGAGAAGAGGAAGTTTAGACTACACTGGTAATTGGCAAGTATATTGAATGTTTATTAAATTCTTCTGTAAGAGAATCTTTGCAAATTCCTAAAATCCTACGTGCTAAATCAGGTAATGAATTGATAGACATTTTGTTTAAGAATGATACACCTATTCTGTAAATTTGTTGTTTGAAGAAGATAGCTGTGCATTTGTAATCTCCAGAGCAATCATTAACAAATGTTTGAAAATAACATTCAATTTTAGAGGGGCTAATAACTTTGTTTATAGTCTGAGATGTGCACCAATTATGGTATCAGAGCATTCAAATTCTCCATTTCTCCAAGATTTTAAGAAAATACAGACTCTGCAGGTTCAAATGTATGGACTCTGCAGGGTCAGTTTGAATTGATTATAAAGTGGATGAATTGCAGTCTGAGGAGCCCTGCATCATTGAACAGTCTAAGGATAGTTGCATCATTTGGTATCAGAGCCTAAAGCTCTTGGGATTTGTTGAGAAAAGGTATGAATAATTTTGCTATTTGATTTGAGTTTATTTTGTTTAAGAAGCAACAGGTGAAAGAGGAAGGTTTAAAGCCATTGAGGCTCAAGAAAAAGAAGAAGATCCAAGAAGAAGCTTGGATAGTTTGCCAGAAGACTAAGGTGAAATAGACTTAGGTGAGGTAAAGGATGGAGTTTGAAGAATTGAGAAGAGAAGCTTAGAGAAGCTCAAAAGTAAGGGAGCAAGTGAATGCTCAAGAGGAAGATCCAAAGCAAGGTAAGCTTGGATTTATGATTTGTGTTTGATGAAGTGTTGAATAGAGAGTTTCTGTAGGATTGAGAGAAGGATCAAAAGACCAAGGTGGAAAAGACTTGGGTGAAGATCTCAGAGATGGAAGTATTGTTGAAGGCACTGCAGAGCAGCAAGATACAAGAGGGCACCAAGAAGAAAGCAAGCATCAAAGGTATGAACAGTATTGAATTTGAGAAAGAGATTGATAGTTTGAAAAGAGATTTAGCTAATTTTGTAGATGAATATGAGTCTTGGATGTAGATGGATAAGCAAGCATGGGTATGGCCAATGAAGAGGAGGTTGAAGTGGCCAATAGATCTTCTAGTGAAGAGGAGAAGAAGGCAAAAGAAGATTGCCATGAAGAGAGAAGCCCATAGAGGCTTGAAGAAGATAAGAAGGTTGCCAAGTGAGCAGCAAGAGGAAGAAGTTGTGAAAAATCTTCTCATTGAGGAGAACAAGAGAGAAGAAAGAAAAGATGAAGTGCCAGGAAGAGCACTTGAAAAGATGAGAGTGTGGGTGAAGAGAGCACTCATGGAGACATTATGGTCTCTTGTTTTTATTTCTAATATTGTCTTTGAGTGGGTAAATGCAGGTATGAGCAGCCTTATGAAGGTCAAGAGAAGGGCCTTGGAGAGTGAAGAGATTGGTGCAAGAGAAGACACCAAATGCACAAGTGAATGTGCAAGAGAGAGAAGTGAGTTTGCTGTTGATAAGGAAGATGAAGATGAATTCCATGATGCCATGGAGTACCTTGAAGAAGCAAGTGAAAAACTATGCACAAAAGAGGATAGTGCAATCAAATAAGCCATGCAAATGAAGGAAACCATGAAGCAGCCCAGCAAGGAGGTAAAGGTGAATTATAGTATTGATTTTTATCATCCATTTAATTATGGAACAGCTATTGAACAAGAGGGTATAGAATACTATGATGACTTGAAAAACATTCCAATAGAACAAAGGAAGGAAACACACATAAAGAAAGTGAATGCAAGCAAGGAAACTATGAGGAAAAGTATGGCTAAACATCAAGCCATTGAAAAGGTAAAAATAAGTTCAAATTCTGATTTTTCACATGCATATAAGAGTAAGACTACTGATGTACAGATGGAGATGAAGAAGATCAATAAAAAGTCTTCAAATCCAGCAATAGACCATGGCTATGTGGTACCAAAATGGCTCAAGGGATTAGTAAATATAAAGGACATAAAGCTCAATCAAAATGAAGACTCAAGCAAGAAGCAAATACAAGGAAAGAAGGAAGAGGTAGAATGCAAGGTGAGCAAGGCCAACTATCAAGAAAGACCACATGAAGATGTCAAAGAGCAGAAATTGGTTGGTGAATTGAACAAGTGTCATCCTAAAGCTATGAAGAAGGTATGGATGGCTAAAGGTGAGAAAGAAAACTTCTCAAAGAATAATGAGGTAGAGCATGAGGATACAAAGATGAAAGGTAAGTTAATTACTTGCAATGAAAGGGATAATGATTTGTTTGAATCATTTAATGATATTTTTATGGAAAATGAAGAATGGAAAGTGGCTGTGTGGACTAATATGCAGCAAGGAGAGAATTCCAAATGGTTGGTTGATGAGGAAAGGGGAGAGTATGCAGCAAATCAATGCTTCATTGAAAGCAAGAACCAAACAAGATGGCTTCAAGCAAAGATTGAAAAGAGCAAGGAGACACAAGGTAAGGATACTTCAATTGTATTTGATAAGTATATTGATGTTGATGAAGAAGTTGGTTTGCATGAAGAAAAGCTAAGAAAATAAGAAATAAGAGGTAAAGGGCAAGTAATCCTTGTGAGTGATCAGCCCAAGTTTGATGAAGAAAATAGTGAGATGGATGAGAGCTCACTAAAGGAAGTGTTGAGAATGTTGGAAGAGCTCTTTAGTTCTTCAAGAGAGCTACATACAGGTACAAGCCATGGTGAATACACCATTGGGAAGAGTGAAGCAAGAAAAGAGCAGAAGAGCAAAGAGGTCAAAACAATTTTGATCAAGGAGTAAGAATGTGGAGACAGCCAAGAGGCTTCATGGCCTAAAGATTTTGATTCTAAGGGGCTTTGAATGTTTTGTATGTAGGTATGAAGGTAGCTAAAGTGAATGACATACATGAGCCATTAGAGAATCTCATGGAACAAGAAGAACAACAAGAAGATCAAGAAGACATGTATGAAGATGAAGAAGCATGGAAGCAGGAGTTGACAGCTGAAAAAGAAATGAGAAGAAGGACATATCTAAAGAGGAAAAAAAGCAAGAAGCTGAAGGACAAAGAATATCAAAGACAAACAATAGTATTGGCATTGACAATAAGACCTTGGGATCTAGGAATATAGTGGAGACTAATGCATGGAGGCAGTAGTTCATTTGAACTAAGGTTCAAATCTTTTCTAGAGGGAGAGTATGATGCAGGAGCATCTACAATGGCTACTTGAAGACATGGTCAAAGTTGGAAATTCTCAAGCATACAAAGCTCAAGTCATGTCTTGTTTGTATTTGAATTTATATTGTTGTCTTTTCCCTCCAAAATGTTGTTAAGGAGGAATAAATGTAAATATCAAAAAAAATAAAAAGGGTGAAAGTGGGAATCTCCACGTTGGGAGTTTGTTGAGTAGAAGTAGAGGAGATGGTTGAATGATTTCAACCATAAGATATTAATTGAGATTATCTCTGAACTTAGATATTAGTTTAGAAAAAATCTCCTTTTGGTTTAAAAGCCCAAGTTGGGCATAGGAGAGAAAAGACTCTTTCAAGGAAGAGTAATATATGTATTATGTTGGATTTCATAAAAGATAAGGGGACAAAGAGGAAAAATAGGGAGGATCTCCGTGGAGAAAGGAAGATAGCAAAGAAGGATATCCTTTAGGGAGAAGAGGATAAAAAGAAGGTCATTTAGCCTGTATTGTTTTGTTTTGACCATGGTGAAGAAGAGCCCGAAGGGCATGGATACCATTGGCATTGGAGAGACCTGTTAAACAAAAAGCTGAGCCCATGAGCGGAGCTTGAAGCTCACTATTATAAACATGGGCATAGATGGTGTTTGGGATTGAGTGCCATAGAGGAGGAGCTTCAGCTTATGGTGAAGGAAGGCGATAGTAACAGAGACGATTTTCTAGATTTATCAAAATTCATAGAACTGAACACAAAAGACATCAGTCAAGAAAGCAGCCTACGGGACTTGGAAAAGGCCTTCGATATTTTTGATGTGGATTGAAATGGATTTATTTCTATAGATGAACTATAGAGGGCTTTTCAAAAATCTTGAGGAGGATTGTAGTTTGGATGAATGCCATTATATGATCAGTGGCATAGATTTTGATGGAGACGTCTGTCAATTCTAGGAATTTATGATTATGATGACTGCTTCGACATAGGTGTTAATAAGGAAATTAGTTAAAACTATTTATATTATCAATTGGATGGCTAGACACCTATTCAAGGGCTTTTGAAGCCACGGGCATATGATTCTGTAGATTTGTAGACCGTGTTTGCTGTTTTGATTATGCAGACAGTTGCAGGGGTTTCAGGAGTTTCAAGGCTGAACAAAACCTAGAGACACTCCTATTGATTATTACTCATGTTTTTTATTACTACCCATTTTGATAGAGCTTACAGATATACTCAAATGAAGAAAACATGCAGGGGCAGAGAAGAGGAAGTTTAGACTGCACTGGTAATTGGCAAGTATATTGAATGTCTATTAAATTATTCTGTAAGAGAATCTTTGCAAGTTCCTAAAATCTTACATGCTAAATCAGGTAATGAATTGATAGATATTTTGTTTGAGAATGATACACCTATTCTGTAAATCTATTGGTTGAAGAAGATAGCTGTGCATTTGTAATCTCCAGAGCAATCATTAACAAATGTTTGAAAATAACATTCAATTTTAGAGGGGCTAATAACTTTGTTTGTAGTCTGAGATGTGCACCAATTATGGTATCATAGCATTCAAATTCTCCATTTCTCCAAGATTTTAAGAAACTACGGACTTTGCAAGTTCAAATCTACGGACTCTGCAGGGTCATTTTGAATTGATTATAAAGTGGATGAATTACAGTCTGAGGAGCCCTGCATCATTAAACAGTCTAAGGACAATTGCAACATCACTCAAACCCAACCAACTACCAACCCATTCATACCTCCAAATCAAACCATATCAATCCATAAATAAATACCAATGACATCCTACCAATATGTTCCTAATCTATAAGGATCCATAGAACCTTCTACTCGACCTTTTGTGCCCATTAACCCTTATGTAGCTCCATTCCAACCATCAATGACCATATACCAATATCTGGCATCTTCTCAACCTTCCATCACTTATCCATATATTTTTGCCACCCAAACTCAATGAAACTTGCCAAATAATTATAGAGCTTCCCAACCTCAAATAGATTTGGTCAAAATGTTAATAGACAAAATGACCAACCTAGAGTCATTTATTTCTGAGGCTCATAACTTCTTATATTATGATCAAATTTGTAATGAACCTATCCATCCATCTATCCATATTCTATCTTATCCTCCTTAATGGGAACTACCCAAATTTTCCAAGTTCCAAAGCAAGGAGGACACCCAACAACACTTAAGAGCATTTTACCATTTTTGCTATTTGATTTCATATGATGATGCTCTCCTCATTCATACTTTTCCCATTTCTCTATCTATACCAGCCTTAGATTGGTATAGTGCTCTCACCAAGCAATCCATCTTTTCCTTTTCCCAAATTTCTCAATTTTTTTAAGATCATTTCTTAGTCAATATAACTAAAAAGGTATCTACTACCGACCTCTACTCCTTTAGGCAATTTGATGATGAATCAATTATTGATTTTGTATCTAGATGGAGAGGTCTTATTAAATAAATCTCTTTTTCTTTATCCCAACCCAAATTTATTTATCTTTTCTCTCAGGGTTGTGCCAAACATATTTCCCCTACTCTTTAAGTTTAAACTTTTAGGACTTTTGATGAGGCTTTCACCATGGCATGCAAATTTGAAATTAGATCCATTGATGAGGTAAAACTAAAACCAGTGAAAAATAATGCTAGATTTGAATCCAATGATCCTTCTTCATCCAAAACCACCAATCAATCTAACCATCCCAATACCAAACCAAATGCATCCACAAACTTAGTTGTCCTTAAAACCGCTCCACCACCAACTATCAACCAACCTAACCAAATCAACTCATCTAAGTCTTCCAACCAACAAAATCAAAATCAAAATCGAGCTGCCTCAAAATAATATACTCTGATAGGAGAGTTTTGTGCTTCAATTTTGGAAAAATTACTTAAATCCAAAATCATACACCTTCTTCTCATAAAACCTCCCCAACAATTCGATGCTTCTTACCCTACACCTAGTTGGTATAATGAGAATTATTTATGTACTTTCCATTGTGTCATTAGACATGATGTTTGTAGGTGTAACACCTTTAAAAAATTGTCAAAAACATGATTGATAATGGAGAACTTGTATTTGATAATCCCAATGCATCCTTGAATTATTCCCTTGAAATATTTCATTAAACTTTCTCCAATCATGCCCTTCCACCAACCATGATGATAATAAACCAAAATCATCTCTTTTCCATGAGGTCCATAAGGTTAATATCATTATCAGTGAACCTATCATTGAGGAAACCATTACCTCAACTACCTCTTCCTCTATTCCACTCATTGAAGTGGTGGACTCACCCTCTATCCCTTTGGACACCCAAATAGAGGAAGCAACCACCCCTCTTTATTTACTTGATGAGATGATGAACTTATCCACATCTCATTTGATAAAGATACCAAAGGAGGAAACCATTGATTCAACTACCCCTTCCCCTACTCCACTTATTGAAGTGGTGGAATTACCCACCATTCTTTTAGACACCCAAACAAATAAAATATCCATCTTTGTTCCTTCACTTGGGACCATCATATCTTCCTCTGTTGTCCTAGAACCACCCATTCTCTCTTTGGGAACCATCTCAAAAGAAGATATTACCTTGCCTATGTCTTCCATGGAGGAAACATCCTCCAAAATCTTGGAATCTTTCATTAAGGACAAAGGTGAAGAAAATATTCCCTCATCTTAACCCATGGGCTTAATATTTGAAACCAATGAACAAGGTATCAAACCCATTTACAAACCCTTCTCGATATTGGTCCAAAGTCTGGAGTTCACTTCTCAACCCAATTTGGATAGAGCCACATGTTGGCATCATCTTGGGCTCCCCTATCAAAAAAAAACTTAAAACTTCAACCTCACTTGCATCCACCATCAAACCTATCCTCACCTCAATACATTCATCAAACATTTATTCCTCTAAAACCATAGGGGAACCATCCAATCCATCTCTATATAAAATTGTCAAATCACCTTATGCCTCTCTAACCAAACCCATCAAGAATCTAGGAATACTTCCTACACTAGCCTTTCTCACCTATCTTTGAAATTGGACTTAACCCCATCTAGTCCACTAAAGAAAACCCCAACCAAACCAACTAATAAGGTGGAACAACCCAAAATCCCACCTTGAATTAGAGTCATACCACCCCCTTCACACTCACTTTCTATCTTAGGACCCCATCCTTCTATCAAGAAGGTGAACCTCCCACAAATACCTATTCCTTATCTAGTAAACCTTCTCCTTTCACTCTACCTACACCTACCTCCACCAATTCATTAAAATCCCCATCATTCTTAACTAAACTATCTACCTCTACCTTCCCACCTATCACCAAACATTCACCATCCCCTATAAATATTTCACCTCAAAACCAACCAAAACCAAATAATCCCAACTAAAACCACCTACAACTTCTGTGTTGAAGCCTACTTCTAAGAAGCCTCCCACTCTTAAAGCAAAAACCTATAACCTCTAACACTTTTGCTCAAATATTATTTGACCATTCTAAAAAGGTTATTACAAACCTCTTCTTGAAACTTACCACCTATAAAACCTTTCAACCCTTTAAGTCCTAAACCATCATGGTTCAATGATAGTTTAATCTATTCATATAATAGGACACATGGACACAACACGTAGAATTATAAAGCTCTCTAAATACTTGTCCATAGCCTATGGGATGAGGATGATTTATTATCGTATTAACCTAACTTAATACCATCACTAACCTAGCCACCAATATAACACTCACCTACTCTTCCACTCTCATCTAAAAGTAAGGAGGAATTGAAGCAACCATCCAACCCAACACATCCCATAACCCACACTATCCATATGGTCACCTGATCTAAGACCCAAAAAAAGGATAAGGGAAAGGCTAAAGTGTCCATACCATGGACATACCCTTCCACTCATCAACCTTCCAATTGAACCCAAGCACCCTCACCTTTACCTTTACTAAAACCCAAAATATCCATTTTGGGTGCCTCTCCCTCTAACCCTTCTGAATCCATCCAATGAGTGGTTCTAAAATAACTTCATGAAACACCAATGAAGATGAGCCTTTATGAACTAATCAACACCTTACTCCATAACCACCAAGCACTGATAGAGGCCCTACAATCAATAGAGGTTCAACCAAAATATCATCAACCTCTTGCATCCTTTATTGAAACCCTTCAACTTTTTACCTTTGTCACATTTTAGGATTTAGAAATACCTTCTATTCATTCTAAAGATATTAATCCCCCCATTTTCATCATTGCACACATCAATCAAACCTACATCAAAAGAGTCATGATTGATGGAGGAGATAGTATTAACATTATCTCCTCTCATGCTTATGACCAACTATAATTGCTAAAGAATATCATGTTAAAAACTGTAGCTATCCTCTTCTCCTTCAATGATACTATGGCCACCACCTTGGGGAAAGTTATCTTCCATAATCACTTGGGACCTCACAAAATTCCAAAAATATTTTACATTGTATAAGTCAAGTTACAATACATCTTACTTGATGCCCTTGGATCTAAAACATGAATTGTGTCCCATCTACCTTACACTGATGTGTCAAATTTGAACATGAGGGTCAACTTATTACCATAAAATCTGAACTTAGTCCTTTTGCATCTTGAAACATAACATATCAACCTAATGACATCCTTCTTCCTCCCTGATCTACCTCACCACCAACTAACAACAACTCTATCCCTACCATCAATGAAGCTTAAACTAGCTCATTTATCCCTTCTTATCAGATCCTTGTAGAGTACCCCTTGGAACCCACATTTCAATGTCTCTCATTGGGGGAGTATCATATTTTAGCCTTAGATACTTTCCCTACTCCTCAAGAGTATGAGAATCTTGACTATGATCCTAGTTATGAGCCCAACATTAAAACCATCATTCCTTTCAGACCTCCCAACCATCAAACCAACATAATCTATGGGGGCCTTGATCATCCACTTCTTACTTCCACCATTACCTCTACCACCCAACCATTTACCTCTAACTTCTCCTACCTGGATAAAACTATAATTTACCAAATTATACCTTCACAAGTGTGCCTATAATAGATTTGTCCTTAGCTATTATGAACATGGACCTCATGAGTTACCTTTCATCAAAACCCAAAAAACCTCATGAGCTATTTGGCTTTGGGTTTGTACCACCAAAAGAACTCACTGATTCACCCAAACCTATCACCACCATTAAGGAAAGCATCCCATCCTCACCAACCCCATCTCCTTCTAAGTATGAGTATTTTTAAACCATTCCTTCTATCTTTTTTTAGTTAATAATATTAGTTTAGGGCCCCTAACCTATCAAAGGGATGACAAAACTAAAAGCATTCCTCTCATTCATCCTAAAATGGTAGAAAATGATTCTCCTACCATCAATACCATCTAACATCAAGATGATGATTACATTCTCACTTAACTTGGCGTAGGGGATTTTTATATCCATAAATCCCTTCCTCCTAATAACTAAACTATGTTTAATGAATCCATTATTGATGTCAATTTAGGTACTCAAGATAATCCTCAGATTGTAAAGATTGGTCAATCCTTAGATTCTACAAAGAAACAAGATTACCCTACTTTCATTCATTATTAAAGCATAACATTTACTTGGTCCTATCAATATATGCTCATAATTGACCCTTCCATATCCCTCCACAACATTATCACCCATCTTGATGCTAAGAGTATTTGATAAAAGCTTTACCAGATGTGCCCTTGCATCACCCTTCTAGTCAAAGAAGAGCTTTAAATCTCTTGTCTATCAACTTCAGTCAACCCATTAACTATTCTTAATGGGTTTCTAACATCATTCCCATCACCAAGCCTATAGGGGAGCTTCACCTCTATATTTAATTTCATGACCTGCACCTTGCTTTCCCAAAGGATGACTTCTCTTTGCCTAGCATCAACTAACTTGTTGATCTTATAGCTGGCCATGAGATGTTATCTCTCATGGATGGTTTGTCAAGATATAATCAAATCTTGATTGCCCTAAAGGATCAACATAAAACTTCTTTCTTCATCCCATGGGGAACCTTCTACTATAGGCTCATGCCATTTGGTTTAAATAATGTTGGAACAACTTACCAACATATGATGACCTACATCTTCCATTATCTCATCCATAAAATTGTAGGGGACTATGTAGATGATCTCCTTGGGAAATCTAAATACTATAAGGATCATCTAGACATTTTTGCCATCATTTTTAAATGCCTAATCCATTTCCAAATTAGACTCAACCCCAAGAAATGTATTTTTGGGGTCCTATATATAAATATTATTGGCTTTATTATCTCTCTTCAAGGAATCAAGGTAGACCCTACTAAAGTCAAAGTAATTTTGGAGATGCCACCTCCAACCCACCTTAAGTAACTCTACATCTTATAGGGGAAGCTCTAATCTATCTGTCACTTCATCTCTAAATTATAAATAGATGTCAACCCTTTCACCATCTTCTCAAGAAAGATACATCTTTTAAGTGGACTAAGGACTACCAATAAGCCTTTGATTCACTCAAAGAGTACTTCCTTTCTCCACCGATTATTATCCCTCTTAAAGAGGACCAACTCTTATACCTTTATATCTCTACCACTAATGATTCCTTAGGGGAAATGCTTACTCACCGTAATAAACAAAATAAAGAGAAGTTATCTACTAAATAAGTTGAACACTTATATAGTATGAGACTCGATACACCCATTCTAGCAAACTTTGGCTTGCCCTAGTCTTTGTGGCTTCCAAACTTCATCATTACTTTCTCAATCACAAAAATTTCATCATCATTAACACTAACCCACTCAAGTACATGCACTTTAAACCATACCAAAACCAATGTATGGCTAAGTGGCTCATGCTCCTAAATAAGTTTGGCCTTGAGTTCCTCTAGTAAAAGTCTATTAAAGGGTAAGTCATTGTAAATTAATTGACTGAAGCTCCTTTACCAGACAACCAACCACTTCTTCTTGTATTCCCTGACAAGTCCATCATGAATCTTTTTTAAGAGGACCCCACTTATTAAATGACCATGTTCTTCAATGGCTCCAAATGCTAGTGTAGTGGGGGTGCCTAAGTTATTCTCATTCTCCTTAATGGTAAACCTCATCCCAATTCCTTCAAACCTGATTTTGAGTACACCAATAATGTGGTTGAGTATACATCCCTTGTAATAGGTCTCTAAACTATTCTAGCCTTAGGAGTTAAGATGATCAGTATATTTGGTGATTCCTAGCTTGTGGTAAACTAGGTCAATGGATCCTACCAATGTAATAATGATGTCTTACAAAAGTATAAACAACTAGTAGATATACTCTTAGCATTATTTGATAATTACCTTATCCAATTTGTTCCATGATCTACCAATAAGTTCATAGATACAATGGCTTCCCTTGCATCCCAAATATCATATGTTCTTATCGATTCTAAACTCTTTATTACCATCCACCACTTTATCACACCCTCTTATATCTATTTTGACCTTCCTACCATTTTTAGTGTAGAAGCATATCCATCAGACATTTGGTATGAGAAAACATTTAACTACCTCAACCTCAACATCATTCCTCCTAACCTCTCTAGGAATACCCAAAAATATTTTGTTTAGAGTACCTCTTATTACACCATACTAGGGGGAATCCTTTACAAACATGGTCTCAATAGCTTCCTTATCCATTATCTACATAGTCAGGAAGATTCCCATGCTATCAAAGAAATGCATGATAGAATCTGTGGGGTACACTTTAGTGGTTTAGTTGTCACTAAACATATCCATCATCTTGGCTACTATTAGCTTACCCTCAACCAATACCATTATGATTATGTAAATAACTGTGTTAAATTTCAATAGCATACAAATTTACAACATGCACTTGCCATATCCTTCAAGTATCCAAATACTATTATCCCTTCTCATAATGAGGCCTAGATCTCATTGGGGAAATCAATCCTCATACTTCATAGTGGTACCAATCCATCATCACTGACATTGATTATTTCACCAAATGGGTAGAGGTTATTCCTCTCATCTGAACCAAATATAACATGATAGTTGACTTCATCAATCATCACATCATCTATCATTTTAGTGTTCCCCATAAGATCATCATTGATAAACCTTTTTAAAACAATCAAGCCTAAGGTATTTATGATGTATTTGGCATCAAGTTAAGATTTTATTTGCCTTACCATACACAAGCAAATAGATAGGTAGAATCCTCTAACAAAACCCTTAACAAGATGTTAACCAAAGTAGTCAATTCTTCATGTTGAGATTGGCACTTGCACTTCCCTTTTACTTTATGGGCCTATCATACTAGCATTTGAACCTCTATAGGTGTTACCACTTTATCTCTAGTCTTTAGAGTAGAGGAAGTTTTGCCTCTTGAATTTGAAATTACTTCTTTTGGCATGTCCTTGAAATACATCATTTTTTAGAGTGACTATCATCAAGAACATCTAGCATGACTTGAGCTACTTAACAAGCATCACCTAGTAGTGTTTAACCATCTTCATGTTTACCAAGAACGAATTAAGAATGCCTATAACAAGTACCTAAAAGAATGATAATTCAATATCAAAGACCTCATCCTCAAGGAAAATAAACATTTAACCAATATGGATAAAAACAAAAGAGGTAATTTTGATTTCAATTGGCTTGGACCCTACATCATAACCCACAAGTATAGATCAGGATCTTACTATTTGTCCTCTCTCAAAGGAAAAATAGAACCTAAGCCTCTTAATGCTTTACATCTGCATCCTTTTGTATATTAAAAAGGATCAAACTCACCTTCTTGTCTAACTTAAGATCATCCCTTAATTTATGAGACTTTTACCTTCATTTACCTATCCCTATCCCTTTGAGGACAAATGATTACAACATAGAACCATGTGATTAACCATCACAGCCATAGCCTAATCCTAAATATGGGTACCATGGCTCTACCCATAGCATGGTTCTCATAAATACTTTTAATCTCTAATTAGATATAATCCCATGGTCATTGTCTCTCAAAACCACCCCTTTCACCTATCATTAACTTTTTATGCTAAAGTTTTACCCTCATAAAGGTAAACCTCTAAGCCTATATAAACTTATCCATGTCTCAACCTAGCATCAAAATAATTTGAGATACAAAAATATCACTTGGGTCACATGTATCTAGCATTTTAGACTACTCACTTGAAAGACAATAGCCCAAAACTAAATTGCTTAAAAAGATAGACTACTACCTTAAAGGATAGCTGCTCAAAACTAAATTGCTTAAAAAGATAGATTACTCCCTTGAAGGACAACAACCAAATAAACAAACCCAAAATTGGACCACTCTCTTGAAAGATGGCTAAGTCATTTTTTTCAAAAGAAATCATTTAAAGCTTCTCACATTGATCAGTTTCACAAACTTATCAAAACAATAGCAATAACAAAAAGACCATATATCAAAATTAGAACAAGTTATCTCATGAAATCTATAATTAGCTTTCATATCTAGTATTATTAGACTTCTTGCATCGATCACTCTACACCTTAAATGAAGACATGGACTTTTATATTATGGTTCTTAGGTCACCTATAGAAGGGACAAACTAGCCCACATAAGGTTACCTTACCTATCACCCATTTACCCTTTACCTACCACCCACCACCCCCTTTTCACCATCTACAAATCAAGGGATTATGAGCTTACTTGACACAATGTGATCAAGACACCTTTTTATCAACCAAATCATGCTAATTTGAAGCATTTTAAAGGATTTTGTTCCCTAAGCCATTCTAACTTTGGTTTTTATTTTGTCCTTACCAATGAAAAGACATCATGCTTTTTTCTTATCTTCTCATCATTGGTTCATGTAGACATGTGTCTCATGATTCTCATCTCTTTTCCCACATCAAGTTTGTTATCTAACTTACTTTATGTGATTTCATAAACATCATATCATAAACCACATCAATTACCATAATCAAGCCATCAACCACAATAATCAAACCATCAATAACCATAATCAAAGGCATCATCACAACCATAATCATAGTCAAACCACAACCATAATCATAATCAAACCATCAATAACCATAATTAGACCATCCATAATCATAAACATCATATCCATGAACAAAATAAAATAATTTCCATAATCATCACATGTCTAAGCTACTGAGTCCACATCCCATAAAGCATAAGAATAAAACATCAAAACATGTAAATAATGAACCATGAACCATAAACCACATCTATACATAATCATGAGCATCATAAACATCATGTCATCAAAATAAATAATACATGTAATAATGTATAATCTCTCTTTCAAAGTATGTACATCTCACTTCATTGGCATGCATGCCAGTATCAAAATCATGTATATCTATACCTATACATTATAACATATCATATCATGCCCTTGGGGTACTACTACCACTAGCCCCACCTGCACTACCACTTCCATTTGGTGCCGGTCCTCATGGGATGCCTACCTATCCACCCATTGAAGTGTCCTACTGACTTGGAGTCACCACAACTACCCCACCTATTAAACTAGATCTATACTCACCCCATTGAGAATGTTTAGGACACTATACCACCACTACAGCCTTGTAATACCTTAACTCCTCCATTGTGGCCAAGTAATATACTATAGGGATGGTACCTAGTGGTCCTATTGGCACTTCCACTACTCCTCCCCTCTGTCTCAAGATGTCTATCTCCTAGGTTACCAAGCCTAGTGAGGCTATGGCATGATATCTCTCACCTATAATGGTGGCAACCTGACCATGTAATATCATAATTTAGCCCTACAATATGGCCACCTACACTTATAACACTGTAATATATGCTTATGTAGTAGCTAGTGTTATTCCTACCTATCCATCAAATCCACCACCCTATACTTGTACATGTGGACCCCCACTAGTTGGATCCACATCTATGGCCTACTAGCCTTCATCATCCCACCCAAAATTGGTCACTACATAAAGGGCTTGGTACCATGCCACATATCCATCAATAAAATTAACATCATCAACCCCTACTTTAATATGGAGCTCCTCACAATCTACGACCACCTCCTTTAGTTGTGGCTTAGGTAATAAAAACTCAACATCCTCCCTCTATCAAAAAGGACCAGCTTAATCTCACCCTCTCTCCTCCCATAGATCCATCTTCAAATTTGTAATGACAATGTATGATAGTTATAGAGGGCCCACCTTTAAAATCTGACATATGGCCTCCAAACCACATCTCCCATAACCAAGCCATCCAATGCATCCCTAGACCAATCAATATCTCTCACACCTCCTCTAACTCCTGTTAATACATAATCTTCCCTTCATTACAAACCCAACAAACCAAAACCCTAGGTCATAACAAAAAAATACCCAATTTTACACCCACACAATCAAACAACCATCCCAACCCTTTTTAATACAAATGCCAATGCAAATTCAAGCTGAGATATCAATTTAAGGATGCCCCTACCTCATTATATGACCACCATAAAGGAGTAAGTTGTAGACACACCCATCCTCATCTATAATAATGACCACCCTACATCTTGAATCAATCACTCTTGGTCCACCTTGCCCACCTCAACACTTTCACCAATAAGTCTCCTCCATAGTCCTTGTCATTAGTGTTTTCACTCAAACATGCCAAATGCTAGAGCTCAAGGTTAACAAGTTACAATGAGTAAAATGAAATTCATTTTTTACTTTTGTTATGTGGCTTTTAGGGTTTAACCTTGACCATAAATGATCAAGGTAACTATCAATGGTCATTATTTAGACCCATAACCACTGATGGTTAGGCTATGGGTAACCATTTTCACTTTACCCCATCCAAACTAGCTTTTTCAAATAGACCCACCTCATTAACAAACCACCCATGGAGACTACCTTTTCCACCCAACCTGACAACCTCATCATCTCACCATTGGTCCACTTTGGTCCAACCTAGTGTGAATTTTGTGATGACTTTTGCGTAGTTATTTAATCATAGTAATAACATTACCATGTTAACTACCTTTTGTGCATGTGCCACCTAGTTCATACCAATCCCACTCATGTCTTTTTGTGATACTTCCTACCTTGGATACTTATGATGCTTGAATATTTTATGTTTTAACCAAGAGCATTTCCTACATTGGATGCCTATAAAAACATAGACATCACTTAAGAGACTTGCATTTATGAGTGTACCCAGTTGTCATACCTAATTATGGTCACATAGTCTACTTATCACTTGTCCTTCTAGAACTGACCTTATTTTTACCAACTATGGCAACCTTAGTCTTTAAAAAATCTTGGATATCACACTTCATCACATTTTTTTTCACATTTTTGTGATTTAAATACCCAACTACCCTTCTCACCAACCTAGTGACTCACCATAACCACTTATCAAACCCTGACTTGATTTTAGTTTCACCTCATCAACTCTTGGTTTGAGGGGAAACATATCCTACCATACTTAAGGCAACTAGACCTTTGACCAATAATCTATTTTTATTTTTTAACTCATTAATTCAAAGTTTCATAATAAAAAGGGGCAAAATATAGACACTAAAAAACCACATACAATTATTCTAGATGTCAAAATACCTTAGAACCCCTTAGGGACAACCTAACCCTTTTTGAACCACTAACTAACCCATCAGACCTTGGGTCTAGTAGATACTTAGTTAACTAAACATTAAATCCAACCCATTTAATCCACCTTGACCCCTTTTCCTTGACACACTCGATCGTTGATGATTAGCTTGATGACCGATAGTTGGGATGATCATCGACGATCAAGTCTTCCTCTTTCTTACACAAACACCAAATTTACAAGATAACATGGCACAATTTAATATATCCACCTTGCTTATTGGTAATGAACTCCCAAGCATAAAAATCAACAAGTCAACCTCCTAGAGAACTTTATATCCTCTATATCTCTTTACCTATAAAAGGAGGGGAGTAAGAGGTGAAATAGATCACAAGAATTATTATACATAGGTATTCAAGCTTCCTAATGAGTATTCCTTCTAAAATTCAATAATAGTAATAGAGATCTAAAACTATGTCAAAATTTCTCTCAAGGAAAATGATCGTTACTCTACCAAAATTTCTCCAACCATCAACCATCATCCATTTAGCAAGCAACATGTATATTTGTTCTTCTATTTTGTTATTCTAGTTTTTGATCTCTATCCATCACCAATTTTTTTTGCATCTTAATTTCTAAATCTTAGACCCTTACCTTATCATTGATCCATTATACAAACTCCTTTTTTGAACACTTCTATAAATCCATAGGCAACCATTGATGATCAGCACAACTACTGGAAATCACCTCCAACTATCAATGGTTACCCAACCATCGATAGTCATCTCAACCATTGATTGTCAACCTAACTATAGACAATCACTATGGTATGAAATAACAACAATTTATTTCTAACCCCTAAACCCCAACCAAATTTGGCTTTCTATGTCCCTACCTATTCAAGACCCCTTCCTGATCTTTTGAACTTGACTTTATCTATTTTAGCATTAAGTATTGACCCACTTTTTGCTATATTTAGTTATTTTCTCTAAACAAGTATTTTATCTCTTCTTGTATTTCATTTCATTTCATTTTATTATTTTATGCATTTATCTTAATTTTATCTCTTTCAACTTAATTATTATCAAAGAGTGGATTGACAACCTCTCAACAAGCTCACACTAGGCAATCCACCTAACTGTCATATTAATAACCCCTTTTGTTAGTGCTTTCTTATCTATAGGTTATTTCTTCCAAGACAAAGATGAGCTCTCCATACTCATCTAGATTACATGCATATCAATAACTAGGTTCTTATACCACACCCTTATTACCAGTTTCTTACTTACTTCTTTTCATAAAAAATATACAAAAATTAAGAGAAACATCTAATTACTTATCCCTGATATGCATGCGACTATCCTTCAACCTTATATGGACCCTAGCCCTCCCTTAGTAGAGCCTAGATCAAATCCCATTCCTACTCCCTCTATAGTGGAGTCTCTTCCTATTTTTGATCTTATTACTCCTTCAGTCAAGCCTTGTCCAATCTCTCCACCAACCCCACCTTCTCTTGGTGATGGTTTTTACCCTTTACTATAGTTGGATCCTTCACCCACAAAATAGGATGATCAACTTTATTGTGATATTTGTAAAGTTTCCATTCATTAGAATAGATAGTATTCCCTATACCAATCTCCCTCAACTTTTGTTTCACCTCCTTCTATGATTACACCTACCAAGACTATCACAGGCATATCTATTGATTCTACAACATAGATAACCATTCATCCATGCATTATCACAAGTTGTGATAATATATCAACACCTTGCATCCCACCACTCATCAGATCTCAGATAAGGTTATACCTCCCCCAAAAGTATTGCCTAAGTACATTCTTAAGTACAAAGAGGTATATTATCTCTAACACCAATGTGGCACACATCACACTGATCATTAGCGTGTCCTTCAGCATTATATTGAGGATCACCTCCTAACCATTATTACACCTTCTACCCTTCCTCAAATAGGTTATTATTATAAGAAGGCTTCCCCTTCTTCCCCCATGGTTCTACCTCTTATGGTTCCATCTCCTCCTA